>VZQC01000610.1:3483811-3796791 GCA_009823505.1 Rhizomys pruinosus | reverse complement strand
TTATTAATTTTATTTATTTCTGTATGTGTATGAATGTACTGTCTGCATGCAAGTTTGTGCACCCGTGTCGTGCAACGCCGCGGAGGTCAGAAGAGGGTCTCGGATTCCCCTGGAGCTGGAGTTCTCCTGGAATTGGAGCTTCAGACGGTTCTCAGCCGCCATATGGGTGCTGGGGATCGAACCCGGGTCCTCTGTAAGAGCAGTCGGTGCTCTTAACCGCTAGGCCATCTCTCCAGCCCCACTCTCACCGTTCTTTTTTAAGGAAGTTCTCTGAAGTCAGTTGTGTGTGTAGGCAGAGGACAAAAGGGCGTGGCTTCCCTTTCACAGTCCCTGACAGGGTTTTGATGGTTTCTGATTATGGTGACTATAATATTGATAACAACAATAGTCACTGTGGGGCAGCTGTGATTGTAACTAGCACTTATTAAATGCTATTTTCCAGTCATTGTCCCCAGAGTATCCCATAAGCTAATCCAATAAAACCTGTCAGCACAGCTGTGCCCTGAGTCCGTTATGTCACCCTGTTTTATAAACCAGAAAACAGAGAAGCCTCAGAAAGCTGGAGTGATGGGTTTGAGGTCACGGCATACAGAGGGGCCCCAGGCTGTGGCCTGTGCGGTGAGGCCGATTCTGACCTCCACACTTTGGGCAGAACCAGCCTCTCCTCCCACTTCCCTCCAGGTCTCATCCACTCATCCTTTACTTATTTTTTCAAAATCTCTCTCTCTCCTTCTCTTTCAAGATAGTCTCACTCTAGCCTAGGCTAACCCTGAACTTTGTAGCCATAGCCCAGGCTGACCCAAACTCATGACCATCCTCCTGTCTCAGCTCCCTAGTTCTGGGATTTCAGGCATAGGTCACCATGGTGGGCTCCTCCTTGTCCTTGGCCCTGGCTGAGCTGCGGTGTCAGTGGGTTTTCTCTGGGAAGGCCTCTGACTCCTGGCCTTGTGCCTGCCGGCTGTGATGGAAACCCACCGTCTTGTAATCTCTCTCCTGGTGTGACGCATTCAGGATTCAGGGCTTCATTTATGGCATGTGGCGCCCACATATGCCTAGGCGGCTCCGGCTGCTGCTTCCAGCAGCTTGTGCTAAAGAGCTAGCGCCACCCTCCCGCCCTGCCAGCACCTTGTCTTAATTCTCCTCTCCGCAGCTTTGCAGGCCCAGTGGGACTCTTGGGCAGAAGGCCCACTCTGTCTGACTTGATTCGCTTTTTTTGGGTGATTGCTTTGGTTTCATATGAGCAAGTGCAGGCACATGCACCCCCAGGCGCCATCTGCTCCTAATGGAGAAGGTAAACGCCTCCACCCCACGCTGTTCCAGAGATGCTACTGCAGGGCCGGGACTTCCAGGGCTGGGAACAATCTACTGAGACCACAGATTCTAGGGGTATAGAAGCTGCAGTTCATAGTAGGTCCTTGATAGTATCTGAGCGGTTTCCTTTGTGGGTGGGTGGGGGTGCAATGTTCTTGCCCCGGGCATGAAGCTGCCTGCTACCGTCACCTGCTGGCTCGTTCTCCCTTCGTCTTTCTCCTCTTCCCTTTGTCTCTTTGCTTTGGCTCTGTGTTATGCAAGTCTGCATTAAAAGGGTCAGATAGCTCAGAGACAGCTCACACCCAGAATAAAATCCAAGGTTCTTATCACTGTCCACAGGACCCACCGTTGGCAGCTTTCCGTGCATGCTCTACCCCTGGCTGGTCCAGCCTAGCCACACCAGCATCTCACTGTCCTCTAGCCTGTCCTCACTCCATGTCATCACCCACAGCTTCTGTCTGTAGCATGCTTCCTCCCTGCAGAACTCCTTGGGCTCCTTCTCTGTCTCTCTCCTCTTCCATCTAATGGTATGGTGTCCTGGTGAGCTGTCATCTGGGGGAGGAAGATATGGTTTTCAGGTCCATGGCATGTGCCATTCATTATCAAGGCAAAAAGTCTTGACCAGAGTCATTTTCAACCACCAGACTCCAGTGAACCCCGGGCCAGAAAGAGATGCTGGTGGCTGCCCCTCAGTAGTTGGTACAGGCTGACACAGGGCAGCCATTGCTAAGTAGCCCATTCTGTCTCCCTGAGCTGCTTGGATTTTGCAGTCTTCTCTTTGTCCCCCCCCCCCCCAGCCCCAATACTGATATCTCCTACACAGTGATGACAGGGCCTTTGCTCCAATGTGGTGCCCAGTAGATGCAGATGCGCAGACAATTTCAGATGATGGCTTTGTATAGAGGAGCCTGCTGTAGCAGGGTCTGTCACAGTAGATACAGAATATAGAATATGTGTATTCATTACTGGGAGCATGGCTCTCCTCCCGTTTTTGCTCTGGAGGGTTATGGGAGTGCGTTTATCCCTGGGTCTGTCTGCATGGCATGCTAGGGTGATAATTGGCCTCCTGCCTCTGTTGCCTTCACAGCCTGGGGAAACTTGATTCTTGCTGTGATGTGTCCATCTTGATTGGCTGGGGCTTGCTGCCATCCCACAGGGACCGAGGCTGATCTGGTTCTGCCCCATACTTAGAATTTAGTGGACCCTCAGTTCACACTGTGGTCAGAACAGGCCACATTTCTGAGACCATTTAGTGCCTTGTTCAGGTTAATAACCAGACCCTGAGTTGGAGCAGCCACTTGGTGTTCCACTGAGGACAAGCCAGGTGTGGAGAAGATCATGTACCAGGAACTTGACAAATCAGTAATCCATGGAAGCACCCCGTAGACAGCTTTAAAAGATGCTGACAGTATGAGCTGGCGGAGTGGGCCCTGTGTCCATGTACTGTGGACTCACCAAGTCCCTTAGGAGAAGACCCAGCCCATATGGCATGCTCTAGCAGTAAGTGTACAAAGCACAATGAGCTGCCAGCTTTTGGTTTCATCTTCAGAGCAAAGGAGGAAGGGAATAGAGTGGATGTGGGACTGCACGCAGACTTCTGCTTGGATTGTATGCTGTGCACAGGGAGTCTATGCAAGCTTTGTGGTTTTCTCTGTCTTTCACATTTTCTTCCAGATTGAAAGTGGCTGAAGAGTTATGACAAGCTGTCATATATAGACAGTTTCTCTTAGTGGAGAGGACACATGCTTGTTATGGATGTCACTTTCCTGTTCTGTCCTGTCCTGCTCAGCAGAGCTCTGTGTGTTTTTAGGCATCTGCCATTTTCTTGGTTGCTTCTGTGCAGGGAGGGCAGAATTCTTAGCTCTTAGTGTTGGCCATGCTCTTTGCAGGGGAGGAGAGATGAGGCTTGAAGCTGTATGAACACCTTGAGGGTAGTCCCAGGGCGTCCAGCACCTCCACTCGCTTCATTCCCTCACGGCACTTGGATGCTCTTGTACAAAGATGAAGCTCTGTAGAATCCACACAACTCCAGCTCAAGTGTGAATCTGACAGATGGAAGAAAATAGAAAGTATAAGCTCGCCATTCCTGAAGGCTGGCCCATTCCCGAAGGCTGGCCTGCTCTGGGATTTGCAGCTGGATAGTTTTTTTCAGTTATCTTCTTTGTGCTTTTCTGTACTTTAATTTTTTTACACTGATCTAGTATTATTATAATTGTTAGAAAAAATATTAAGATAAAATCAGGTAAAGTTAAGCTCTTCCTTGGATCAGGAGACCAGAGACTGGGCTTGTTAGTAGATGTGGAGGACAAGGTGTTAGGAGACAGGGGGCATGAGGTCTTAAACAAAAGGTGCATCAAACCTTTGGACCATCTCCTTTTCTTTTTTAATAAAGAAATAAAGAAAAAAAAAAAAAAAATATATATATATATATATATATATAGAGAGAGAGAGAGAGAGAGAGAGAGAGTGGTGTATGGTGTATGTGTGTGTGTGTATGTGTGTGTGTGTGTGTGTGTGTGTGTGTCTGTGTGAGGTATGGTGTATCTGTAGAGTCTGGCAGCAACTTACAGAAATTGGCTCTATCCTTCCACTATGTGCATCCTAGGGATTGAACTCCGGTCATCAGGCTTTGTGGCAAGCCCCTTTAACCTGCCAAGCCATCTTGCTGACCTGTCTTCTTATTCTGCTGAATGAGTGTCCACTGTTTACCTAGGTAATGGGACTTGAGTACACTTTGATGCTACCTGGTGTCCACACATTCTCTGGCTATCTGGGGTTATGATAATCTGATTCTGCATCTGATTCATTAGAATTATCATGGCTGACTATGCAGACCAGGTCAGCCCTAGGCTCAACATAGAGACCTCACAGACTTGGTCTCCAACAGGTGATGTTGTTTTAAAAAATATAATACTTTTATTAATTATTTGGGAATTTCATACAAACTGTTTTGATCATATTCCTCCCCACCCTTCCCTAAGTCTCCTAGATCCACTCTCACCCCCTCAACCCCTCCCACCACTTCTGGTTTGTATGGGTGTGGGACCATCCACTGGGGTATGCTAGGGGCCACACCCTTAAAGAAAACTGTTTCTCCTTTCCCAGCAGCCAATGCCTACAGATTCTATGTTAGTATGAGGGTTCATGAGCCTCTCCCCCTCCATGGGGTGACACTACTTTAAAGGCTGTGGAGTCTTTGGTGGATCCTTACTAGTAGAGGTCAGACATTAGGGACAGGCTTTTGAAGGTTTGCCCAGCCCAACTCCTGTCTATTGCTGTCTGCATGTCTACGACCGTGTGAGCAGGTGTCCCTTCATAACCAGGTGCTGTGAATGCTGCCACACCTTCCCACCATAATAGCCTCGACCCTCTCAGACTGTGAGCCAGAGTGAACCCATCCTCCTTTGCATTGCTTCTGTCAGCTATTTGTCACAGCAACACAAAAGTAACTAATACAGCCTTCAAGAACATGGGCCCCAGGCCCCTCAATCTTGGCATTGGTAGTGGCTAACAATCTTGGGAGATGCTTAGGTTGCAGATTGTCACCTAGATCACCCCTTCAGTCCCCACACGGTCCCCTCCTGGTGTGTCCTTCTGTGTTCAAATTGTCCCCTTTAATAAGGATGGCAGGTACACAACTGCAGGGCATCACTGATGTGGCCTCATTCTAAATTCATGACATCCGCCATCAGCCTGTCTCCAATAATGCCACATGTGGAGGTCCTGAGGTGGGGACCTCAATGTACAAATGTGGAGGTATAGCATGAGTCCTCCCTTATTGTGTCTTTAAGGAACTCGCCCTGTGGGTGCTGGGTGGGATGAGATATTCCAGGTCCTAATGGTTGATTTGGCGACTGCCCTTTCAGAAGCAGGTTTCTGTTTTCTGTGGGCAAATGTAACACAAGTTGCTCCTATAGCTCACTGTGAGGGTCACAGGAAAACAGGTGTGTGGTGGCAGAGGGAGGGCACCTGCCAAGTTCATTCCAGGGGAGACTGGCCTCTCAGGTGGTCTCCTTCTCTAGAGGACACTTGGCTATGTGTGGTGAAGGGAAGGGTCTGGTTGCCATGCTAGGAATGGCTAGGGACACTGCTCAACACAGTGCAGTAGTTATCTTGGCAGAAGGTGAGGGCATTGAGCTTGCAGAGCCCTGATACCCTCCCCAACTAAGTCTTCACCGAGGTTCAAGGCAGAGAAAAGTTAAGGAAGATGTTTCATTAGAGTCATGGCTGGGAGTCTAGAACATACAGAGGAGAGCGGGGTGGCAGAAATCCACTTGCCTCAGGATAGCTTGGCCTCCAGGTAGCTTTGTGCTCTGTGACAGCTGTGCTCCCTGCCTCTTCCAGGAAGTGATGCTCGGGCTTTGACACCACTACAGTTCTAGTGTGTGGGTGACCCACTGTTTGCTCTGAGTAAATACTGCCTCTTTCTAAGCCTATGTTCTTTGCCATAAACCAGGGCAAAGAGCAGCTAGTGCTGAGGCTTCCTGTTCTAAGTGCTCAGTGAACAGCTAGGGTGGGATTGGGGGTGGAGGTGCTGTTCCTAGACTGAGAAGTCAGAAGGAGGCATGGAGCAGACAAGAACAAGCTCAGGGCCAGATGGCTGCACAGTGATGGGGTCGGGATTTAACTTGCTGCTTCCTGGGTGGAGAGACCCACAGCCAGCATTCTCAGCAGCCATGCTGCAGCCTCACAGTCAAGAGGCTGGAAGAGCATGTGTGAACCAGGTGCTGAAGGAGGTGCCATGTACAGTCTCAGCTGCCTCTGGTATCCAGAGGAGGAGGACAGCGTTAGACCTTCTAGGCATTTAAATTTCACTTCCAAGCCCATAAACCATTTGAGAAATGAATTTTGTTAGTAGTATCATATCATGCAACACTTTCAGCAGTACGTTTCAGAGAAATTCAGGGCAAAGGGCTAGGGCTGTCACTCAGTGGTGACATGCTCAAGGCTATAGGTTCTGTCCCCAGTAGTACTGGGCAACAAAAGAAACCCAGGGTCTCAGGCTGTCCCTTGATGTTACAGGTCAGCATCTTCCTTCCCAATGTCCCTGACCTAAATTTCAAGAGTGCTGCCTCTGAGTACCTCTTAAAAAGGGCCACCTTGCTGGGCACAGTGGTGCATGCCTTTAATCCCAGCAGACGCAGGTACATCTCTGTGAGGTCGAGGCCATCTGGGGCTACAGGATGACCCTATCTCAAAATAATAAAAAAAAAAGGACACATTGACCTTGAGCCATCCAGGTGAGGTAAGTCCCAGCTACTGCTTCTGTGACCTTCCCTCCTCAGCAGGACTCCCCCAGATGGGTCAACACATGCCCCTTCACCTCTGAGTCCCAGCGTTGGTGCCAGCTGTGTGGAGTGCCTGTATGTGCTCATGGGTTTGGCTTTCCCAGAAGGCACTGGAGCCTGACCTGGGACTGTCCTGGTCACTGGAGGAAAGAACTCCACTCTCAGCAGCTTTGTATATTCACAGGGGGAGGTGTGTCTGTTGGCCATCATAAAATATTATGATCCCATCTGTCCTACTGATCACAACTGTGGAAGTGTCTATTTCCACTTTCATCTGTGGTGTGTGTTGTCACCATGTCAAGAGCTGTCCTTTGTGAGACAATGAGGGAGGGCCTGGAGGACTGACTTAGTTGACAAATACTCAGGAAAAACTGTGAAAGCCCAGGCTGGTATATTGCTATTGCTGCTGAGCATCCTTCCTGGGTGTCTCAGCCTTTGTCAGGTTCCATGTTGATAGGTGAGTCATGTCCAGGCAGGTGCTCTACATCGAGCACTGACAACACAAAGCATACATGCCACCCCATGAGGCTAATGCTCTATCATACTCACTTTGCAGATGGAGAAACCAAGTCACAGAATGTTAAGCAGCCTACTTAGTTTTCATTTTAATTGCAGTTATTTATTTATTTATTTATTTATTTATTTATTTATTTATTGCATGTGCCATAGCACATATGTGGAGGTCAGAGGACAACCTGTGGCAGTCAGTTCTCTTCTACCATGTGGGTCCCAGGGATTGAATTCAGGTTGTCAGCTTCAGCAGCAAGTACCTTTACTCACTGAAGCATCTTGAGTCCCTAAACTGTCTGCTTAAAGCCAGCTCTGGAGTGCAGAGTCAGGAGCTGGAGGGAGGCAGTTTGGCCTAGCCTATGATGTTGGCTTTAGATGAAGGTAGAGGTGACGGAATTGTGGACAATTCCCAAGAAGGGGAGAGCTCACCAATGATTATTTATCATTCTTTTCTTCTTCTTTTTTTTTGAGACAGCTGTAACCCCAGCTGGCCTGGAGCTCACTCTGTAGACCAGGCTGGGCTTGAACTCACAGAGATCTACCTGCCTCTGCCTCCTGAGTGATAAGATGACAAGCTGTGCTTTCAGGATCCCACAGCTCAGCACCATTGGCCTCTAGCTCTTCCCAGTCTCTGGGTTCCTCCTTTCTCCCAGCTCTATCCGACTTGTTCTTCACTTAGCTTTTCCCTTCTCCCAGATCCCCCCTCTCCCAGCTTCTCACCAGTCCCATCAAGCTTAAGATCGCAGTCGCTCTCCAGAAATGCTCAGCTGCCCATCTCCAGGGCCTGAGCATGCCTGCTTGGGTTTGGACACTGCCCGCACTGTTGTGAATAATTCCTTTTTTAACTGTCTGGAATCCCAGCTGCAGGTGCCATCTGTCTGCAGACAGCATCTTCTGATGCCACTTCCTGTCACTTATAGAGACAAGTGGCCAGAGGAGAATTTTGTAAACAGAGTGGCTCACAGTCTCTGGGCGCCTGGCAGTTATGCCTGTCCACTCTTCAGCTATTCAGTCCATGTTCCTTGTGCTTTAGCTGTTAATGAAGGTCCAGCTAGACAGGGGAACATCATATGCCACCAGGAAAGTCTGCTAATGATTAAAAGGAAAGAATTTATTGCATTAAAAATGTAACCACTCACCCCCCTCTCCCGCCACTGCATCAGTGGGGCTAATGGGAACCTAACACCGTAATGCTGTCTTGGGCTCTTTTCCCCAAAGTGCAGGATAGATAGGTGCACCTGCTGTGCTAAGTGGTTCCCATGACAACCACAGAGGCTCCTGTTGGGCATTGCTTCCTCTGTGTGAGCCGTATGAGCCTGACTGGCCATGATATTTATGGAAGTGGCCCTCACCGCTTGCCTTCTGTGGTTATCGCTCAGAATGCAAGCAGACACTGGTGAAGTTTTGGCCAGACATGGAGTGCTATTTCCAGGGTCTCCAACAACGTCCCTCCTGTGGCTCAGGAGGCTGGCTTTGACAGGAGCTGTTTCATATAGAATTCTTTCCAAGATCAAGATCATAAAAACATTAAAATCCCCGCTGCAAACCAGAGCTTTTGGAACTGCTACCCCTTGCAGGTCGACCTCGGTTTAGATTTTAATACCTTCACATCATTTTTGGGAAGAGACATTTGCTGGCTTTTGTGAATCCTATGGCAAGTGTTTTCTGTTATATATTCACAGCTCTACCTACCTATGAACACAGCGGGCACCCGGGAGCAGCTTATAGTCCTTCTTAGCTCATGAGGTGCAGTCAGCCTCAGAGGCTCAAGCGCAAGCAGGAGAGGTTGTTTGTGTCCCAGAAAGCAAGCAGCAGGTGCTGTAGAGCGCAGCTTGCCTGTCTCAGCCTCTGCTGCAAGGCCTTCATGCCGACTCTGAATTTTCGGGAGAACATGCTTTCCCGGGTTGTCTTAGCAGAGGAGGAACTCTTCAAGGGCAGCTGAGGCAGGCTGGTATTTCTGTATACAAGCTCTGGGTCAGAGTACTGGGTTTGAATCTCAGATCTGCTATCAGCTTGCTCTATGACCACAGTAAATCATTGAATTGTTCTGCGTTAGTTTTTTCCCCATCCAAAAGGAGTGAGGATGGTACTGGCTCCGTAGAGTCACTGTAGACTGAGTGAATCACAGTTTAAGAAATGTTGAGGTTTGGCAAGATGGCTCAGCGGGTAAAGGTTTCTTCTACCAAGCCTGATGACCTGAGTTCAATTCTCAAGACCCACAGGGTGGAAGGAGAGAACCAGCTCTGTAAATTATCCTCTGACTTCCACACATATATTGTGGTACAGGTATACATACACACATATACATAAACATCGCACATACATGCTCCCCAACATATGCACACATATATACTCATATTACATCTGTGTACACACACCACACATACATATACATACCCCCACACATATACACATACATTCCACACACACATGCCACAAACATACTTATACACATCCCACATACACTCCATACACATAATACACACATGAAACGCAAATATTTAGGAATGCTGGTGAAGAGCATCCTCCCTATGAGCTTCTTTTGTTTCTGGCTTATTTGCATGTATGTGCAGGTATAGATGCACATTTGTGTGGCTTCACATGTGTGTGAATGTCTGTATGTGTGTGGAGGCCAGTCTTGGGTTCCTTTCTCGGGTGCTATCCATCTTGTTTTTGAGATAGAGTTTCTCAATGAACTGGAGCTTACTTAGTAGGCTGGGCTGGCTGGCCAGTAAGCTCAGGGAGCCTCCTATTTCCAATTCCCCAGTGCTGGGACTACTGATGCAGCCCACCACACCCAGCCTTTTTTGTATGGGTTCTGGGGTGGAACTTAGGTCCTCACGCCTGCAAACCCAAAAGGCTTTAATGCCCGAGGTATCTCTCAGCCCTGTCTCTGGTTTAAGTTCTTAAGACTGAGTTCCTGGCATTGGGCTTGAGGGTGGTGCTCCTGGAGTCACACTTGGAGGGCTGTGGAATTTTTCCATGTTCATAGCACAAACATGAGATTTCACACCCAGCCCTCATCCTTTCCTGCCTGTTCTGTTGGTCTTGGCAGAGTCACCGAAGATTCTCCAATAAGTGACAGAACATTCATAACTTCAAGCATTTTTTTCTGGGCACTTACTATGAACTTTTAAATATACTTTCTATCTGGATTATGATACTTTGGCTCCAGAAAGGCAATGTGAGATGACTGAAACCCGAGGGAACTAAAGGTCACAGACATAACTGATCTAAGTGCCAGCAGACAGTGATGGTGCTGTGCTCTGGTCAGCATTTGGGTGGTGCACACAGCATAGTCAGCCTGGGTGTGCACTGTCCTGATACCTTGACCACTGTTAATTACCAGCCCTCAAGATGGCATTGTGGGCAGAGGACTCTAATTTCTGACTAAACAATTGGCTTCATTGTCACCCTTTTATTGTAGACAAGTCCTGTGCTAGCCAATTTTGTGTCAGTTTTAGAAAACACATTGGACAATTGATTTTCTTTTATGAATTTGTATTTTTCTCCTTAATTTTTATTGAGCTTTTGTATATTTCATACAACATTTTTTTAATTTTTTAATTTTATCTATTTTTGTATGTGTATGAATGTACTGTCTGCATGTAGGTCTGTGCACCCATGTCATGCAATGCTGCGGAGGTCAGAAGAGGGTGTCGATGGATTCCCCTGGAACTGGAATCAAGGATGGCTCTCAGACGCCATGTGGGTGCTGGGGATCGAACCCGGGTCCTCTGCAAGAGCAGTTGGTGCTCTTAACCGCTAGGCCATCTCTCCAGTCCCCAAACAACATTTCTTAATCAAATTTAGACCTGTTCCCCCATCTATACCTCCCTCACCAGAGTTCATGCATTCTACCATACATGTTAAGTCCCGTCTTGCATCTCAGTCTCAGTCTTTTTAACTTTTTTGATATAGGAGTTTACAGTTTTGGTCAGTTCTTTGATCAAGTCTTTTTGTCATTGTTGTTGCCTTTAATTTTGTATTACTCCAGAATATGCACACACACACACACACACACACACACACACACACACTCTCTCTCTCTCTCTCTCCATACATATACCAAAATTACAAACTCTGAAAATAAACTCTAGGTTAATTTCAAAACAAGCTTAGAGTGGAACTTTTCACAAGTGACCCATCTGACAAAGGTTCAACATCCAGAAGTCACTTTTTTATGTTCAGGGGTTCATATTTTTCTTTTAATTTTATATTATTCTAAAATATGAATGTATACCTTCTGCCCATATACATTAATTACCATGCCTGAAAGTAGGTGGAAAGTTAATTCTAGGACTTATTAAGATACCCACATTATAACATCACAGTTGCTTTCAGGTAGAAAGAAATATAACAATAACATTGCTCAGCTTTTCTTTCAATTGGGGAATTTGGTACTAGCATCCACCAATGAGGGAAGCCATTCCTTGTTTGTTTTTTTGGGACTGTGTTACTTCACTTAGCATAATGGCTTCCAGTTCCATCCATTTGCCTGCAAAACTCATGATGTCATCTTTCTTTACAGCTGCATAGAACTCCACTGTGTAGATGTATCACATTTTCTCTATCCACTCACTGGTTGAGGGGCATTTAGGTTGGTTCCAACTCTTCGCTGTTGTGAAGGGAGCTGCAATAAATATGGCTGTGCATGTATCTTTGCAGTATTATGAGTCTTGTGGATATATACCCAGAAGTGGTATGACTGGGTCAGGGGGTAGGCTCATTTTGAGTCTTTTAAGGGTTCTCCACATTGCTTTCTATAGTGGTTGTATGAGTTTACATTCCCACCAGCAGTGGATGAGTGTTCCCCTTTCTCCACAACCTCTCCAGCATTTGGTGTCTTTGTTTTCTTGATCTTAGCCAGTCTTATCAGAGTGAGATGATATCTTTTTTTTTTAATTTTTATTTATTTCGGTATGTGTATGAATGTACTGTCTGCATGCAGGTCTGTGCACCCGTGTCGTGCAATGCCGTGGAGGTCAGAAGAGGGTGTCGGATTCCTCTGGAACTGGAGTTCTCCTGGAATTGGAGTTTCAGACGGTACTCGGCTGCCATGTGGGTGCTGGGGATCGAACCCAGGTCCTCTGTAAAAGTGGTCAGCGCTCTTAACTGCTAGGCCATCTCTCCAGCCCCAGGATGATATCTTAGAGTGGTTTTAATTTGCATTTCCTTGATTAATGATGTTTAACACTTTTTAAGATGTTTCTCAGCCATCCATACTTCCTCATTGGTGAAGTCTCTGTTCAGCTCTTTATTCCATCTTTTGAGCGAGTCATTTATTTTCTTCTTTGTTTTTTGAGTAGTTTGTATATTCTGGATGTTAATGCTCTATCAGATATATCACTGGTGAAGATTTCCTCCCACTCTGTGGGTTTTCTCTTCCTTGTTTGTTTCTTTCGCTGTACAGAAGCTTTTGAGTTTGATGAGGTCCCACTTTTCAACTGTTGACCTTATTTCCTTCATAGCTGCTGTTCGATTTAGAAAGTCTTTTCCTATTCTTATGTCTTGTAGATTGCTACCAACTTTTTCTTCTATCACCTTCAGAATTTCACGTTTCACCTTAAGGTCTTTGATCCATTTGGAGTTGATTTTTGTGCAGGGTGAGAGGTAGGGGTTTATTTTTGTTCTTCTGCATATGGTGATCCAGGTTTTTTTTTCGGGGGGGGGGGTAGAAAACCTTTATTTGCAAAATAATGTGTGGAGTAAGAAGAGGTATGGAGGATACAGTTAAGGTGGAAGAGGCAGAGAATGGGAGAAAGTGCAGAGGCATCTGATGCTCCACTGTAGACTCTGCTTATTCTCACCGGATCTTCAATTTTGTTCCATTGGTCAACAGGTCTGGGTTTTGTGCCAGTACCAGGCTTTCTTTATGACTATAGCCCTGTAGTATAGCTTGAAGTCTGGTAAGGTGACCCCCCCAATTACATTTTTTCACTCAGGGTTGCTTTAGTTATTTGGGGTCTTTTGTCTTTCCCCTTAAATGTGGGAATGGGCAAGGCTGCCCCCTATTGCCTCTTCTCTTCAATATAGTGCTTGAAATGCTTGCTAAGGCAATAAGGCAAGAAAGGGAAATTAAAGGAGTACTAATTGGAAAAGAGGAAGTCAAACTATGCCTATTTGCAGATGATATGATAGTTTACCTGAGGGATGCTAAAAACTCCACCAGAAAACTCCTAGAAACAAGAGTTTCAGTAAACTGGCAGGATACAAAATTAACCTAGAAAAATCAGTAGCCTTTCTTTAGAGCAACAACAAACAACTGGAGAAGGAATATAAGGAGACCTTCCCACTCACAATAGCCTCAAAAAAATACCTGTGAAGAAACCTAACCAAAGACACCAAAGATCTCTACAACAAAAAAAATTTAAACCCTGAAGGAGATTGAAGATGACATCAAAAAATGTAAAAACCTTCCATGCTCATGGATTGGAAAAATTAATATAGTAAAAATGTCCATTCTACCCATATTAATATACAGATTCAATGCAAGCCCAATTAAAATCACCATGAGTTTATTCACAGACTTGGAAAAAAATCCTTAAGACTTGTATTTCCTTTAAAAAATATCTTATTTATTATTTTATTTTATATGTATGAGTGTATTGCCTGCACAGATATAAGTGGACCCCTGTCATGCAATGCCCACCCACATAGGAAGAGGGTGTTGGATTTTTCTGGAACTGGAGTTATATATGGACAGTTGTTAGATGCCATGTGGGTACTGGAAATTGAACCTGGGTCCTCTGCATGAGCAGACAGTGCTCTTAACTGCTGAGCCATCTCTCCTGCTGCTAAGACTTGTATTTATTAACAATCCACTCAGGGATGCTCAAAAGATCTCCCTCCCATTGTCTAGCTAGAAAACCAACTATACACTGAAACACTAAAGGAAACAGGGGTTTGGAGGAAGCCATAGGGATGTATGTAGGAATACACTACATGCTTAAAAATGCGGCTTGCTGCCTTTACATGGGGCCCAGCTGCTCTGAGCTCTGCCCCTAAGGGGAAGCAAGAGGAAGCCTCTTCCCTCAAAAGCCTGAGAAAATGCACACAGATCTCCCAGCCTGCGCTTCTCCTCAGTGGAAGTAGACCCAGGTGAGGGGAATAAAAACAGGGTCTGCCTTACAGGGCTGTCTCTTTCCCTTCCCTCACAGAGGGGGTGGCATGCCTCTGGGCTGTCAGGGTTGCTGATATTCTCAGCTTCCCAGAGAGGTCAGATTTTCCTCATGAAATATCTTGATTTTGGATTATTGACTGATAACTTAAGCACCAAGGGAAACTTTTACACAGTAATTCTGTGTGTGACTGCTGACCACAGGTGCAGCTGTGGTCACAGGTAGACAATTTTGCCACCTGTGACACTCAGGAGAAGAACAAAATGAGGTCTCATCTTCTCAATCTTTAACCAGGAAAGTTGGCATGAAGAAGCAGGAAGGGTTTTGATGGTGTTGCCAAAGGGAATAGACCAGATTCCTTGAGGAATATGTTTAGTATTACCACCTTTCTTTTATCCTTTCTTCTCTCCCTCCCTCCCTCCCTCCCTCCCTCCCTCCCTCCCTCCCTTCTTCCCTCCCTCTTTCCCCCCTCCCATTCTCCCTTTCTTTCCTTCCTACTTTCAGAGATAGGATATCTCTGTATATTTAAAGCTGGCCTTAAATTTGTGAGCCTCCTGTGTCAGCCTCCTGCGTTAGCCTCCCGAGTAGGGGGATTACAGGTGTTTGACACCATGCCTGGCTCAGTTTCTTTACACAAGCTTTGTTTAATTATTTTTCCTTCCTGTATTGAGTGTTTTTTCCTACTATGCTACTGAGCCTAATTCCATTTTTTTAAATCTCAGAATTTGGAAGAAAATGGTCTATTGTCTTTTAATTTTCAACATTCCTTCTTATGTTTTTATTTATTTGTTTATTTATTTAGTGTGTATACATGTGTGGATCACATGAATCATGTGGGGGGACACTTTTTGGAAGTCCATTCTCTTCTTCTGTTATGTGGCTCTGGGGATTGAACTTAGGTCATTTGGCTTGGCAGCAAGCCCTTTACCCAGTGAGCTACTTCCTGGTCCCTAACTCTTTTTCGATGAACCCTAATCTATGGCTTTCTGTTTTCCCTAATGTCACAAGGCAGAGACTAACTACAGTGCTGCAGTGTAACATCCTTAACATCTGTGTAAAGACCAAGAATACCTACACTCTCGCATGCCTGCATGGAGGCTTGTTAGCTTCAAAGGAGCTTTTACAGGGGGGCCTGACAACAGTGTGGTGTCTTCTCTTCTGTTGTGTTCAAGTCATTTGGAGTCAGGCTTGCCCCTCTATCACACTTCCCTAGCACTGTCTCACAGAACTACAGCATGGCCCTCAAATCCTGGCTGAAATTTTGTAGTAGCCAAATCACAGAAAGGAAAGACAACAAATCAAACTAATACTTTAGATCGTTCATGGAATGTGCCTTACATATAATCGAGTCAATATGAAGCCGGTGAGGTTTTAGCATTCGTGCTGTCTTTTCTTTTGGTACCAAGCCTGGAAATCAGACGTGCTCTTTACCTAGAATGCAACTCAGGGCTCCATGGCTACCTCCCTAGGTGCTTCTGCATCAGGCTGGGCTCTGGGTACCACAGAGTCCGAACAGCAGGCCTTGCCTTTGACCACCTTGGTTTTGTTGTTTTTTTTTTTTTTTCCATGGCTGGAAGATGGCTCAGTGGGTAAAGCACTGCCAATGTAAACTTCTGAGGAGGCTAGTTTAAACCCGCCGGAACCCACAATTCTCCCATGGGATAGAAACAAGGGGCTCCAACGCCCCCACGGACAGCGAAAGCCCAGATTAAACCTGGTGTGCAACAGACGGACTGAACGGCAAGAGAGATCCTGCCTCAGACCAGGGGGAAGTGGGGACCAAAAGCCAAGCTTGTCTCTGACTTCCACATGGATGCCATGCCTTGTGTGCCACATACAGGAATGTATATTACACACACACACACACACAGAATGTCCACACATCATAAACACATGCACACACATAGAAATAAAAAAATTAAAACTAAGCCAGTATTGCTTACAGACTTTACACTAAATAATGAGTAATTTGGCAATCATTCCTCAAAAAAAAAAGAAAAAAAAGAAAAAAACATCCTAAAGTTCATATGGAGAAAGAAAAGACCCCCCCCCAGGATAGCCAAAGCAAACCTGAAAAAAAATTAAAACTAGAAATAAACACAAAAGTGAAAAACTAAATTTAAAAAGTTTCAGGCCAGGGCTGGAGAGATGGCCTAGCGGTTAAGAGCACCGACTGCGCTTGCAGAGGACCCGGGTTCGATCCCCAGCACCCACATGGCGGCTGAGAACCGTCTGTAACTCCAATTCCAGGAGAACTCCAGTTCCAGGGGATTCTGAGACCCTCTTCTGACCTCCGCGGCATTGCACAACACGGGTGCACAGACCTACACGCAAAACAGTACATTCATACACATTAAAAAAAAAAAAGTTTCAGGCCTAGGGTGATAGCTCTGATAGTTGATAAACTGCTTGCCATGCTAATATAGAGATCTGAGTTTGATTCCCAGTACCCATGAAAATGCCAGGCATAGTAGCATACTCCTGTAACCTCAGTACTGGGAAGCTGAAGACAGGTGGATTCCTGAGGCTGGGTTGCCAGCCTACCTGGTGACTTCTAGGCTAATGAGGGACCTTGTCTCAACAATCAAGGTGGACAGTATCTGGGATGACACTTGAGGTTGACTGTGGCCTCCACATGCATGTGTACACACATGTACATTTGTATCCCCCAATCTCTCTCTCTCTCCCTCCCTCTCTCCCTCTCCAAATTCCAAATGAACCCATTGGAAAATAAAGCTATTAGTATTAGATGCAGTTTGATCCTGAGAGAGGTTTAACCACAAGCCACAGTGTAAAAGAATGGAAGAAATGCTTAAACCTTGTCCTGACAGGCACACTTTTCCAAAATGTGCTCTTTGACAAATCCACGTCCTGGAGCTAAAACAGCAACAAACAGGCACAGTGGCTCAGGGATCCAAGGACTCTCTGGGCCATACCATGGCTGCCTGCTAGCTATCCACCTGTCCGCATTAGTGCGAGTACCCAGCAGGCAGAACTGCCTCCCTCCTCTCCCTCCAGCCGGCTTGGTATGATGCTGGGAGCACAAAGTACTCTGCTTGTATCTGAATCAAAATCTTCAGACTGTAATACTCCACTGCCCTCTGTGATCTAAGACTCTCAGGAGTGAGCAGCATATTAAGGGGCTGAGAGGAGGAGAGAGGGAGGGTGAAAGAGAGATCGGTCCCAAGGCAGGCCTGTTGGCTTGGGTTACTCTGGCTCAGCATCCATGAAGGTTCTACATCAGCTTGTCAGTGCTGTTCCAGGAAGCAGCATTCCCAGCACTGTGAGTGCAGCTCTGACCACACAACTGGACAGCTCAAGTCAAAGCACCCAGGGGTGGTTGGGGGGAGTTCCAGACAGATGCATATCCTCCCTCCAGGCACTTTGAGGGTGTGGAGTGGACAGGAAATGAAGGGCTTGGGGAAAAAGATAAGAGAGAAAACCTAATCATTGCCTGCATGGCTGGACCAGAATGGCGGGTTTTCAGTGTCCACTGAAGACTCCAGGTTAAATGATCAATCCAGGTGCTTTGGAAAGCAGAAGGGAATCGCAGCAAAAACAAACTCAGTCCCCTGCAGTCACTGCAGCCCGGGAACCTCCTCTGTCTCAAGAAACATTCTAGAAAAATACCTACCGCTGAGCATTGACAGTTTCCAGAATTCAAGAACCAGGAATTACAATTTTCCTTATGGACACATTGGCAATAAGGACAGCGTGCAACCTTCTTATTTAGAGCTTTATTTTATTTTAAATTATGTGCGTGTGTCTGTGTATGTGTGTGTTGGGGGGTATGTGCAGGTAAATTCAGTGCCTGTGGAGTCAAGAACAGGGATTGGGACTCCTGGAGCTGGAGTTACAAAGTTGTGAGTAGGTGGATGTTTACACAGGAATCTAAACTTGGGTCCTCTGCAAGAGCAGTACACCATCTCTCCAGCCCCTCATGCAAGAGGCTTGGGTGTCTGCAACTCTTGGAGGTGACACTGTACAGTGCCAATCTCAATATTCCTGATGTGGCAAAATTTCTGTGGCTTCACTCTACTGTTTCCTTAGTGGGAAGTGGGGGGGGGAATCTTTACTTGAAAGAAGGAAATTTCCTCCTCAGTCAGCATGGGGAACACCTCATGACACCCCCAGATTCTCCCTGGCCCGTAGTTTCTGGAAGGAGCTGTTTCTCTCCGAGCCCATTTCTCTCCACCTGTGCTGTCTGTTATCTTTGCTTCTTGTCTTTGTTTCACAGCAATACCGTGGTTACAGGTTTGACTCTTTTCTGAGCTAGAATGGAAACTCTAGTTCCTCTTTGCAAACTAGTAATGTAAAGTTTTGAAAGTGCATTTTTGTTATAAAGTAGGATGATTCCCTGACACACAAGTGACCATATTTTGGGGGACTTGACTAAAAATGTCTGAAAAATTTCAATGTTGCAGGTGCTAGAAATTAATTAAATAACAAGTAATACTTTCCACCTATTGATGCTTTAAAAAAGCAACAAGGTTCTGTGTTGGCAAAGGTATGAGAAAACATGGCGCTTATGGGAGAGGAGGTAGGTCATGCTGGGACCCCACGAGAGTTCCCCTTCCATGCCCACAGATCAGAGGATTGCTGGCAACCTTGGGGGAAGGACATAGTGGGGAATATCAGCCTGTATGGTTTTTTTTTTGTTTGTTATTTTTTTCCTTTTTTATAAGTTTTTTTTTTTTTTTTTTTGAAACAGGGTCTCCCTTTAGTCACATCTGGCCTTGAGCTCACTATGTAGACCAAGCTGGCCTTGAACTCACAGAGATCCACCTGCCTCTGCCTCCCGAGTGCTGGGATTAAAGTCATGTGCCACCACGCCTGGCCTAAGATAGTTCTTAGCTGCCATGTGGGTGCTGGGAATCGAACCCAGGTCCTCTGCAAGAGCAGTCAGTGCTCTTAACAGCTGAGCCATCTCTCCGGCCCCCTGTATGTTCTTATTTTATCTTCCAAACCCTAGGGGACAGAATACTAAATTGCTCAGGCTCCATTGAATATACATCAAATTTGACCAGTTTTCCTAACGTTTAGAATTAATATAAATTGATTTTTACAGAATTAACTCGATTGAGGTCTGGTTTATTTCAATTAATAATATTATATAAATTTTATTTATTCTTATTCACAGAGAACTGGTTTATTTATTTTTCAGTTCTAGTTCATATCCCATTGTAGGATGACTCTACACTGTTTTTGTTCCATAACAGCTAATAAATTCACATTATTTTCATGTTTAGTAAAGTTATGTATAATGCCATTATGTATAGCTTTCCACATATCTTCTAGACTTACTCAATAATACATGGGCCACATGTTTTCAAATTGTAAACATTTTTCAAAGTAATTGCTGTAAATGATCTTCCCACCAAGAATGTGTAAGAAATCTATTCTCTTTCTGTAATTTGACAATAATTATGGCAAGTGCATTAGTCACTTTTCTGTTGCTGTGACAGAAACACCATGACCAAGGGAATTTATAAAAGGAAGAGTTTATTTGAGCTTAGGGTTCCAGGGGAATTAGAGTTTGTCATGGCAGGAAGCGTGGTGGCAGGAGGTGTGGAAGATGGAGCAGAAAGCAGAGGCCACATCTCCAAGCAGACACCGGAAGCAGAGGAGGACTAGAAGTCTAGTAAGGCTTAAGAGTTCTCTAAGCCCGTCCACAGTGACATGCTTCCTCCAGCATGAAAACGCCTTCTAAGATATCCCAAAACAGCACCACCAACTACTTGGAGCCTATGGGGGACATTCTCATTCAAGCCACCGCTGTAAGCCTTTTGGATACTTGTTATATTTAAGGATTTGCTGCAGTATTCTACTACTATTAATAGTATTAGTATTATCATTACAATTTTGATTCTTTTCTTCTGGCATGCTATTTTCGAACTTTTCATGTATTTCCTGGCTATGTGAAAAAATTTCCTCTCAGAGAGCCTGTTTGAATTTTATCCATTTAAATTTCCTCATTTGTTTCTCATTTTGTTTTTATTTTGGCTTCTGTGGGTGTTCTTTTTGTTCTGATTATAAGACTTCTCAATTATAGGGCTGTAAGTGTTTTCTCACAGCATGTGAATTGTCTGTCATTCTTTATAACATGTCTTTGGAGTAGACAAATTTTTACCTAAAGTTATTTTTTATCAAAGGATGTAACTTAGCATGCAGCGTAGTGGGTTCCATTACGACATTCTTGTGCACCCACCCATGTCTCTATAGCTTGTTCTTATTTGCCTGCCACCCCTGCCCTCTCCTGTCTCCCCTGCCCCCTCTTGCTTGTCCCTTTCCTCTTTCCAAATAGCCTGCCTTCATCTTTCATGGCATGTGGATTCCATTACCCTTTATTTTTTCTTAAAAAAGGGTTTTTTATGTGTCTATGTGTGGGTTTATGCATCTGTGTCCGGATACCTACAGAATCCAGGAGAAGGCATCAAATGTTGGAGCTCCAGGCAGTTGTGAGCTCCCTGACACGGGTGCTTGGAATTAAACCAGGGTCCCTGGGAGAGCATGAAATGCTCTTAACTGCTCAGCTATCCATTATTCTTTCTTAAGATCTCCTTTAAGATCTCTTCCTCTCTCTCTCATAGTCCTCTTTCTGCTTTCATAACACACACACACACACACACACACACACACACACACGCACACACACACACCCCTTTTGGAGTTTGGATTATATCCTTTGTACCCACTGGTCTGACATCACCTGAAGGTTAGTCCCCACATCAGGGTTCCACAAGCATCTTCCCAGATCCAGGTCTTGTTCATTGCCTTAAGGGACTGATGAGGAACAAGCACCGCCAACTTCAGTTCTGCATCTTCACGTTCCCTACCACAGAAAGGCTGGCTTCCTGTCTACCACAGGCAGAAGCTCCTGTGTCTGGGGTGATGTCTAGTGGGATCTCACTCCCAAGTCAGGGCAGCTGCTGAACATGCAGAGTGCTAGGCTGCAGCAACCTGTGCTCCTTGCCCCCACCATGGATCTGAAAATTCCAGTGTCACACCCAGTGAATCCCTTTTGGTAAAGAAAGGATTATTCTTTTAGTTGTTCTTTGAAACTGTGGGGTTCAGAATGCTCTCTCTCTCATCCACCATCCTCTTTTCTCAAATCCATTTGCTGTTTTCCTTTTCTGCAGAGGATTAGGTGTTCTCTAAAGCAAGGGGATTAAATAGATCCTCTGTGATGGAAGTTCATGCCAGCTTCTGAGACAGACACTCAGATGGTGTTGGTTTGAAGCTCAGCGTGAAGCTCTCAGATTTAGGGGGATGTCTTATGTCCTTACCCTGGAGTTGAACACTTAGGAAAGGGACCCTAGCTGGCAAAAAGCTCTGTGGTGGCACGCGCCTTTAATCCCAGCACTTGGGAGGCAGAGGCAGGTGGATCACTGAGTTCAAGGCCAGCCTGGTCTACATAGGGAGCTGCAGGCCAGCTGGGACTAAAGGGAGACCCTGTCTCAAAAATACCCCACCCCCCAAAAAAAAGCTCAAGGCTTGCTCTGACATTCCCCAGGGACTTACAGGAATGAATGCAGGCTCTGTGTTGGGTCCCAACAATGCTAAGGTATCAGAGAGAAAGATCCTGGTTGGGCACATGGAGGGATTGCTGGTGCCCAGAGATGACAGCACCTGCTTAGCACCGAGTACAGCTGCATGGTGCTGGCCCCCGTGAAGTCATGCAGATTGCCTGGTGCTGCATCCCAGATCTCAGCCACAGCCTGGCCCTTCCTGTCCTGTCTTCCTGACCCCTGTCTCAGCCCCCTGCCTCCTCAGCACTCTATAACCCCTGACTTTCACTCTCCTTGGGCTTTCTGTTCCTGTGCTCTCCTGAGAGCCGTAGGCTCTTGCCCTTTGCCAGACTCAGTTCCTGTCCCCAAATGGCAGTCCTTCTTCCCCCTGGCACTGAGTAGAGCTTTGTAATTCATCTTACCATGTTCTCTTGTAGGTCTTCCCAGTCAGGATGCCACCCCAAAATGAAAAGCTTTTCTTGGGGTTGTCTGGGGAGCCCCAGTGCTGTATTTGTTGCCTCTGATCAGAGTGGTCAGACTCTCCCACAGGATTTGAGGGTGCTGACTTAGCCACAGGGGTACCTTCAGTTTGCACAAGGCATCCTGTGCACTTCATGCCTCTTAAACATCTAACCAGCACTTATTGGACCAGCAGTAGACCAAAGGCTGGGTCTGAGGCACACTGTGGTCCCTGAAGGTAGTGTGAGGTGGTGTGAGGCCCCAGGTAGTGGATGCTTCAAAGGAAACTGCTCCAGTGTCTATTGTGAATAAGCCTAAGACCAGAAGAGCTTTCTTAGGCATGGCAGTGTTGAGATCTCCTTTTAAATACGCCGATGAGAAAAGCCACTTAAATTTTTTAAATTTATTTTTTATGTGTTTGAGTGTTATGCCTGATGTATGTAAATATGCCCATGTTATAGAGTGCCCATGGAAGAGAGAAGAAGGTGTTGGATACCCTGGAACTGGAGTTATGGTTGTTAGTTGCCATCTGGGTGCTGGGATTCAAACCCGAGTCTTTTTTTTTTTTTTCCATATTTTTGAGATGGAGTCTCCCTTTAGTCCCACTTGGCCTGGAGCTTGCTATGTAGACCAGGCTGGCCTTGAACTCACAGAGATCCACCTGCCTCTGCCTCCTGAGTGCTGGGATTAAAGGCGTGCACCACCACACCTGGACAAACCTGAGTCTTTTGCAAGAACAGTCAGTGTTCTTAACCACTAAGCCATCTCTCCAGCCCCGAGAAAAGCTACTGTTAAGCCAAAGAAGGAAGTCAGAGTCTGGGTCTTGAGCTTGCTGTGTTGCTGTGTCTGGGTCTTGAGCTTGCTGTGTTGGGCTCACAGGGGAAGAATGCATTGTGCTCCAACTGCCTGTGCCCACTGTATAGAGGAGAAGAAGCTTTCTGAAATTTGCAGCCCTAGGCCAGAGATAAAGCAGAGTGGCAAGGGCAGGCGTGACTAGGGGAGACCCTGCAGAACCTCCTGTACCAGGACACAGTTTGCAATGATGTAGCCTTGGAGCTAACCCAAGGGGAGAATGGAGCACCCAGAGTCCCTTTAACCACTGAGCACTGAGGGAGAAAGGTGAGAGGAGGAGAGGCCAGAGCACGGTCACACCTGCTGCCCAGAGCATGGTCACACCTGTCTATGGTCTGGCCACCTTTGTCTCACTTTCCTGCCTGGGCCACCTGCACACAAGCTTCTCCTGTGATAGAACTGGGCAGAGCTGGCTTGAGACCCTGCTCCACAGGATCTGGTATAAGAGGGGAGTGGGATGTTGGGTCATCAGACCTAGCCTATGGGGCTTTGAGGATGGTGTATGAGGTTGGATGAGGAACAGACAGATGTGTTTCTGTACAGACAGGCCTACAGCAGCTCTGTAAGTTCATGACTCACTCTATTGAGGCAGGTGCTGGGATATCTATTTCCCCCTTCTCCGATTCTGGCTAATATAGCTCAGATGTTCATAACTGACCTATGCAGCCCCTGAAGTTCATGGTGGCATCAAGGGGACACTCTCAGGACAGCAGGAACAACAAGCAGGGGTGAGGCAGGGTATGAAGGGATGGTACTACTGAGGCTCAGGTCTGGATTGGCCATGCCTATCCCTAAAGGCTCTTGTGTTGGAAGCTTTACCACAATGTGGCAGTGTCCATACTGGGATCTTTCATGGGTGGTCACTGGGGGTGCAACCTTCTATAGGGGTTAGGCCTGACCTTGTGGAGTGAATTACTTCTGGAAAGTGGAGTGATGGTTAAGATGTTTAAAAGGGTCAACTTGACAGGGTATAGAACCACCATGGAGACAAGCCTCTGGGCATGTCTGAGGAAGTTTCTAGATTGAGGTAGAAAGATCCACCCTGAATGTAGACAGGACCATTCTATGTTCTGGGTTTCCAGACTGAATAGACAGAAGAAAGTTAGGTGGGCACCAGCATTCATCTCTATGCTTCCTGACTGCAGGCACGATGTGACCAGCTGCCCCACACTCCCGCCATCAAGCCTTCCCCCCATGATGGGCTGCACCCTCAAACTCTGAGCCAAAATAAGCCCTTTCTACTTAAGTTATTTTTGTCAGGTATTTTGTCACAGCAATGAGAAAAACATGTGGGTGTCATAAATCATGTTTGGCTGCCTTAGCTCCTTTTGGCCATGATGCCATCTGCCCACCATGTCATAACGTAGCTAGGAGTTTCTCTAGAGCCTGGATATGGGGCCTGCCTGATCTGAGATGTTCAGCCTCTCAAACTGCATGCAAATCAACTCCTTTTCTGCATAAATTACCCAGTTTCTGTTAGAGATAGTCTTGGGCTCTGAAATGGATTTGCTGTGTGATCTCTGTCACATTCTCTAACCTCTATGAGCCACCATCTCTGGAAGAAGCCCAGAAAGGACCCATGACAAACATGGTTGTTCACAGCAGATACAGCATTTCCAGATTTTCTGTTTGTATTTTTCCCTCAGCAAGTACTAATCCTTATTTTCCTATTGCATTTCTTATTTTTCAATGCTGATAATGAGTCTGCACCTTAGAACACAGCATACTGGGCCAAATTCAGTCCTCTAGCTCCATGCTGGCTGCACAGGCTGTCAGGCTGCAGAATGCACTCAGGGAGCTGTTTCTTGCTGGGCTGATACAGACTTGCTTGTGTCAGCTTTCAGAGCCCAGTGACCCTGCAGGAAAGAAGTGAAAACTGCACATGTTGACAAGGCATCCAGCCAGTGGAGCAGAGCCACCGTGATTTTCTCCTCACCTTTCAGGAAAGGGGCAATTTAACAGCTGAGTGGGGCTTGTTTTTAAGCGGTCTGCATCTCCTCTGTAACTTCTTCAGATCAGGATGACAGGCTTGCTTCATCTTATCCCAGGGGGGCAGAGGCGGACACTGATTTTCCCATTGGTTTGCATTAGCATCTGTCACCTAACATATGGGGGCTACCTCAGCCTTCCAGTGACCCTGCCTGGTCTTGGGTGTCAAAGCTCACTTCTGCAGAGACAGGGGGCATTATAGGTGTTAACTAGTTTGCTGATGCAACACAGGTGGAACTGAGGGTTGGACACTCCCTCAGTCCTTTACTGAGTCTTGGCCACTATCTTCTGGGATCTTAAGTCTGGGCTGCTTTGCCTGTGGAATACCTGGGCTCTTGAAGTCATCTGGATTTGAGGTTGGCTATGGAAGGGGAGCTGCTGGGTCTCTGGAAGCATGGCTTCGTGCCTTCCAGAGGTGGCACCTGTGACTTGGGTGGACATCTCTGCCTTCCTACACTCAAGGCTGCCGCAGAGCCCCAACAGAATGGCTTCCATGGAGGAGTAAAGGTGAGATATTGGACTGCGGGGCCTCACATACCTGCCCTTTCAAACCTGGAGTCAGTTTCCATGGAAGCTAAGTATATGTCCATCTTATGTCCATCAAGTCCATCCAGGAGAAACTCATCAGAGTGCATACCCATGTCCACCAAGACACACATGTGTCTAAGAATGTTCTTTGCAACATTCTTTTTTTTTTTTTTTAAATCTGTGTAGCCCTGGAAGACCTGGCACTCACCATATAGTCCAGGCTGGCTTTGAACTTGTGGCAATCATACTGCCTCAGTGGCCTAGTTTGCTTTTTGTTGCTATGATAAAACACTGATCACAAACAACTTGACTTTACTTCATCTTAAAGTTTTAGTCCATCATCAAGAGAGGGCACAGCAGGAACCTGGAGGCAGGAGCTGAAGCAGAGACTGTGGAGGAATGCTGCTTACTGGCTTGCTTCCCCTGACTTGCTCAGTCAGCTGTCTTTGTCACAGCCCAGGCCCACCTGTCCAGAGATGGCACTGCTCACAATGGGCTATACCCTCCTACATCAATCATCAATCAAGAAAAGGTTACACAGACATGCCCTCAGGCCAGTCTGATGGAGGAAGTTCCTCAGCTGAGATTCCCTTTTCTCAGGTATATCTAGGTTTGTGCCAATCAATCTAAACAGTCAGGCTTTGAGAAGAGAAGAAAAGAGACTTTCTGAGTGCTGATGTCCTTTCTCTGGAGACATGGCCAGCTCCTCCATCCATGCAGTTCATACCTTGTAGCCCTCTCAGGGGTAGTTCACTGCATCAGTGTCCTCACTGGCTGGTGCATCCCAGTGATTGCCTTGGGCAGCTGGCAAGGCAGAGGAGGAGCCCTGGCGAGGAAGGCTGATGAAGTCTCAAGGGAGAGTGTGGTTTCTAAACTGTTCATAATTCATCTCTAGAAGAAGCAAGCAGCTTTTTAAAAAGTCACTTAATGTTTTCATGGCCTTGTTATCTTCAGAGGAATCTGCAGAGGCTCATCTTTTATAGTAACAGAAGTATAATTGATGGACCTTCCTGGTCCATCAACCTTAGTGGCTGCCCAGTGATGAAACTAGCAGTACTATGTAGCAGTGGGCCAAAGTGCTAGGATAGCAATGTGCTAGGTATAGGATTTAGGGTATAAATTTTCCTATATATCTCCCCTTTTCTCCTTGTTCAGTTAATTGGTTAAGCAGCTTTACCTTAGAATTATTTTTATTACTGGAATCCTGAATCCTCTTTAGGGGTTAGGAACAGCGCGTGTACTCTCATACAGTGTGGGGTCATGCTTCTGTAGGAGTGCTACTCCAAAGTCCACAGGTCATGCTGAGGCCACAGGGAAGTCTCTCAGGCAGGAGCTGAGCATCCAGCCTCAGTGGGTCTCCTGACCAGCTTTAGCACTGTTTGTGGTCTCCACAAATATATAATTTCTATCTCTCTGGATTTACCTCCTCTTGTGACTATTTAATATAAATGGAACTAAACAGTAATGTCAGCTTTTGTGTCTGGCTTTAGCAGCTTAGCACTTAGCAACATGCTTCTGAAACTCATCCATTGTATAACACAACGACTTCATTCCTTTTTCAGGCCTGGCAATATTCCACCGATGGATATACCACACTTGGGTTACCTTTTCATCTGCTGATGAATGTTGGGGCTGTTTTCAGATCTGTTCTGTATGAATAGTGCTGTGATGAGCCATCAAGGACAGGATTCAATTACCTGTTTTTAGGGCGTTAGATGCAGACCAAGGAGAAGGATCTATATTTGGCAGTACACATTTTTCCATAACAGCTACATCACCCCCACACTGCCCAGAAACCCATGAGCATTAGACTTTCTGTCTCCTCTGCTGTGTACCTATAGCATTGTTCTCTGTTAAAATCCATTCCAGGGCTAGAGAGATGGCTCAGTGGTTAAGAGCACCAACTGCTCTTGCAGAGGACCTGGGTTCGATTCCCAGCACCCACATAGCAGCTAAGAAGCATCTTTAACTCCAGTTCCAGGGGAATCTGATGCCCTCTTCTGACCTCTGAGGCATTGCATGACATGGATGCACCAACCAACATGTAGACAGTACACTCATACACATAAAAAAATAAAAAATAAAAATGAAAAAAAATCCATTCCTATTGTTCTGGGTTGGAGAGAGCTACCTGTAGGACAGCTTGTGTCCCAGTGACACCTACCAAGATGACCAAATATGAATTTAACAATGCGTGTTCCTTACACCAAGTCCATGGACATATCACAGGAACATGAACTGATGAAATATAATTGACAGAAGCCTATGTAGTATGTAAACCTTGTGAGTTGCATTTGAAACCTGCCTTGTTGTGTTACACTTTTTCATATGAACTTTGCATAATGATATTTCATATTTAAACAATGTCATAAAAATTGCCAAGAATTCTTGGAAAAGTCAAATGATTTTCTCATAGTCATAGTTGGAATGTTGTGACTATAGCCCCGCTCAGGCCCTCATAATCATAGTCATTATTCATATTATCCAGCGAGGGGCTACTTAGCTGCCTGTCAGGGCATCAACCCCCATGGGGGCACGAGTGGCTAGAGACATTCGGACTCCTGGTGGAGAAAAGCTTCACTTGTGTTTTCTCCTTTTTCCCTCCTCCTCCTCCTCCCCCTCCTCCTCCTCTTCCTCCTCCTCCTCCTCTCCAAGGTTCTTCTCTGCCAGTGACTCCATCCTCTTTGCCCATGTGACCAATGTCAATTAGGAAGCCTTCTTGGAAAGGATTAAAAACATGACCAAGCATACCCCAGTGCCAACTTGTTATTCTTATGACATTATCACTGATAATAGTCTTATCATTATTCTATAGTAACAATAGACTAGACAGTCTATAGTTGGGCACCACTGTGATTGCATATTTATAAATTATAACATGTTTCCAGATATAAGAGTGTGCTTAAAACTTCTGATGCTTTTCTGAACCCACAAAGCCAAAGCGAATGATCAGATGGAAGATGAACAAATACACAAGGCCAGAAAAGTTCAGCATTTAAACATACTCTACTTCAATATCAATATTAAGGTCTTTTAATCAAGTTTCCCTTTTGAGATATAGACATTACAGTTGAGGCTGGGAAGATGGCTCACTTGATAGTGCTTAAAACACAAACGTGCCGGGCATGGTGTCGCATGCCTTTAATCCTAGCACTTGGGAGGCAGAGGCAGGCGGATCTTTGTGAGTTCAAGGCCAGCCTGGTCTACATAGTGAGTTCCAGGACAGCTGGGACTACAGGGAGACCCTGTCTCGAAAAGACCAAAAAACAAACAAACAAACAAACAAACAAACAAAACAAACGTGAGGACCTGAGTTCAATCCCCCAGAACCCATATGAAAAGTTGTGTGCAGCCATGTGCATCTGTAATCCAGCACTGGGGAGTCTGGGATTGGAGGATCCTAATCCCAGTGACTCACTGGCCAGCCACAACGAACTCTTGGTTCAATGAGAGACCCTGCCAAAAAAAAAAAGGGAAAGTAATCAAAGAACACACCACTGCCTTCTACCCACACGTGGTCATATGGCCACAGGACCACATACACATGGCCATGTACACACACCCCTACAAAGAAGTTACAGGTGCAAGTTTACCCCACATTGCCATGCTTATCTTTATCAGACTCTTGCTGAATCTTTTTAATGCTTTAATTCTTTTTTTTTTTTTTTTTACTTTTTGTATGTGTATGAGTGTACTGTCTGCATATAGGTTTGTGCACCTGTGTCCTGCAATGCTGCAGAGGTCAGAAGAGGATCTTGGATTCCCCTGGAACTGGAGTTCTCCTGGAATTGGAGTTACAGATGGTTCTTAGCTGCCATGTGGGTGCTGGGGATTGAATCCGGGTCCTCTGTAAGAGCAGTCAGTGCTCTTAACCGCTAGGCTATCTCTCCAGCCCCAGTGCTTTAATTCTTATGAAGGTTTTTTTTTTTTTTTGGTCTTTTTCGAGACAGGGTATCCCTGTAGCCCCAGCTATCCTGGAATTCGCTCTGTAGACCAGGCTGGCCTTGAACTCACAAAAATCAGCCTACCTCTGCCTCCCAAGTTAGGATTAAAGGCATGCACCACCACGCCCAGCTATGAAGTTATTTTTCACAAAAGCGTTTTTTCAGGTTTGCTTTGCTATCTCTCCATTAACTCTGGATAGCCAGTCTAGAACTTTCTGGAGTGAATACAATAATACAGAATTGCAGATGTGGGCATGGAATCCATGCTAACTGGTGAGGTGGTGAGGTGGTGAGGTGGTGAGGTATTATGGAACATATGTGTGCTGAGTGGTGAGGTGGTGTGGAATGTGTGTGTGTGCATGTTCATTTTAGATTTCATGGAAATGAAGGTTCCCTCTAAGATTGTCTTAACCCCTCCCCCTAGGCTATGCCTGTAAGTCCCAAGGAACCTGCACAGCCTTCCAGAACCTTCCAGTTAAAGGCATGTCTGGGCTTAGGACCCAGGAGACAGTGGTATGGCTCTTCATGGCAAGAACAGGTGCATGGGCATGTAGGCTTGTGTTAGAGATCAACACTGCCCAGCTCAAACCCTGTTTACCATTGGCTAGATAGAAGATGCTTGCTCAGGCTGTAACCCCCTTATGCCTTAGTCCCCATATAACAAGTGAGGTACCAGCCAGCAGTGACAACTTGGCAAAGGTGTGGGAGGGTTAGATAAGATTTCTGGAAACAGGAAACAATAGCCAGTTGGACACTACAGCTGTCACATAGTCAAAAGTGAGCCCTTCTATGTACCTCATTCACAGGGTCTTTCTGAAGGCTGGGAGTGCTGTTCCTCCACACACACACCCCAATGGCTTTAACAGCCTCCTTTGTTCTGCATCCAGTAGGCAGATGTCTGTGAGGAGTGTTTCCCAAGTCTACAAGGTGCTGCTGGGAGTCTAGCATTTGGGTTTCCCATGAGCAGCTGGTGTTGGGTTCCATGAGTTGGAGGCGTCCTGAGGTCTTCCACAAGTTCTCATTTTGTGTGCTTGCTCTGAGAGTCCCTTTCACCACCCCCTCACTCCAAGTGTGTCTTAGGAGTCACCAAGTTCCCCACGGCTCCCAAGGCCACCTGCATTTCTGCCACTGTTGACGTCTCCCTTACCCAGTCTGCCTCGATGTGGCTGGGGACAGGGGTTGTATCCAGGGTGCATCCATTGTGCTCAGGGCCTGAAAGAAACAGAGCTCACAAGCTTTCCAGAGAGCTTGCTTTCACTTTCTTGTCTCAGTTTCCCCCTCTTCCCAGGGAGGAGGCCATATTACCACTGAAAGGTGGATGAGTTGGGCATTCCTGGAGGGAAAGGGAGATATCCAAAATCTGATTCCTTCCTTAACAAGCCCTTGATGCTCTTGGGAAACTTGGAAAACTCTGCTCCCTTTCAGCATTGTGGCAAGATGGTAGCTCGGCTTGGGTGCTGTTCTAGTTTGTCTTCCATTGCTGTGACAAAACACTCTGACCAACACCAACTTGAGGAGGAAAGGGTTTATTCTGCTTACATCTCCTGGGTCACAGTTCATCACTTAAGGAGCCCAAGGCAGGAACTCAGGGCAGGAACCTGGAGGCAGGAGCTGAAGCACAGGCCATGGAGGAGTGCTGTTCACTGGCTTGCTCCCCTGGCCCATGTCCAGCCTGCCCTCTTATACCATACACAACAACCTGCCCAGGGTGGCACCACCCATAGTGGGCTGGGCCCTCCCACATTGCCCAACAATCAAGACAATATTCCACACACGTGGCCACAGGCCAATCCAATGGAGCCAATTCCCCAATTGAGGCTTCCTCAACCCAGGTGTGTCAAGTTGACACTAAAGCTGTCCAGCACAGGTGCCCTAGCCTGGGTGCCTTAGATAAATAACAGTCACGCTGGAGGCTGATGTCCAAGATGAAGGTGCTGGCTGTTCTTATTCCTTTTGAACTCTCTCTTCCCGCTTACAGGTAGTTGTTTCTTCACATAGCAGTGTGGATGGGGGTAGGGACAGCGTTGGGGAGGGGAGATTGAGATTTCCTTCTTTAAGGACACTCATAACTTCATTGAACCTTAATGATCTTTTAAGAGCCTTATCTCCAAATATCGCCATGTTGAGGCTCCAGCATAGGAATCTGGGATGAACACAGTCTAGCCCACAGCCTATGCCCACAGTCACGTCAAGCTCAGATGGATGGGAGGCACCTGGGTTTTCCGAAACTCCATCTTTCTCCCTACATCCAGGCAGCTCTTGCCACCCTATGGCTTGCTGTACCCTTACCAGGTCCCCAGTACTTGAACTCTGGCTCTGTCTGACTTCTCTATCAAAGTGCCTCACTTGAGAGCCAAATCCATCTTGCAGACTTGTCTGTTTTGGGAAGGACTACATGATGTATCAGCAGACAGTGTATCAAAACAGGGCTACTACACACAGAAAGCCATCATGGTGACAGCTGCTGAAGATGCAGCCGCCCTGGTGACTCCAGGTGACTCCTCCCTGTGTGGCTCCCACACTTGGAAGTGACTGTGGGTACTGGAAGTGGGTACTCTCCACTCACTACCAGTCTAGAATGTTCTTACATCTGGCCAAACTGTCTGTGAGTGGTGTTCACCCATCCCTTCAAGACTGAAGGTACTTCCTACCCCCATCCTTGTTGGAATTTTTTTCTCTTTTGCCTGTAATTCTGCTTGAAGTATCAGAAAATCAAGTCAGGCCTCTCTTAGTAAATATACTAGTGACTATTAATGGATTGAAAAGAATCTCCTTTACTGTACTTTCAATGTAGTGGTTCTATGATGGGATTTCAGGATTTTAATCCCTGCAGGCCTCAAGCCTGGTGCCCGATCCTCTGGTCACACCCCTGCAGCTGCTTCTCACAGGAGCGTGCCCTTCTACAGGGCGGAAGCAGACCATGAAACTTCACAGTCGCTGGCCTTCTCACAAAGGCAGAACTGTCTCTTACACATTTGCTGTCTGGCGATCCTGAGCCCTGTTCCTTTGCCTGACTTTAAACTTGAAACTGGAAGGCTGAACCTACATGAGTTGCATGAGAGTTAACTGTCTGAGGGCTGGGAAGATGGCTCAGTGTTAAGTGCTTGCTGTGCAAGTATGGGGACCGAAGTTCAATCCCTACAGTAAAACAGCCAGGCATAGTGCCACATGCTTGTGATGCCTTCTGGCCCTGGGGAGGTAGCAATAGGGGATTCCCAGAGTTGGCTGGCTAGACAGTTCAGCCAGGCAGAAAGCTCCAGGTTTAGTGAGAAACCCTGAATGGTGTTCGAGGAGTACATCCCAGGTTGTCCTCTGACTCACACACACACACACACACACACACACACACACACACACACACACACAGCAAGGAAGTCTAGTCTGTGCAAGCTGAGTTGAATAGCAATGCTATTCTACATTATAAAGATGAGGAAGGAGGGACCCTGTGCACCTCTGTTCCCAAACTTGCTGCTCCTCAGCATAGTCGTGACAGTGTGTGAGTCACAGTCTCCCCATCTTGAGGCTGTGGGTGTGTGTCACTGAGCTTAATTACTGAGCCCTCAGATGTGGTCAGCAGGCAATGATGTCCACCTCCACAGGGGTCTGTTATGACACGTATGGGAACTACCTGCAGGACAGGGCGTCCAGGTGCTTGGCTGCCTCACCTCAGGTTGCAGAATCCTCGGCACTCAGACAATGGCAGACAGTGTAAACACCCTCCTCCCCTGCTGCCACCTCCTCCTGTGGAGCCTTGTCACAGCCGCCGCTGGCTCTGCCTGGTATAGATGAGTCTGTCGTGTTGCGGCTGCAAGCCCACACGCTCTGGAGGCCTTCTGGTCTCAAAGCGTGCATCTGATACATATGGTGGGCTCTCCTTTGCTTGGAGTTTTCTTAGGTGGGGTTGGCCACTTCAGAAGGGCTTAGTTTAATTAGAACAATGCTGACTATTCTGGGTGGATAGCCCTTGTCTCCTCCAACAACACCCATAACATCTTTCAGGATAAGTCCTATTGTCCAAGATTAAGCACTGGGTGCTTGCTGAGCTATCCCCAGGCACAGTGACTCATGTACATCAGAGCTGCATCTGGGCTCTGCCACCTCAGGGAACAGCAGATCCCACGTGGCTTAAGTAGCAATGCTAAGGACACAGCCACAGAACCCCTCCCTATGCCTGCTGTAGGCTTCTTCAGGGGTGAACACAAGTGTGTAAAGTGACATGCTCATTACCTGCTGCCTGGCCTTGCAATCTGTGCTAGTTCAACCTGGCCACCTTCCTTCCTTCCTTCCTTCCTTCCTTCCTTCCTTCCTTCCTTCCTTCCTTCCTTCCTTCCTTCCTTCCATCCGTGGCTTTGTTCTTCAGCATCATCACCTAGAGCTAAGCTCACTGCTGATCTGCCCTGGGATTCCTGAAGCACAGGACAGACTGTGGGTTTTGAGTGTGATGCTGATTAATTTCCATCCCTTCTTTCTGTGGCTGGCTCTTAGCCATGGGTAACCAAGTTCATATGTGGCCTCAGAGTGTCAATTTGTGCTGGGACCGATTTGGAAACCTTTCAAAAGTAAGAGGAAGTAACCTGTCTGCTTGCCTGGTGCTGTTTCTCAGTGGTGTCTCCTGCTCCGCAATAGATGGAACCTAGCATGTTTTTCTTGGCAAGATGGATCACGGCCACTGGACACAGTGATATGGAATTACAACAAGGAAATAGATGGAACCTTTCTACAGCTGCCAGGAGACTGGATGATCCTTTATCCCCAGAGCCTCCATCCTCCAGAGCCTTGATCCCCCAGAGCCTCCATCCCTCCGACCTTCCACCCCCCAGAGCCTCCATCCATCCCTGTTTGTATCACCATAGTACAGAGTTGTCAATCCCTTTCTGTGACTGGGATGCCCATGGCTTAGAAAGAAGGGACCAACTGAAAATCCCACCTGACTGGGGGTTGCAGAGTCAACACCTGGTCTCGGGGCCACTTTCTAGTTCAGAACTCTGTCCTGCCAGGCTCCACCTTGTCTCATGATGTCCTTTCCTTTTGTCTCAGGAAGATGAACTGAAGGATGCTATTCACAGAGAATGTAATCTGAGGCCCTTTTCTGCAGGTCTTCTTATGAGCTGGGCAGGATGACCAGGTAATAATCATGTGGTTCCTGGGGAGGGGCAGGGAGGAGCCTCGGGGAAGGGGGGTGGTGGAAGGTGTAGACTCCACCCAGTGGGAATGGCCAGAGACTCCGGTCTGGTGAAGTACCCAATACAGTTCCATGAATACCATTAGTCACCTCTACCTAGACCTCTACTAGACACTGTGTTCTTAAGAGTGCAAGCCAGGTTCCAAGGGCCTGTCCTGGATTCTGCCTGATCCTCTGCCCTCATCTGTCTCACCAACGGCTCCATAGGTGGCTGCTGGGCCACAGCTCTCCACCTTGTTCCCAAAGTTACTGCATCCATGCTTACCCAGATGCAAGACAATTTCTTTTTTTTTAAATTTTATTTATTTTTGTATGTGTATGAATGTACTACCTGCATGTAGGTTTGTGCACCCGTGTCGTGCAATGCCGCAGAGGTCAGAAGAGGGTCTCGGATTCACCTGGAACTGGAGTTCTCCTGGAATGGGAGTTAACAGACGGGTCTCAGCCGCCATGTGGGTGCTGGGGATTGAAACCAGGTCCTCTGCAAGAGCACTCGGTGCTCTCAACCACTAGGCCATCTCTCCAGCCCCGACAATTTCTTTTTTTTTTTTTTAATTTTTATTTATTATGTGTATGAATGTACCGTCTGCATGTATGTTTGTCTACCTGTGTTCTGCAATGCCACGGAGGTCAGAAGAGGGTGTTGGATTCCCCTGGAAGTGGAATTAAAGACAGTTCTCAGCCGAAATGTGGGTGCTGGGGCTCGAACCCGGGTCCTCTGCAAGAGCAGTCGGAGCTCTTAACTGCTAGGCCATCTCTCCAGCCCCCATCAAGACAATTTCTTAATTAGCCCATCTACCTCCCTGCTTGTCATCCTGAGGCCATCATCCCACAACAGCTGGGGTGATCTTGACTCCCCAAATACACCCCTTCCACACATCCCATAAATACAAGTTCTGTTGACATTGGGTGACCTTGGTATCTGCCACTACATCTCACTCACTGAGCTCCAGGCACCCCAACCTTTTGCAACTTGGACCTCTAAGCTGTTCTCAGTGCCCCCCCCCCCCGCCCCGTGGTTTCTCTCTCTCAGCTCAGAACTCCCCACCCTTCTCCCCTTTGGAAAGCGTCAGTCATTGAAGTCTCAGGTTCAAAGTTGAGAAGCTGGCCATGGCTGCTTGCCTGAAGGCCTGCCTCACTACTTTGTGACCTCACCTCATCCAGAATTTGGATAAGACTACATATAGTAAAAAAAATAATCCCACTTCTAGTGTGCCTTGCTTTCTTTCCTTGCTGTGATAAAATATTCAGACAAACCGACTTAAGGGAGAAGGGTTTACTTTAGCTCACAGTTCAAGGTTACAGTCCTTCATTGCAAGGAAGTCATGCCCAGGAACTTGAAATCCATCCCCCTCTCCCCACACCAACAGGCATGCCTAGAGGCCTGAATCCCAAGTGATTCTAGATTTTTTTCAAGTGTACAGTTAACATAATCACAGGGTATATATACAAAAATGTCAAAATCGGGGCCTCAGACCCATATTTGCGCACCCACTCACGTGTCCCCCATGATAAATAGACAAAGAAAATGTGCAAACACACAAGGAACTCATGAGCCACCCAGCTTTATCTTTTACTAAAGACTAGAAACTTCCATTCCTGCTGCCTTCCCAGCATGCCCTTGTAAACAGGCTGTGAGTTGTGGACTGAGTGTGCCTGCCCTTCTGCTTTGCAGAGGTGTCAGAGGAGCTCGGCGACTCATGGTGGGCACAGATGGGAGCAGCAGGCTGGCAGGGGCGTGCCCAGATCGCCTCTGCCTCCTTAGCATCCTAGCCCAGCTCTTTCTTGTTTGGCCTTAAGGAGAGGCCACTGTGACACGGGCCATGGGAGTAAAAGCAAGCTTGCTGAGTGCCACTAATCTTAAAAATGGTTGCGACAGTAAGTCATGGATATTTTATTACATTTTAAAATGAGTGCCCTCAGTCCTTTGCTTCCAGTTAGCACCTTTTTTGGTACTTCCCTTAGTCCCTACTGTCTGGGGAAAGCTCTGAGTAATTCATGCTAAAGTCCACACCCATAAATTCTCAGTAACCTTCTCAGCCCAGGAGCCACAATGTAAATTAATGGTAGCATTCGTTTTAGGGATTGCCTACAGGAAGACGTGGGGAGCTAGTGGGGAGCTGAACCCTGGGACAATGTTCTGCCTCCTGTTCAAGTCACTCTCTGAGGGTCCTGGGGGCTTCTGGCCAAGCCAGCACCCTCTGCCCTCTGGCAGGAAGAGTCACAGCCCTTAGGCAGCCTCCTTTCCTAGCCTCCAGGTTGTACATGTCATCCCTACTCTGGAAGGGTAGGATTTGCAATCCCTCTTGTTTTCCTTGAGACTGGAAGCCTCTGTGCCTCCTGCCTTCCCAGCTTGCCCTTTTAAGCAGGATAGGAGGCAGCTGAGGAGATGGCGCAGCAGTTAAAATTGCTTACTGCTCTTCCAGGAGATTGAAATTTCGTTTTCAGTGCTCATGTTAGGCAGCTCACAACTACCTGTAACTTCAGCTCCTGGGAAACCCAATGCCTCTGGCCTCTGAGGGCACCTGCACTCACATGCACACAGACACATAATTAAAAATAAATCTTCTAACAGGCTGTGAGGTACGGAGTGAACATGCTTCCCCTTCTGCTTTGCAGGGGTGTCAGAAGAGCTCAGTGACTCACAAGGTCCAGATTGGAATAGCAGGCTGGCAGGGGTGTACCCAGATCTGTTCCACCCCCTCATCAGCCTGGCCAGGTTCTGTTCTCCCAGTGCTGGGTGAGCTAGCTCTAGGGACAGAGACTCCATGGGAGACTACATTTTATGTTTCTAAGTAACTAGGAAGAGGGGAGTTCCAGGACAACAGTCAATGTTGCTTCAGATCCATAGTGGGTGGGAGCTTGTCAATATAAACCTGGCTTCTAGAAAGACCTCAGGGGTCTATTGCATTTTTTCTTTGTTCTTTTAGACAGGATCTTTCTGTAGCCCCCACTGGCCTGGAACTCACTATGTAGAGCAGGCTGACTTCAATCTCACAGAGATCCACCTGCTTCAGCCTCCCAAGTGCTGGCCTTTAGGCCAACTTCCCCACCCCTGCTCATATTGCATTCTTATCTGGAGTTGCAATCTGCCTTCTCTTAGCCCTGATGTAGAGAGTGACATTAATCATCAGAGCTCTTAATTAGGATGCAAGGAGATGTGTAACCAGCATTTTTCCTGAAACTTGGGGACAGGTAATGGATTCCAAGGTGCAGGTATGGTCTGGGCTGGAACACTAGAGCAAAATCCCTTCAACAGGTGAGTGTTGCAAGTTGCTCTCTGCCAAGTGCTTTATGGTTGCCATTAGTCAGCTATGAACTGGGAATGGTGGAGTGGCTGTCCCAAGGTCAGGCTTGTGAAGTGAGATTTGCCTGCCGTTCTGGCAGCATGCAGGCCTGTTGGTGTCCAAATCCCAGAGATACATGCTGTGTTAGTCAGTCTATAGCCCAGGGACTTGTGAGCTGTAGCCTATGAAGCCTGTGGCCCTTTTGACAGAATCCACATCCTATCACGGAATGTCTATATGAAAAATGGTGGTATAGTTTAATTGAGAACATTTTGGAAGTTTGCAAAGATGACACACAGAGAAATTTGGGAGGCTACCATCCAGATTCCATTTCATGCAGGATTCTCAGCCATCTTGTAGGTTAGACAAAGGAAGGCAGCATGGCCTTGGCGTTGTGTGTCAGAACCTGGACTGGCAAGCTATCTTTGAGTCCCTTATTGGCTCTGAGTACTTTTGCAGGAGGCCAGCCTGGCTCACTTCTCAGGAGAATGTTCTAGGACAAGTGCGTCTATGACAGAAGATGGTAGGCTTTGGGGTGTTCTTTGTGTGTCAGAGCCTGGACTGGCAAGCTATCTTTGGGTCCCTTATTGGCTCTGAGTTCTTTTGCAGGAGGCCAGCCTGGCTTATTTCTCAGGAGACTGTTCTGGGACAAGTGCATCTATGACAGAAGATGGTAGGCTTTGGGGTGTGCCTTTTGGTCCTGGGAATGTGTACTATGAGCCTTGTACCTTCTCACAGAAACACAGACCTCCTAACCCCATGCACCAGATCTGTGAATAAAAGTTCCAGGCTCCTGTGTGCTCTGGGGTCTTGCCAGCTAGGATGCCCATGGGAGGTTAGGAAACCCTGGTCCCTCTACCTACCTCTAATTGGGAGTGGGTAGAGGTGGATAGAGGGACCACGGTTTCCTAACCTTCTGTAGATGGGGCAGCCTGCCAGAGGTGGTCTACTCAATAACAGGGCTGGACCAGAGATGGGGATAGAACAGGATTGATATACCATGACCAGCAATGGCATCCCCAAGTGCAAAGGTGTGTGGGTCAGACAAAGGCCAGCATGGTGACAGGCCAGGCCAGGCCAGGGCAGTAAAAAGAGGCAGACTCTGCAGAGCCTTGTAGACCTGAGAAGTTTGCATTTTGTCTAATTTCCATGGAAACCACAGGTTTCCAACAAAGAGAGGCAGAGCTGGAAAAGACTTCAGAAAGCAGTCCTAGGCTCTGGATGACTGACTCCTGGGTACTCACAGTGCCCGAGTCTTACTGTCCTGATGACTGTGAACATGAGGCATGATAGCTTCCAGAAAACCTGTGCCCTGGGGTTGAGGTTCAAGAATGGGGACTGTTTGACACAAACAGACCATGACATCTTCTCTCAAGTTCATTGCCAGATGCCTCAGGTGGTAGCAAGATGGCTCAACATCACTCCTTCGTGTCAGACCTCTCTGTGACCCTCAACAGCAGCTTCCCTGTAGCTGTCAGGAGTGTCATGTGTCCAATTCTCTTTCTCTTGTGCCATGGAAATTGTTGGGTTAAGGGAACAGCCCCAGAGCATGCAAACTCTCTGAGACAGCACAGACTTTGTAATTGCCTTGGTGATAGTATGTTATTGAACCTGGAATTTTGCTTCTAATGTGTGGGGAGGAAGGAAGGGAGTTGGAAGTCTGATTCTGGGTTGGAGTACATTGCTTCCTCCTGGACATTCACAGGGAATCAGCACAGGGACCTCTTTCACCAGTGGCATGCCCTGAACTTCTTTAGAGAAGCTATGGAGAGACAGAGAAATGTGAAGTGTGTGTGTGTGTGTGTGTGTGTGTGTGTGTGCGTGCGTGTGAACGGTGCCACTTTTATCCAATGTCAATACTGGGCAAAGTTTAGATAGTCTGGGTAAAACTTTCTTATCTGTTAAGACTCTTACTGTATAAGGGACAGAAAATGACTCCAATTGGCCCAAGTAACTGGGATAGAAAAGATGCCTAGTTTCAGTCACGGCTGGGTCTAGGTGTTCAGACTATGTTAGGAGCCTGCCTTTTCCCCCTGTGTCTTGGCCATGCAGCCATTTTCTCCCAGATGGCTTCTTCGCTGTGGCAACTGGCACCGTAGCCCCAGCCTTTCCTCTCAGCTTCTCAAATCTGCTGAGCAGAAGTCTCCTCCCAGGTTCTCACACAAGGCTCTGTGGGTGTGAGTGGGTTACATGATTTCCTCAACCAGTCACTATATCCAGGGGATGCGGTGTCACTGACTGGCCAGGTCTGGGTAATCTTATAAACTGAAACCATCCTTGTGGCCGTGGTGGAGATAAAAGGCAGGAAGTAGTGTCTGCTGCCAGGTAGCCCCTCCTCACATGAGCAGAACCCAGACAGTCTGTTCAAGGAAACCCAGGGCTCTTCATTGCTCCTGAGGAGGCTGCCCAGGTGCCCCTGGGGACCAGGGCAAGGCCCGCTGCCATTCCAGGCAGGTCCTAACAGCTTCCATTTCTCCTGTCCTCACAGGTGAAGGCTGAGCATGCCTGGCTCCGTCACTTGCTCCCCGTGGTAACCCAAGCGGAGCACAATTCGTGAAGGACAAACACCAACTCCAAGCCAAACTGGAGAACCTAGAACAGGTCCTGAAGGTAGGGCGGCTTTTCATCCAGTGACACTTCTGCAGCCAGCCACCCTTTGTGGCTCTCCAGAATGGAAAATAGCCCCGCTCTCAGGAAGCAGTCTTCAAAATCCAGGGCTCTTTGGGGATCACATTTTCCCCTGTCTTTGATATAAAATGTAATAAACAACAAAAGTTGGTGTTTCTAGGGCCACTATGCATTTCTATCTTCGAGGATGTTAAACACAGCTGGATGCTGGAGGGGGTAGAAACAGGGACGAGCTAAGAACGGAGACATCTTCGCTTGCTTCCAGTCTTCGTGAGTCCATGCTGTTCCCAGAGGTTTATAGAAAAGGGTCTACAGCCACTATTGTTATAAACAGAATGTCAGCATCACTGTGTGTAGGTCACTAGCAATGGGTACTGCCTGAGACTACCTACTGAGACAGAGCCCCTTTTGTAGTTATCAGGAGGGTCGTTTGGCAGTTGGTGTCTCAGAATAAAGCTGACTGAATTCTTTAGCTTTTTATTGCTTTTGGGAGGGCTCAAAATGTATTGGATTCTGACCATGGTAGATAAGAAGGAAAAGTAGAGGCAGCATCTCCAGCTTCGCTGGCCATTAAGCACACATGTTCCAGCAGTCATTTGCATTTCTTGGGTGCCTGACACCCCTCAGATTAAGCCACACTTTGAGTGTGGTACCAGTGCATTTGAGGACCCAGTGGAGTGAGTGTAGGTGGACAGGCCATGGGTAGAGAGGCTTCTTTCAGGAGTAGTGACAGCAAGCTGGGATTAGATCCAAGTGATGGCAGATCTTTGTAAATATAAGCATGCCATTCACACACACTTGATGGTGGTGAATTCTGGGGCCTGTGAAGTATATGCCCGGGAAAACCAAGGACATTCCATTTGTACATACCCTACCTAATTATATGCACATATACAAATACACGAGTAAATGAAAATAAAAATAATTAAATTTTAAAATAAGATAAACAGTAATTGAGGAAGACACCCCAGATCACCTCTAGCCTCCACATACATGCATACACATGTGTCTGCCCACCACCACACATATGCATATATATAAGCATACATATACATATATAGGTATGAACACATATAAACATACACACATGCAAATAAATAAATAAAATTAGAAAATAATAACAGATGAGTTCACTGTTGACTGGGAGGCTGGGATCCTAGTTTCCAGGGAGACAAAATATAAAGAAATGGGAGCCCTTCCGCAATTCCCACTCAGGAGAAGGGAGCTGCTGTTTGCCCGGGGTGATGAATCGTGAAGCTAGGAATGGATTTTCCTTACTTGAAGCATCATGGGAGAGATGCTGAGCACCACAGGAAAAGAGTATCTTCAGCAATCTTGTCCCTTTCTTTGGCGGTCATGTGCTCCTGAGATCCCCTTGAGTAGGAAAATTGGGGGAGAATGGATCAAGTTGGGTTGCCCATGCAGAGGAAGAATCCAAGAGGCACCTTACTGGTGGGAGCTGGAGAAGAGACCCTGTGATGCACTTTAAAGTACCACAGGTGCTGTCAACCCTCCTCTGGGATAGTGGTCTAAGGAAACTCTGTACTCATCGACCCTGTCTTGCCCAGGAATTCCTGGTCCCCAGTTTCCTTGCCAAGCTGACTGAGGCCTGGTCATGGCGAGGCTGCTGAATGGGACCCAGACACACTATGAGACTCTCTGGTGCATCTTGGATGTCAGTTGGATGCTACTGGAGGGCTGAGTGGGCCCAAGCCTTATCTGATTTCAGTTTGTAAAGAAAGTTTCATATGGTGACCACACCTAGGAAGACCCTGGGAGTGAGAAGAGGGGGCAGGGATTAGGAATGATGGTGGTCTAGATTGAAGGCAGCAGTGTCCACCTGGGTAAGAGGTGGACACATTCTGAATCTGAGCTCAAGGTAGAGGCCACAGGAACTGCTGATGCTGGAGGAGGCACTAGGAGGCAGAATAGAGTCAGGAGTCATGGACTTCCGCATGGATTTTGGCTGAGCACAGGAGTCATGTGCTGCAAGAGAACTGTGTACTGTGAAGGGCAGCTGGGGGTCAGTGATGATTTTGTGTTGGAGACAGTACACAGTGACCATGGGTCCCTCAGTGGAGAGGACTCTTGGTTCATGCTGGGCTATCCTCACCAACCACTGGGAAGCGGCTTCACTTACTGTTGTAGGGCACAGAAGAAAGGAGTGACTTATTCAGGCAGACGCTAGAAAGACAGTGCTGGGACATCTGTCACCGTGTCTTGTCAGCTAAGTGTCTGGCGGTCATGGTTGTCCGAATTGTATAACCCCACACTTGACATTGTCTTCCAAGTTCTTAGCGTGATGGCTTAGATGGTTCAGTAAACAAAGGATAGTGGTCTGTCTCATATTATTGTTGTTTGATGATTGGCCTCACTAGTGGGCACTCTCCAAAGTCTGTGGCTAGTTAGTCCAGTGGTCATGTTCACATGCTGGCCTTTTTGTTTCCAAACACTGGTGTGCCATGTGTCTGAGTCTTGATTATTCAGTTTAGCAGAAGAACCTGGATACAGCTTTTCTGGTGGCTTCCAATTAGCTATGCCAGCTGAACCATTGACCAATGTGAGGTTCTTTCCATTAAATCAATGATAGCATTGGGGTTGCTGGGTCAGTTTTCACTCAAAAAGCTAGAAAGATCTGCTCACGTGGGCTCAGTTCACTTGGCCATTGGCTTCTTGCAGACCCTCAAAGCTCACTGTGACTGCAGTGGAGCTTGAAGCAATTGGCCACATCACATCCACAAGAGAGGGGAACCCACTCCTAGAGGCATGTTTGTTTCTTTGTTGATTGATTGATTAATTGACTGATTGATTGATTCATTTATCCATTCATTCAGCTAATGTTGATGAGGGTCTCACACAACAGGTAATGAGGAAGAAACCCAGATCTATGCCTGTGACTCTGGAAGAAGCCAATTAGCACCTTGTCAGTCAGAAGAGTGAGGTAACAGGATTGTAGTATGGAGACATAGATTCTCCCTTATCCTGGGCATTACAACTTCCTGCTGGGGAAGGAGGGTTCACTCATAACAAGACACTTGAACAGAGAAACCTGGGTGATTTGAGAGGGGAGCCCTGCAGAAATAGAGGGTCGGAAGGCTCCTGGCAAGGGGGAGGTGAGTGCAAAGGCCCTGAAGAAGGCTGTGATTCATGGGCCTGGGGAACTGCGAGGAGGCTTGAGTTGCAGATCAGTGCAGATATGGTATCTCAGTTTTTTTTCTTGTTGATGTGATAAAACACCCTGCAAAAGCAACTTAAGGAAGGAAGGGTTTATTTTGGCTCACAGTTCAAGGATGCAGTCCATGACGGTGAGGGAAGTCAAGGTGGCAGGATCTTGAAGCGACTGGTCACATCACATCCACAGTCAGGAAGCAGAGAGCAATGACTGTGTGCTTGGCAGTGCTCAGATCACTCCTTTTTATATAGTCCAGGATCTCAGCCAGGGAATGTCATTGCCCATACCAGTTAACCTAATCAAGATAATCTACCACAGATATGGCCAAACAATCCCTGAGCCTAGAGTCTTGTTCCCTAGGTGATTCCAGATCCTGTCAGATGTATGGAGATGGCAGGTGAAAGAGTGTAGACACTGAAGGCCTCAGAGGCCAAGGTCAGAGCTGTGGGTTTTGTCCTGGAAGCCTTGGGAGTCCTTAGAGTTCTCAGTTGCAAGATGAGGCACTTGGAGTTTTAGTAGGCAATGCTTACAGCTTGGCAGAGACACTGTTGGAAAGAACAAGCCCAGGTCTCAGGAGTTAAGAGGTATGAGAGCTGTCTAGTGCTATACAGAATGCTGCTCCACACCCAATGTTCAGAATCCTTAATGCAGGTCGTGTCTTCTGTTTCTGGGGTTCCCTGGGCTGAGCTTGCTAGGGCTCCCTTTCCCCTTGCTGTCACTACTCCTGAAAGAAGCCCCGACTCCTCCCCCCCTCCCCCTGCCTCTCCAGCTACACACACTCCAGTGGGTCCTCAAATGCTCTGGCATCAGACTCAACATGCGGCTTGATCTGAGGGGTGTCAGGGCACCTGAGAAATGCAAATGACCGTTGGAACGTGTAGGCTCCAGCGGGGTGGAGATGTCGCCTCTCTCATACAGTGCACAGAGGGTCAGTGGCGATGGAGTCACCAACAGGCTGACCAGCCCTTGCTTACATGCTTTCTTCTGCTGAGATGACAGGAAAGATGCGGTTGGCAGAGAGTTCTCCCTTCCCATTCCTGTCCACGTAGCCGGCATGGGACTCGGGGTGTCAGGATTTTCATAGAGGAGGCCATGAGGCTTCTCAGGGATTCCTTTGGAAGTCCTTCTGCCATGTTTTGATCCAGACTGGAAGGCAGTGTGGCATGAAGGTGTGACTAGCACTGTGGGACACCCATCCCTGGAAACCAGGTGCACTTGTGACAGGACCCAGGGGAGCAGTGGTCATTGAACCTCTCCGCAGTCCCCCTTGCAGACACACTCAGAGAGATGAGTTTCATGAAATTCCAGGTCAAGCTGACAGTGAAGATTAACTGTCACACAGATGGAGGCAAAGGGAACAGCAGGGGCGAAACCCTAAGGCAGGAAGGGCGTGGCATGTCAGATGGGCCTGGCCCGTCTGACCTGGCCTGGCCCATCTGACCTGGCCTGGTCCATCTGACCTGGCCTGGCCCGTCTGACCTGGCCTGGTCCATCTGACCTGGCCTGGCCCGTCTGACCTGGCCTGGCACATGCTTTCCCTTGCAGCCTACAGGAGCAGCTGGCTTGCCCATACCTTGATTTTGGATTTCTCTCTCAAGAGTATGAGGGGACATCTCTATGGTTTTGAACTAAAGCCAGCTACCAGCACCTGACAGCCCTGAGAAGGTCCCTCCTACAGAGAGAACTGAATGATTGATGCCAGCATGGGTGAGGTATCTGGACCAAACAGCTCAGAACGGAACGTGCTTCCCAGAGTCCTCTATACTTCAATCCACAAACCTACTTTTATCAATGATTTCCATCATATCTCAGGCTAGCCCCAAACTCACTATATAGCTGATGATGACCTTTAACTTCAGACCCCATTGCTCCCCTGAGTGCTGGGATTACAGAACAGACCTGCACCACATACCCAGCTTACGCAGTGCTGGGGATTGAACCTGTGGCTTTGTGCATGCCAGGCAAGCACTTTACCAACTTAGCTATAGGCGCAGCCCCTGGATAATTTTATTCCATAACAGTACACATGAGAAGCAAAGATTTGTCCCACAGAGACAGAACTGTTTGGGGGGAAGATAGCTTTGATTCTGATGGGTCCCTGAAGTAGTAGACTTGGGGTTCATTAGGGGCTATGGCAGGGGCTATTATCTAGACTTTCCCATCCCTTCCCTCTAGCATGGAGGTACTTGGTAGATGTTCAACCATATAGATTAGGAGATGGGTTGGATAAGCTCTCACCATAGTGCCAAGCCTGCACTGTTCTTATGGGCTGGGTGTGTCCTTTCTACAGTGAGGGTGATCATTCAGTTTTGCCTGCATTACACTTCCAGTATCATCTTAGTATCTTGCACAGGTTGGTGTTCAGTTAAACTTGGACAAATGAGAGGAACAGACATGGACTAAAGCTGGGAAATATAATGCCTTCAAGAGACCATTTTCTTCTCTTATGTAGGATGACAGGTCAAAGATTGTAGCACCACCTGATAGGCCTTCAGGATGCAGAAGAAAACCAGTATTTAAAGAGGAAAAGATACAGAGACAAGGTTCTTACCTCCATTCAGAGTGGTCTCCACACTCAAATATGTATGTTGAAATTCTTAAATCAACCAGCCAGAGTCATATAGAAATGTATGGAATAAGACTTGGTGGTTACATGAGACTGAAATACTAAAAAATTCATGTAAGCGTAAAAGAAGGCAGAACATACAGATGACAGATCCACAGACCTCCATCACATGTATCCCATGGTGCTGCTAGATGCTGCCATCTTGAATGTGAGGTCACATTGCACCCGGCCCTCACATCAGTCTTGGAAGATGAGTCTTTTCTGCCTTGAAATGAGGAAACCAAGGCTCAGAGAAATGTGTCCCCTGTCCTGCATTGCACACCTGACAAGGTCAATTTGAAGGCAGGTCAAAGCGACTGTGTTCCCTACCCCCAGTTCCTGGTCTCCGTCCCTGGCCCTGGGGGTCAGGAACCACCATCGAGGTGGGACGTGATGTGAATGGTGCTGAGGGAAGCTTCTCCCTACTGACCTGGGTTTTTAGTCTACTGGGGACAGACAGACGGACAAAGACTAGACAAGGAGCATCTGCGGAAGCATGGAGCCTTATTTTTATTTTCACATTTTATTTATTTACTTTGTGCTCATCTGTGTGTGTGTGTGTGTGTGTGTGTGTGTGTGTGTGTGTGTGTGTCTTCCTGCTGATGGGAGTGTGGGGAGTTAGAGAACAACTTGTGGGAATGATGTGGGTTCTGGGAATCTAATTCAGGTCTTCGGCCTTGGCAGCAAGTGCCTTTACCTGTTGAGCCATCTCACCAGTCCACACAGAGATGTTTAAGGGCCTCCAAACTTCCTCCTTTTCCCCCAGTTGGAGACCCTAAGAGACTTTTTGTTAAAATATATTCCAGTTCCCAAAGCTCTCAGGACTCTGTCTTGTGGCGAGTGAATCTGACACAGATGGGATGGGAAGTCACGTGCCATGAAACATAAAGAGCCTGGTGTGTCCTGTCCTGTGTATCAACAAGCAGACTCAGAACCTGTGTGTGCATGTATGTGCTCTTACTGGGTGCTGTGTGCACAAACACCACTGTTTCCATCACAGCCCAGCAGAGCCCTCCAAATGACTCTCCAAGTATCACTGTGAGGACCCACTAAGGGAAGCTGGGTTCCCTTCACTCTTCTGCTCAGGCAGGGAAGTCCAGGGCGTAGGACCTTTGATCCACAAAGAGGAGAGGAGGGGATAGCTCAGCTGGCCCATGTGTCTACTCATCATCAAAGCCGTGCTTGCTAGGGAGACTGCCCTTGACATTTGTAGGCAACGTAAGAGCTAGTATTAATGTCGACATCTGGCTATAAATATCACTGCTTTAAAAATAAATCCTGCCACAGGCAGGGCTCTGGAAATGGGTGTTTTTTGCCATGGTGCATAATGTGTGTTGTTTTCAGATGGGAAGGCTTCCAAGTCATGTGGCACAAGACCTTGGGAGCAAGGAGTGGGTAGATGGCAGATGATGCCTTGGGGAACCAGGGCCTTAGCTGCCCTTTGAAGGGCCTGCACCTTGTGTGCTCAGGACAGCCAGCCCCGTGACCATGTGGACACCATACATGGGGCAGTGAGGACCACTCCCAGGCAACATGCCACAGATCCCAGATTGGCCACCTGCGGGCACAGGCAAGCATAAGATAGCAGGAAGGAGGGTGAGGGTGGTTTTGTGGCACTGCAGGGACATCCCACACCCTGGCAGAGCCCACAGGAGGTCCACAAAGCAGAGAACCTGTAGGGGAATTACAAATGCAGATCAGGGAACTAGAACTGGCCACACACTACTTGCTTTAGTTGCTTTTCTTGCTTCTGAGATCAACTATCTGGCTGAAGCAGCTTAAGGGAAGAGGGGTTTATGAAGGCTTATGGCTTGAGGGAATACAGTCTGTCATGGTGGGAAGGTGTAGTGGTGAGCAGCTCTGTGGAGGTGGATGCCTGCAGCTGAGAGTCCTCTCCCCTCACATCTCAGTGGAACAGGAAGCAGGAGCAATGCTGGTGCTCAGCTTGACTTCATGTTTCATTTTTTAAAAATTTGAGACAATGTCTCATGTATCCCATGCTGGTCTCAAACTCACTATGTAGCCAAGGATGGCCTTGAACTTGCGATCCTCCTGCCTCCGGCTCCTGAGCACTGGGATTACTGAGATGTACCACCACTATACCCAGTTTATGGCATGTTGGGGACTTAACCCAGGACTTCATGCTGGGCATTGGTCTACCAACTAAGCTATCTATAGTCTAAACCCTTGATTTCTTAATTTACCCTTTTTTTTTTATTTCATCTAAGATCCCAGCCAGCAGGTGCTCCCTACATTCAGGGTGGGTCTTCCCTTGCCAACTAATTCTCTCTGGAAACACCCTCAGAGGCATGGCTGGAGGTGTGTCTCCCAGAGGATCGTAAATCCAGCTAACAGTGAAGATTAAGTACCACATTGCCTGAGCAGACCGGAACAATTTATATAGCCTCTCTGGGCCTCTGTTTGCCTCTCTGTAAAGAGGAATGAAAATATTGCCTGCCTCAGTGTACAGATGTGCAACTTTAAGACAGGAGTCAAAAAGAGTAGTTGGGGCTAGCCAGAGAAGGTGCATGAACCTCTCCACTCCTCTCCATGTTGACAGGTGGAGCCCGGGGAAGTTCTGGGCTCTCTGCCTTGCCCCATCTCTGCCTCCTGATGCAGGGAGGTGCCCAGAATGTACCAGCTGTTTGATGAGATGTGAGAGAGGAGAGAAGAGTTCATGGTGGAGGGAACCTGGATTCAGCTCTCCGTTCTTCACTTGCAGCCTGTGATCCTCTAGGACTTTAGGGACGTGTAGAGATGTATGACTCTAAGGGAGGTGATGTCCTGTAGGCTGGGTCATGTGCCTCAGCCAGTCTGGAAAACAGACTTATCCTGCCTGATTCTTGCCTGTCCCTCTGTGCTCAGGCTGACTCACAGACGCGCCCTAGACTCTCAGCCCTGCCACACCCTTTGACTCTGTTCTTGATGTCTACAGTGTCTACTTGGCTCCATGAAATTCAGCTTTTGGGGCTGCTGAGAGATGGCTCAGCGGTTAAGAGCACCGACTGCTCTTACAGAGGACCCAGGTTCAATTCCCAGCACCCACATGGCGGCTAAGAACCGTCTTTGACTCTAGTTCCAGGGGAATCTGACACCCTCTTCTGATCTCTGTGTCATTGCACAACAAGGTGCACCAACCTACATGCACACAGTACATTCATACACATAAGAAATAATAAATAAATGAATAAATAAATAAATAAAAATAAAATAAATTCATAAACCAATCAAGCTCCCAGCGTGTGTGTGTGTGTGTGTGTGTGTGTCCGTCCGTCCGTCTGTCTGTCTGCATGCATGCAGGCACAGGTGTGCTACAACGCCCGTGTGAGGATCAGAGGAGAGTCTTTGGGAGTTGGCTCTCTCCTGCCACCTTGTGGGATCTCAGCTCAGATCATCAGGCCAGTGTGCGACAGCCTCTACCTGCACAGCCATTTTGCCAGCCCTTACTTTATCTTTTTGAGACAAGTCTCTTACTGAACCCAGAGCTCGCTGATTGGTTGGACTGCCTGGGTAGTAAGCCCTAGGGATCCACCTGTCTCTGCCTTCTAAGCACTATGGTTACAGATGTGTGACCACACCCAGCTTTTTATACAGATGTTTGAGATCTGAGCTCAGGTTCTCTGCTTGCATGGCAGGCTTGTTTGTACACCGAGCCATCTCCCAGCCACCTTCCCTATCCTCCTAGTTTTGGTTGGAACATTTGTGTCACTTAGCCCTCAAAAATCTGGGAAACCACTGTCCCAGAGGAGAAGTGTTATGTGTGACGGGTGGGTGTCCTCCTGGGAGCCAGTATGTTTCTCTGGCCCTAAGGCTTTTGTCCTCACTGGTCCCTCACTTTGAAGCCTGGCTTCATAGCAGCACTGGTGAAAATCCCACTGTGACTACTGGTCAAATGCCTTAAGAAATATGCACAGGGAAGTGGAGGTACCTAGTGTCCCTGGTGCAGGGAAGGTCCTGAGACAGCACCGTAGCAGTGGAGGCTGTGCCTGTGTACAGAAGAGAGCCCGGTCCTGAGCTAGATGAGCAGCTCTACCTGCACTGCCATTCATCCTGCACAGCACAAGCCAGACTTCCTAATCCAGTTGTGCAAACATCACAGGTCAGGACAGGTAGAACAATATCTCATAAACATGACTAAAACAATTGACCACGTAGACACCCCAGACAGGTGTGTTGGACAGTGGGTGTGGTGTAGATTGAGATCTGGTAGAGAGTGGTGTTGGTGGCAGGAACAGAGACCAAAGTGACTAAGCATAGTGTTGAGGGCCAGCAACAAGGGTGGTTTCAGAGGTGCCTGCCAGCTGTGCCACAGCCTAGACTTGTTCCAAGGCCACTGATGGCTGTTGTGCCCTTTACATGGAGGTAAGGGAGATGGCTCCACTGGCTCTATCTCTCAGGAGCTGCTTTTAGGGGCAGGCAAGCCTGACCCAGGGAGAGAGCCGATCAGGACCTGGCAGAGGGACTGGGGCTCACTGGGTGGCAGGTGCAGATGTGGCAGACTCCAGCAGGTGTGGGGAAAGAGTTGTTGAAAAGGAGGCTTTTTACAGGCTTGAATATTGAGTGAGGAGGGAAGGAACCAGGAATGACTGCTGACTCCTTAGCTGGAGAAGCTGAGGGCTTGATGATGGTATCTGCTGTGTAACAGCTCTCACAGCTTCACTGATAAAGAAATCTGGACTTGCCTCTGGGACAACCTGAGGCTGAGCTTCCTGATACCTTTCTGAGGCTGAGTCAGAAGTAACTGCTGGTAGAGGAGGATTCCTCTGAAAGCCAAGTGTGGACATGTGATGAGAATGCAGAAGCAGGCAAGCTCGGCCAGGGAGGAACAGAGGCAAAACAGTGGCCATTCCCACCATCAGAGAAGGGCTGCGTCAGGGTGACATCTCCATGGTCATCTTTACAGGGAGATTCCAGGTGAGAAACAGAGGCACAGAAAAAGTTTGAAGTGGACAGGTGAGCAGAATCTATGCTCAGCCCCCCCCCCCCCCAGAGGTCCTGTGAGCGAGGAGGCAGGTATGGGCGGTACTGAGGGGACATTGCTTGGAAAGCTTGGGCCTAGCTGGAGAGTGGAAAACTGAAACCAAGGCTAGCCCAGCCAGCTTCCTCACCCCAGCTGTGTGAGAAGCCCCACTCTACTGCCCTTTGCGGATGCATTTTATACCCGTCATTTATTTATTTATTTATTTATTTATTTATTTATTTATTTTTATCAAATTTAGACCCATGTCACCCACCCTATCCCCCCAGCCCACCAGAGCTCATGCATTCTGCCAAACATGCTTTTCATCTCTTTTTCAGTCTTTCTCAATATTCTCCATGTGGAAGTTGACTGTTTTGAGCAGAAGTTCACTATTTCAGTCAGTTCTTTGATGTAGTCCTTTCTGTTATTATTGTTGTTATTGTTGTTTTTGTTGTTGTTTCCAATATGCATCACTCCCAACTGCTTGGACAAAAGCTCAAGGGGCCATGCACAAGAAATACTTACAACTAGGTAATTGGCACAAACATCCACAGATGAGGGATACCATTTGTCATTTGTTTTTCAGGGACTGTGTTACTTCACTCAGTGTGATGTCCTCTAGCTCCAGCCATTTTCCTGCAAAGCTCATGATGTCATCTTTCTTTACTGCTGCATAGAACTCCATTGTGTAGATGTACCACGTCTTTCTTTACTGCTGCATAGAACTCCATTGTGTAGATGTACCACATTTTCTCTATCCACTCATCAGTTGAGGGGCATTTACGTTGGTTCCAGCTCCTTGCTATTGTGAAGAGAGCTGAAATAAACATGGCCGTGCATGTATCTCTGTGGTGGAGTGAGTCCTGAGGGTTTATGCCCAGGAGTGGTATGGCTGGTCAGGTGGCAAATTCATTCCAAGTCTTCCAAGGGTTCTCCATAGGCTTTTCCAAAGTGGTTGTAACTAGTTTTACAATTCCCACAAGCAGTGGATGAGTGTTCCACTTTCCCCACAACCTCCCTCACGCACTTGGTATATTTGTTTTTCTTGATCCTAGCCAGTCTTTATTGGAGTAAGATGATATCTTTAAAGTTGGTCTTTTCATTTGCATTTCCTAATAAATTAGTGATTTGAACACTGCTTGTGTGTTTTCTCAGTCACTCTCTAATTCCTCACTTGTGAAGACTCTGTTCAGCCTTTTCCATCTATTAAGTGGGTCATTTTGTTTTCTTCTTTGTTTTCTTTGAAGTAGTTTATATACTCTGGAAATCAATGCTTTTGTCAATGTTTCTGCTGTGAAGGTTTGCCTCCCACTCTGTGGGATTTCTCTTCACTTTCCTTGATTGTTTCTTTTGATGTATAGAAGCTTTTGAGTTTAATGAGGTGCCATTTGGCAATTGTCAACCTTAATTCTTGCACAGCTGCTGTCTGATTTAGGAAAGTCTTTCCTTGCGCCTAGTCTTGTAGTCTGCTGCCAACTTTTCTTCTATTGCCTTCAGAGTTTGGGGTTTCACGTTGAGGTCTTTTGATCGCATCTGGAGTTGAATTTTGTAAGGGTGAGAAGTAGGGTTTTAATTTCATTCTTCTACAAGTGGTGATCCAGTTTTTGCCAAACACCACTTGCTGAAGATGCTGTCTTTTTCTCCATTGTGTCTTCTTGGCCCCCTTGTCAAAATTGAGATGGCTGAAATTGTATGTGCTCAGGTTGGATCTTCGGTTTTGTTCCATTGGTCAACAGGTCGTTTTTGTGCCAGTACCAGGCTTTGTTTTAATGACTATAGCTCTGTAGTATAGTTTGAAGTCTGGTATAGAGACCCCCCCCCAACAGCTCTGTTTTTGTGCCAGTACCAGGCTGTTTTTATGACTATAGCTCTGTAGTATAGTTTGAAGTCTGGTATAGACACCTCCCCCCCGTGTAGCTCTTTTCAGTCAGGGTTGTTTTGGCTATTCGGGGTCTTTTGTTTTTCCAAATGAATTTAAGGACTTTCTTTTCCAAGCCTGTGAAGAAACTCTTGGGGATTTTGATTGGGATTGCATCAAATCTATACAAGAGTTTGGGTAGAGAATGGACATTTTTACAATGTTAATTTTCCCAATCCATGAGCATGGGAGGTTTTTTCCATTCTTCTGATGTCTTCTTCAAATTTCTTTCTTGAAGGGTTTAAAATTTTTGTTGTAGAGATCTTTGGTGTCTTTGGTTATGGTTTGTTTCCTAGATTTTTATTGTTTTTGATGCTAATGTAATGGGAAGTCACCTTGAATTCTTTCTCCAGTTGCTTTTTCTTGTGTGTAAAGAAAGGCTTGATTTTTTTTAGGTTAATTTTTGTATCCTGCCACTTTTGCTAAGCTGTTAATCATTTCTAGGAGTTTTCTGGTGGATTTTTTAGCACCTTAAGCAAACAATCACATCATCACAAATAGGGATAGCTTGACTTCCTCTTTTCAAATTAGTACTCTTTTAATTTCATTTTCTTGCCTTATTGCTCTAGCAAGTATTTCAAGCACTATATTGAAGAGGAGTGGTGTCAGAGGGCAGCCTTGCCAAGTTCCTATCTTTAAAGGGAATGTTTCTGTCATTTCCCCATTTAGGATGATATTGGCTGTGGGTTTCCTGTATATGGCTTTGATTACATTGAGGAATGATCCCTCCAGTCCAATTCCCTCCAGGACTTTAAGCATGAAGGGATGCTGGATTTTGTCAAAGGCTTTTTCTGCATCAATTGAGATGATGGTGTGGTTTTTGTCTTTCATTCCATTTATGTGTTTGATGATGTTTATTGATTTTTCGTATGTTGAACAATCCCTGCATCTCTGGTATGAATCAATTTGGTCATGATGGATGATCTTCTTGATGTGGGTCTGTATGCAATTTGCCAGTATTCTGTTAAGAATTTTGGCATCTGTGTTCACTGGGAGATGGGTCTATAATTCTCCTTTTTAGTTGTATCTTTGCCTGGTTTTGGTAATAGCGTGATGCGTGGCTTCTAAGTAAGGAATTTGGGAGAATTCCCTGTGTTTGTATCCTTCTAAACAATTTCTAGTAATAATGGTTGTAGGTCTTTTGAAATGTTTTATAGAATTCTGCCATGAACTGTCTGGGCCTGGGCTTTTTTTAGTTGGAGGTTCTTATTACATCTTCAAGTTCTTCATGTATTATGGGTTTGTTTAAGCTGTCGATCTCTTTTCTTGGTTGAGCTTTGTGTCCCAGGATTTCAGATATTTTTCATTTCTTCTAGGTTTTCAAGTTGGTAGAGTATAGGTTTTTTTGAATCATTCCCATATGATTTTCTGGAACTTTTCCTTGTCTGTTGTGATATTTCCTTTTCATCATGGATTGTATTGATTTGGAGTTGTCCTTTCTTTCTTTTGGTTAACTTGGGCTAGAGGTCTGTCTATCTTGTTTATTCTTCCAAAGAATAAACAACTTTTGGATTCACTGATTTTTTGTATTGTTTTCTTTGTTTCTATTTCATTGATTTCTCTCTGTCTATTTTTGTTTTTTCTTCCTGGCTGTTGCATTTAGGGTTCATCTGTTGTTGCCTCTCAAGTGCTTCTAGCTGTAGTGTTAGATCATTCACTTGTGCTCTTTCTGTTTTTTCTAATGTAGGCAACCCAGGTCTATAAACTTTCCTTTAGGAGTGCTTTTAAGGTATCCCATAGGTTTTGTTGTGTTTGTATTGTCATTGTCATTCAGTTTTTCCAGAAATGTTCTTTCTTTTATCTCTTCCTTGACCCATTCATTAGTCAAGAGTGTGTTGTTTTAGTCTCCATGTGTTCATGTAGGCAGCAGGGCTTATCCTGGTGTTGATGTTGAGCTTTATTGTACTGTGTGTTCTGATAGAATGCATGAAATTATTTCAATCTTTTTTGTATTTGTGGAGGTTTCTTTTGTGTCCCAGTATGTGGTCGATTTTGGAGAATGTTCCATGGGGTGCTGAGTAGAAAGTGTATTCTCTGGTATTAGGGTAGAATATTTGATAGAGGTCTATGAGGTCCATTTGGTATATCATATCGTTCAGTTCAGATGTCTCTCTGTTTATTCTTTGTCCTGTTGACCTGTCTAAAGGACACAGTGGGGTATTGAAGTCCTCTACTATGAGTGTACTGGGGTTAGTGTGTGGCTTGTGGTCCTGGAGAATTGTCTTTATAAGTTTGGTGCACCAGAGTTTGGTGCATATATATTTCCTAATTGTGAATTTTTTTTGGTGAATTGTTCCTTTGATAAAAATGTTAATGGCCTTCTTTGTCTCTTCTGATTTCTTTTACTTTGAAGTCTATTTTGTCTGATATTAAAATAGCAACACCTGCTTTCTTTTTGGTACCATTTGCTTGGAATATTTTTTTCCATCCTTTCACTTTAAGGTGGTGCCTTGTCCTTGAAGGTAAGATGTGTTTCTTTGAGAAATATCGATGGTTCTGTTTCCTAATCCAATCTCCCAGTCTATGTTTTTGGATGGGGAATTTAGTCCATTAATATTTAAGGTTATGACTGATAGGTTTGTGTTGCTTCCTTTTGCCTTATTACCATTTGCGGTTTTGGTTTAGGTTTTACTTCTGCAGTTATGCTTTTATTGATTTCTCTTTCTAGGTGCCTGGGGATGGTTGCTCTTTTCTTTTGTCCTTTGAATTGCTTCAAGTTTTCTCTGAAGGTTTGGTTTTTCCAGACATGTATTCTTTTCATCTTGTTTATGTCATGGAAGGTTTTTCTCTCTCCTTCAACTAATAATCAACATTTTTGCTGGGTATAGTAAACTGGTTGGCATCTATTGTCCCTTAACACTGGGAATGCTTTGCTCCAGGTTCTTTTCTTTCATAGTTTGCATGAGAAAGTCAGTTTGTAATTCGGATAGGTTCCCCTTATAGGTCACTTTTTGTTTTTCTTGTGGCTTTAAGGATTTTGTCTTTGTTTTGGGTTGTGTAGCATTTTAACTATGAATATAGCATGGAGAGTTTCTTTTCTGATCTTGTCTGTTTGGAGTTTCTATGTGCTTCTTGTATTTGTATTGGTTTTGTTTTTTTTAGTTTGGGGAAGTTTTCATCTATTATTCTGTTGAAGATCTGATCAATGCCATTCTCTTGGGAATTCTTCTCCTTCCTACTATTCCTATGATGTGTGGAGGCTTTATCTTTTCATAGTGTCCCATAGTTCCTGGTTGTTCCACTTTTGTGTATTTTAAAAATTTTCATAATCTTTACTTGAAGTTTTTAAAGTTGTTCTGTGTTATCTTCCAGGTCTGATATTCTTTGTTCTGCTTCCTCCATTCTGCTTCTGAGGCTTTTTTCCATTCCTTTCCTCTTGATTGGATGAGTGTTTGATTTCCTTTTTCATTTCCTCTCTGATTTCTTTAGTATTTCTACTTCCTTTTGGAGCTTCTCAATCTCTTCCTGTAGTCTCTTGCTTCACTGTTGGTTTTTTCTTTATCTTTTCAGTATGGGATCTTTTCATTGTTTCTCACTTCCTTCGGAGTTTGTTTTCTTCTCTCTCTAGGTCCTTCTTGAGTTCTTAATTCCTTTTCTTTATTCTTTGATTTGCTCTTTATAATCTTGTAGTTCTTTAAGTATGTCACAATTGTGTTTTCTGATATCTGTGTCCTGGGCCATCCCCAGGGGGATCCCACTGTAGGAATCTTCCATAGGGTTGGTGGAGCTTGGTGCAGGATTATCCTGCCCCTTTCCCATGTTGTCTCTTCTTTGTGTTCCTGGCATATGGGCTTCTCCTTGCCTGTATTCCAGTGTGAGTCCCAAATGCCTCTTCACTGTGTTGAAGGCTTGCTTTGCTTGCCTCCTTCAGATGTCTTCGTAATGTGTGTGGGGGGGTGCTCTTTAGCCCATGCCCCAGTACCTGCGCTTCAGCTGGTCTTGGGAGATCTTGATCTCAAGACTCACACAGCCCTACCTTTTCTACCAGCTGGGAGGATAACTCCGCCCCCACAGCCACAAAACCCAATTAAGCCAAAGACAACTGAATTAACTAGATTAAGTCAAACAACAATCAGCCTTGCTGAAGCACCCAGCTCCTACCTACCTTCCTGAGCTTCAGCTGGTCTTGGGAGATCTCTATACCTGTCTTTTGTATGTTTGTGCCTGTACATGCATGTAGAGGACACAGAACAACCTTTGGTATTATATTGCTCCTTGGGGTGCTGTCTACTATTTCTTTGAGACAAGGGTCTCTCACTTGACCTGGAATTTACTGACTAGTCCAGGCTGACCAGTGAGTGCGGTCTAGGCATTTGCCTGTCTCCTCCGCCCCAGAATTACGAAGATGGACTACTGCATTTGGCTTTTTACAAGGGTTCTGAGGCTCGAACTCAGTTCTGGTGCTTTCAAGGCAAGCACTGGAAGCAATCGAGCTATTTCTCCAGTCCTCTTATGCCTTTTTTTTTTTTCTTTTCGAGACAGGGTCTCCCTGTAGCCCCAACTGTCCTGGAACTCACTCTGTAGACCAGGCTGGCCTTGAACTCACAAAGATCCACCTGCCTCTGCCTCCCAAGTGCTAGGATTAAAGGCATGTGCCACCATGCCCAGCCCCTCTTATGCCTTTCTGCCAAAGCCCATCAACCCAGGGAGGAGGGGACATCACCTCCCAGTGGAAGAGTCACCAGCTTCCTGTCTCCTAGCAGGAAGTTTATGGGTCTGTTTCTCCTGTGACCCCTGGAGACTCGCAGCCTGCTACTCCACACCTGGAGCTGCATTAGGCTAACATTTCTCCCTCGTGAGGAGTGTGGTCTCCTCCTCTCACTAATCACTTCCTTCCCTGCACTAAATAAAGAACGCCCAGGCTGCATTTAGCATCGCCGGCTTTCAAAATAAACAGAAGCGCAGAAATTAGCCAGAATAATAGTGCAATTAAACAGCTGTGAGGTGGCTGGTTGGTCTGCATGGGGTCTGCAGTGCGGAAGTCTGTGGATGCTGGCTAGCCCCTCTCGTGAGATGAGTACAGGAATGATCAGGGATCTGCTGGCTTTATGCTTCCACATTCTCCGATGGTGTCTAGACCTTCTTGTGTTCTAGCTGTGTGCTGTTAGGCAACTAGGCTGGCCTCTCTGAGTCTGTTGTCAGGTAGTGACCACAGCAGCATCCAATTCAGTATTAGAGGAGGTAGCATTGGCATGGCAGCTGCTGGCACATGGCTGGTCCTGACTGTGTTTCAGTTCCTACAATCATCTTACCAACGCAGCCATATAGTCACTTGTGGGGCTATGCAGAGTCCCTGGTCACTTCACTGGCTAGTGGGCAGTGTTTGGGGTTGTCGTGGTTTGGATGTGAAATGGCTTTCATATGCTTGAAGACTTTGTTCCCAGCTGATGGCCATGCTTTGGGAGGTTGTGGAATGAACTGGTAAGTGGTGGGGCTAGCTAGTGAGTGAGTGGGCTAGCTGAGGGCCCACTTCATCCTTGATCCCGTTCTCTGCTTTCTGGCCTGGGCCATGTGAAGACCACTGCTGTAACTCCCCTTATACAGGTAGAGTCACTGCCACCTTGCTTTCTCTTCCATGACGGGCTGACATCTCTGCAATGATGAGCCAGGATAAAGAAATACTTCCTCCCTTAAGTGTTCTATCAGAAGCTGCCAACTGACATACAGGGGTCCCAAAGCAACTCAGGAGCCCAGAGAATTCTGGTGGATATCTCCAGGGGCTCTGCTGGGGGTCCATCTGCCAGGCCTTGTGGACCTAAGAATGCTTTGTGCTGGGAATTGCTGGTTGATAAAATCACGTTAAAGCAGAGGGAAAGTCAAGGCCACTGTAGACACCATTCCTGGGCCCAAGGTGACAGCTGTAGCCAGTCAGGACCAGCCAGTTAAATGTGAAAACTGGCGCGGAGGAGGACTCCTTGCAAATACTCTCCTGCCTAAGCAGCCAGATCTGAGGCACTTAATAATGGAGCAGGCGACAGGGTCCAGGGCAAACTCTATGGGTTTCCTGTCCAAGAATTCAGCCACTGTGGATTGAAAATGTCCTGAAGCTTGCACCTGTGCTGAAAGTATGCAGATTTTTTGTTATTTCCTAAATATGATGTAACTATTTATATAGCACTGGATGTTAAATGTCATCTAGAAACTGTGGGAAGGGAATGGAGGAAGTGCATGCTCACATACCATCACTATGCCTCCATACGTAAGCGGCCTGAAGGGCTTGGTGTCCTTGAGGTTCTGGAAAAATCTCTTGGCTACCACTGATGGTTGTGTGGTATTATTTGTCTGTCCTGCTTACAGTTGGAGGGAATGTTCTAGACCTAGTGTGAACAGGTCACAGTAACTGCTCCAGTGTTACGGGGTTTCACTTTTATCTCAGGGAGTTCTGTTTTACCAGCATCCTGAGTTCCTGTGAGAGTTTCCATAGCAACAACGAAACCACTACTTTTGTCTGCGGAGGTGCAGGGTAATTGCAGCTCTGGGGTTCCCTGGGAGTGACTTATAGATACAGTAGAGAGGGTGCAGAGGTCACTGGGCCTGAAAACTGCACCTAGAGCAGACTTTACTTTTCCAGGCTGGTGGGCTACAGCCCTTTTACAAAGTGAAAACAGAGGCCTCCCACTCCCATGGCTGGAAGGCTGGCTTAGTAGCAGGTAGGGAACCTGTCTAGAATCCACCAGTGAGGGGTTAGGAGTATGGTTCACAGGCAGAGAACTTGCTCACTCCAGCGAGTAGCTCGGTGGTAGAGCACCTACCTAGAATCCCCTAGTCAGAAGCTAGGGGCATGGCTCAGCTGTGGAGTGCTGATCTAGCATGCAGGAGGATCTGGATTCTGGTCCCGTAATACACACACGGCTCTGAGATGTTTCTGAGGAGAATGGAACTTGTGGTAGCTCAAGGTGGGAGCACCCAGGTAGTAGTATCACTCACCTTCCCCTGAGATCTGCCTCTCACCTCATGTTTCCTAAAAGCTGAAATCTTTTAAACTTCAACACCAGGGGCCTGGGGATGTAGCTCATCTGGCAAAGTGCATGAGCCCTGGGTTCAATCCCCAGAACCTCATAAACCAAGTGTGGTAGTACACATGTGTTGCCCTAGCACTGGAGAGGTGGAGGCTGGGAGGTCAGGAGTTCAAGGTCATCCTCAGGTATATAGCAAGTTCCAGGCTAGAGACCCAACACAAAATTGTCATGGTGGTATATATCCATTACCCCAGAACCCTGGAAACTGAGGCAGGAGGATCACAAATTCATGCCCAGCCTGGCTACCTAATGAGATACTTTCTTAAATAAACAAGTAAATAATCTCAAACCAACTAAAATTAGTAAAAATCCTCCAGTAAAACTCAATAAAATTGCAAAATTCAAAATAAATTATAATAAACCAGCAAGTTCAAGCCAAAGAGGAAGGAAGCCATGCTGGGTCTCTCCCCCACGTGCCAGTGTGCCCCTCCTTGATAACATGGGTATGTTTCTGACCTTCAGAAGAAGCATGGGGAAAGAGAGTCCAACGGACGGCTGCAGGCAGGAGGCTGGCTGGACTTAGCTCTACCTGTGGTATCCAGGTAGTGCGGTGGAGGTGGAGGGGAGCCTGCCACTTTGGAAGGACTCTGGACTTGTAGGTAAAGAGTCGAGCTTTAACGTATTGGGAAGGTGGCTCAATGGGTAAAGTGCTTTAAAAGATATTTTATTTATTATTTTTATTTTATGTGTATGAGTGTATTGCCTGCATGTATGTAAGTGCACCCACGAAATGCAGTGACTGCAGAGGTCAGAGGAAGGTGTCCAACCCCCTGAAACTGGAGTTAGGGACAGTTTTTAGCTGCCATGTGGATGCTGGATTCTCTGCAAAAGTAGCCAGTGCTCTTGTGCTGGGCATGGGGGCGCACGCCTTTAATCCTAGCACTCGGGAGGCAGAGGCAGGCAGATCTTTGTGAGTTCAAGGCCAGCCTGGTCTACAGAGTGAGTTCCAGGACAGCTGGGGCTACAGGGAGACCCTGTCTCAAAAAAAGACCAAAAAAAAAAAAAATGCAGCTAGTGCTCTTAACTGCTAAGCCATTGCTCCAGCTACAGAGTAAAGTAATTTTAGTACATGCAGTCTAGCCACCTGATGGGCTCCAGGCCAGAGAAGGACCCTGTTTCATAAGATGGAAGCCAATAGATGAAGATACCTAGTGTCAACCTCTGAAGTCCATAGCCACACATATAGGTGCTGGCATCTGCACACACACACATGCATATAGCACACACACAACACACACACACACACAGACAGACACACAGACACACAGACACACACACATACACACACACACACACACGCAAGATTCAAGCATTTTTTTAAAAAAGTGACCACAAAGTCATCTAAATATTTTATTTATTATTTTTGTTTTTGTATGTATGAGTATATTGCTTGTATGTATGTAATTGCCTCCATGTCATGCAATGCCCACAGAGATTAGCAGATGCATTGGATCCCCTGGTACTGGAGTTATGGACAGTCATTAGCCACCATGAGGGTGCCATGCTGAGATTCAAATCCAGGTCTTCTGGGAGAACAGCCCGTGCTCTTACCCACTGAGCCATCTCTCCAGGCCCGTTTTATGTACATTTCTTAATGTAAAAATATAAAGAAGGAAGTAAAAGTGAAACTTGAATACTTTGCACCTAGGAGCTTCTGCCTCATGAAGCATGTCATTCATGCCTTCTTCCTCACACGTGCTGGCATGGCTAGGCTGGCGGTTGGTCACAGTGACAGTGCTTGGCTCTTGAAACCTCTGAGGCTCCTGTTGGTTCTCCTGATCAGAGGCCAAAGATGAGCATCAGACCCTGAACTCTGAGGATCTGAGCTCTGTCTTTCCAACGTGGATGGCTGGGTGGTCTCTAGGTGAGAAGCCACCTCATTCATTGAGAACCTTCCCCTGGGCACAGATTCAAGGGATGGAGCCAGCAGAGAGAGGGGGGACCTGGGACTCAGGCTTTGTGGAGGGTGTGGACTCAGACTGATCCTGGATAGGTGTGTATTTACAGATGTGTATGACTGTGCCTCAGCTTCCCCTTCTGTAATAGGAGGACTGTTCTAGCATTTACCTCCAATGTTAGTGGAGGGTCATGTGACTTTGATGAAGGTAAGAAGCTGGAAACATTTCAGCTTGGTAGGAGCAGATATGAGCCTTGTCTGCTATTTACAAAATACCTGAGCAAAGGCAGAGGGAGAGGAGCGAGCGCCTTCCCACGCCACTGGGGGAAGAGGAGGTTTCCTCTGCCTGAGTCGCAGCTCTGCCAGAGCTCCTGAGCTGTGAACACAGACAGCCAAAGCAGGGGCGGGTGCCTAGGGACCAGGGCTTCCCAGTCTCTGCCTCCTGGTGGAAAAGCCCAGGATGCAGCAGACAGGAGGTGGGTGCAGTGCCCCTCCTGGGGGGGGGGGCAGTGGAAGGCAGAGAAAGCGGGCTGTATTGTGAGTGCTGGTGGGCAGCGGGTGCTCAGCGGCCTCCCTGTCCCTACAGCATATGCGAGAGGCTGCTGAACGGCGGCAACAGCTGGAGTTGGAGCATGAGCAAGCCCTGGCTGTCCTCAGTGCCAAGCAACAGGAAATCCAGCTTCTGCAGCAGGTGGGCCTGGGAGTGTGTGTGTGTGTGCGTGTGTGTGTGTGTGTGTGTGCGCGCGCACGTGTGTGTGTGTGTGTGTGTGTGCGTGCCTGTGTGTGTGTGTTTGTATGTGTGTGTGTGTGCGCGCACGTGTGTGTGTGTGTGTATGTGTGTGTGTGTGCGCGCGCACGTGTGTGTGTGCGTGTGTGTGTGTGCGCGCACCGGTGGTGTGTGTGTGTGGTGTGTTGGTGTGTCGTGGCCTGTGTGTGTGGTGTTTGTATGTGTGTGCATGTGTGTGTGTGTGTATGTGCGCGCGCACGTGGGTGTGTGTGTGGTGTGTGTGTGCGTGCCTGTGTGTGTTGTGTTGTGTTGTGTGTGTTGTGGTGCTGTTGTGTGTGTGGTGTTGTATGTGTGTGTGGCGCGCGCAGCGTGTGTGTGTGTGCGTGCCTGTGTGTGTGTGTGTGTGTGTATGTGTGTGTGTGTGCGGCACGTGTGTGTGTGTTGTGTGTGTAGTGTGTGTGCGTGCCTGTGTGTTTGTGTGTTTTATGTGTTGTGTGTGCGCACACGTGTGTGTGTTGTTGTGTGTGTGCGTGCCTGTGTGTGTGTGTGGTGTGGTTTGTGTGTGTGTGTTGTGTGCGCCGCGTGTTGTGGTGTGCGTGCCTGTGGTGTGTGTGGTGTCGCTTTAATGTGTGTGGTGTCGTGTGTGTGTGTTGTGGTTTGCTGCATTTGTGTTTGTGTTTTTATTGTGTGTGTGTGTGTGCGCTTGTTGTGTGTGTGTGTGTGGTGCGGTGCCTGTTGTGTGTGTGTTTGTATGTGGTGTGTGTGTGCGTGCCTGGGTGTGTGGTATTGTCGCGGCGTGTGTGTGTGTGTGTCGGTGTGTGTGTCTGTGTGTCAGTCTGTCTGTCTGTCTGTCTCTGGAGCCACAGAGCCCCACTGCGGCCTTTCCTCCCTTCTGGGTGCTGGCTCCTTGGGCTGACTCAAGGCCCTGCACCCCGCACACAAACCATGCAGGAAAGCATGTCTGAGCAGTTGCTGGGAGGGATGGGACTTGCTTCAGCCTTGGGGAAGCAAGCTGCAGTACAGTCTTCATAAAAATGCCGAGGTGTTCCCATCACCCCAGCTTGGTACTACACTGTGTCCCAGAGAAAGGCAGAGTGGACCAGAAAAGAGTCGTGGGGTGGAGGCTGGGACCCCAGGCTACGGCTGTGAGTTTGTCACATTCTGGCTATGGCCCAGCATGTCACCGAAGCAGGGATTTGGATTTACAGATGCTGTCTATGCTCTTCCTATGATGTGTTATTAAGGATAAACCTAGCTGTAGAGCAATGTTTCTAGAATGAAGGCATGGAGGGAGGGAGGAAGGGAGAGAGAGAGATAAGTGAGAGAAATCAAGAGAGCAAGAGAAAACAGAAGAGGGACAGAAAAAAGGAGAGACAGGAAGAGGGGAACAGTCCAGGGCTGGGTGGCTTGGTGGACCTTCCAGCATGCTGTGATAGCCCAGGGCTGGGTGGTTTGGTGGACCTTCCAGCACGCTGTGATGGCCCAGGGCTGGGTGGCTTGGTGGACCTTCCAGCACGCTGTGATGGCCCAGGGCTGGGTGGCTTGGTGGACCTTCCAGCACGCTGTGATGGCCCAGGGCTGGGTGGCTTGGTGGACCTTCCAGCACGCTGTGATGGCCCAGGGCTGGGTGGCTTGGTGGACCTTCCAGCACGCTGTGATGGCCCAGGGCTGGGTGGCTTGGTGGACCTTCCAGCACGCCGTGATGGCCCAGGGCTGGGTGGCTTGGTGGACCTTCCAGCACGCCGTGATGGCCCAGGGCTGGGTGGCTTGGTGGACCTTCCAGCATGCTGTTCCAGGCTGAGGAACCCCACCCCACCTTAGCCCCAGCCTGCCTTGCTGTCCTGTCTCTTTGCAGCATGTTTGGGGAGGTCACTCTTTTAAGAACAGGGGTTGGGATGCCTCCGAAGAATTAAAATTTGGAGACCCTAGCTTGGCTCTTCTCTCCTGCCCAAAGTCCAGTGTCCCCCACCTTCCCAACTACCCACTGTCTTAGGAAGGCAGCAGGCCCCTGCAAGCAGAGCTTACCCACTAGGGTGCCAGAGACAGGAAGCACCAGACTCAGGTTTCTAAAGGACTAGGGGCTGGGTTGTGGGCATGGGCTGTGGGTCCAGGAGGCCTGGCCCAGTGCTGGCCAGAGACGGATAGTGCTGGCTCTCCTGTCCTCCCCTGGGCTCCTGGCCATCTTGTCGCCTCCATAGGTCTTTGATCTCACACTAAAGGACACTCAGTTGCTCGTCTGAGCTGGCTGATGATGGGACTCTGTTGTCTCTCCCTAGAAAGAGGCAACAGGTAGCCAGTTGTGGGAGCTGTTCAGTCAGTGACCAAGACTTTGTATTCAGGGTTGATTTCATTAAGCCAATGCATGCAGGGACTGTCACAGCCCTATTGCTTGTCCTAACACTGAGAAGCAATATTTTGTTAGATACTATCTGGAAGGTCATGGGCAGAGATATTACTCTTATCTTTCTCCCTGGGCTGGGGAGTGACTGCCTCTTGCTCTCATCTGTTCATTGCGCTTAGAAGTCCTGTTCCCTGGCTGGGTCCGTCTGAGCCAGATAAGAAGGGTGCAGAAACACAAACATTGTCTAATAAGGGCGACAGGATATGGCTTCTCCACAGGCCACTGTCTCGGAGCCTGGGGTTGTTATACGGATGGAGAATCTGATGTGAGAAGGAACCAGAGCCAACCCCACTGTTCGCTGTCTTCTCTGTTGTGTTTCATTCAATTTCCTCCCTTTTGTTCCTTCCTTTAACATGGTTTCTGTTTTAGACATACGGATGCTTCATCTGTGGGGACAGAGGAAGAGAGACTGGATGAAATACGAAACTGCCAATTCTGTAATTTCTTAGAAACTATGTTTTTGTTGGTTTTTTGAGACAGGTTCTTAGTATGTATCTCTGGCTGGCCTAGACCTTCTTACGTAGACTAGGCTGGGTTCAAACTCACAGAGATCCTCCTGCCTCTGCTCCCCTAGTGCTTGGTGGGATTAAAGGCTTGTTGTTGTTGTTGCTTTGTTTTGAGTGTGAGAGAGGCGAAGTCCTCCCATTCCAACCACTCCCTCTCTTCACCATTCAGCAAGAGTCTGCTGGCTCCGTATCAGGTACTCAGCCTGTTCTAAAAGGGAAATATGGTGCTCAGGGTCCCTGGGCTCCTGTTGTCTCGGGTGAAGGTAAGGAAAGAAGTAGATGGCAGAGCACGTGGACCTCTGTGAGGACCAACTCCACAGAGGGCATGAAAAGATGGAGCTTGAAGGGCAGTGACTTTAAATGAACAGAAGATGGCTGCCTTCCCAAGGAGCTGGGACAAAAGCCTAAGAGGGTGGGACAGCTGCTTAGGTTCTCCCTGGGAGCATAGAGTGTCTGAGAGACAAAGGCCCACATGGATGGGAGGGAGGCAGTGTGGGGCAGGGCTTGACTCTGGGTCTGCAAGCCAAGCTGGTACCTTAACCACTGAGCCACAGAGCCTCCTCCGTCCACCCAGCGATCAGTCCAAAGCTGGTGTGGTCTCTCTACCAGGGTAAAGGTCACGTGGTATCCTGGGACTGTTGGGGGCCCCAAGATGATCCTGGAATTGGAATTTCCTAGGGAGAAACTCCCAGTCCCTCTGTCCACAGCCCAGCTCTCTCCTGGACTCCATACACCAGTCAGATTGTTGTCACTGTAACCATGCCTGGGCTTCATTCAACACAGGGGTTAGTTCTCAGCAAGATTAAGCACAGGCTTCTACAGTCTCAGTGTCTCTGGGTTCAGCCTGCCATATGGACCTCTCTGAAAGCCAGATTCACCCTCTGCTAGTGATGTATGTACCCAGCATCCAGCCCTCAGGGCCCCAGTTCTCAGGTCCTATTCAGCTGCCCATCGCTGTCCCAATCCCCACCCCACCGATGTCTCTTATCCAGAGCTGCTCTTTCCTGGCCCTCAGCACCCAGGGCTGCTTATCATCCTCCCTGCGGGGCTGTCAGGACCACGTTCCCTGCCTCCACGGCTGCTCTGTGCAGCCACAGAGTTGGTGGCCTCTTCTTGCTGGCCGGCTAGCTTCCACTCCTGCTCTAGCTTCTGCTGAACCCGAAAAAACTGCAAGAAAAGGTCTCAGTCCTGGGGATTTTCACTATGCAAGTGTGCCCTGGGACACTGACCCTGGCTTTTCCTCTTAGGCTAGGCCTCTCCCGAGACTTAAAGTAGAGGGATGGGGGTCCCTCTCTATCTGCTGACCTCGTGCCTCCGGACTGGCAGCAGGGGCAGTCAGGTGCAACTTATCCCTGAGGTGGTAGTGGGTTGGCCGAATATCACAGCACTTGGAGATTTCTTCACTGCCAGCCCACTATAGCCACAGCCACCCTAAGAAAGAGCTAGATACTGAGGTACCTTCTTTAAAAAAATTTATTTTTATTAATTTTATTTATTTCTGTATGTGTATGAATGTACTGTCTGCATGCAAGTTTGTGCACCCATGTCGTGCAATGCCACGGAGGTCAGAGAGGGTGTCGGATTCCCCTGGAACTGGAGTTCTCCTGGAATTGGAGTTTCAGATGGTTCTCGGCCACCATGTGGGTGCTGGGGATCGAACCCAGGTCCTCTGCAAGAGCAGTCGGCGCTCTCAACCGCTAGGCCATCTCTCCAGCCCAGATACTGAGGTACCTTCTAACACAACGGAAGCCCTGTGCTTTACCCAGGACACTTGGCTGTCCAAAGGAGCTCTGCCAGTTGGGGAAAGGCATGGTTCATGAAAGGAAAGGCAGCAAAGTAGGCACCATACTATTCTCAGACAACCAGGCCTCAGGGAGACTGGGCAGCCAGTGCCCATTCACTAATTCCCGTTCTGCTACTGTACCAGGCAGTGATGGTATGCCATGTGTCAGCCATATTTTAAGGGTGTGGCACAAATAGAGACAGGGCGAGACTAGGCAGGGTTAATAGAAGCAGCAATAAACCCCGCCCTGTGAGCAGTTGTCATAGGTGGAGAGTGGTCTAGGAGCCCAGCCACCTCTTAGGTGCCCCCCAACCCCCCGTGACACAGAACCACCCTGCTCTTCTCTCTGCCCCACAGGGTTCCCAAGACTCTCCCCCTCTCAAGGTCCCCGGGCCATCACAGAACTGGCTTGTTGCCTTGTCAGTTTGTTCCCAGCCAGGCTGCACTCCCCACCCTGGCATGGGGCACAGCACTATCCTGGGCGGCACCAAGATGTATCTGCTCAATGGATTGACCTGACGTGGGGACATAAGCTCCATGAGAAGAGCAGCAGGGTTCCAGGACAGTGTCATTTTGTAGCAGACATTCATCAAACGCTGGGCAAGCTCTGGTGCTTGAAAGCCAGCAAGCATGAGAGCCGGCGAGATGCTATTCTTGTTCTGCCCATGTCACAGGGCCTCTCTGAGATAGCAGGGTGAATTCTCACCATCATCCCTGTCATCAATATGTGACTGTGCCTGTCAGCTTTTCTGGAACCCGAGACATTGGGGCCCTCCTCTTCTCCATACCATAAGCAAGGAGCCCAAGGTTGTAAAATGGGCTGGAGGTGCTGTGATGTAAGTGTGACCCAATGGCCACCTTTTCAGAGCCATTCTGTGATCTGACAGTCCCAGTCTATCTGAGGCTTCAGATTTTCAGTCTTAGACAAGTCACACCCTTGTCCTTCAACAATTTAAGAGCAAGAGTTTGTTCATATGGAAAGTGGAACTGAAGACACCTCATGTGTGGGAATGATGACTTTCAGTCCTGCGTCTAAGGGGAGCTGCCTGGCATGCGCTGCCTTGTACATTCTTGGCTGACTCCTGAGCTTCTGTTGAAGTCTTGACATCGCTTCTATATGTGGAGAGCAGGACGGGCACAGACTCTGCATGGACTGAGGGTAGCATGGGCCCCGCTATTGATCGTGGTGCTGGGGGTGGAAGCCAGGACCTTGTGCATGGTCAGCAGCTACTCTGCCATTGACCCACACCTTGACACCTCTGACTTTGGCTCCATCCTTGCATTTTCTTACAGTGCCCTTGGGGGTGCAGACAGGTGCTTGTCAACATCCTCAGCTCCGATGAATGACAGCTCAGGGACTTTGTGTGCAGCCCCGCAGCTCTCAACAGTTACAAGAGTCTCATTCATGTTTCTGTGGAGCTAATTTAAATAATGCTAACAAAAATGGCTCTGCTCTGTCTCATGCCAGTGTCCCTGGTATCGGATGTTACCAGATACCTTTTGTGCTAAGTGTCCTGTACTCAAGCCCCACGCCCCTAGGGGCCATCTGCCTCCCTGCCTCCATTCTGTGTGTGTGTGTGTGTGTGTGTGTGTGTGTGTGTGTGTGTGTGTGTGTGTCTGTCTGTCTGTCTGTGTCTGTCTTGAAGCCATCGCTGCTGCTGTGGGTTGTCTCTCCTTTCTGGACATCTGACCCTCCTGGAGACAGGTCCCTCTGGCTTGGAGGGCACTGCGGGCATCCCTGGGGGCCTCTCCTCTCCCACACTCCCATCTCCAGGCGTCCTGTCTCCTTGCAGGTTATGCTTCCCCGCACATTGGCAGTGTCCCTGAAATGAGCCTCGCTTGAGCTACTGCTGAGATTTTTTTCCAGACTCTTGAGCTGCCAACTTGAAGTGTTAAATTTAACAATCTATTCTGATCGCCCAAATGGCCCAACTTGGAAGTGGCCTATGAAAATGAACTCCCAATCTTCATGCTGCTGCCGACTTGGCTGGGCCTCCCGGCCTGAGTGCTTTGCTGATTTTAATTCCAACAGTTGAAAACTGTCTTTGATGCATCTGACTCAATGCAGCCATATTTATATAATCTCTATATGTTCCCCGGCTGTTCATCTTTCTTTTTTTATTTCTATTTGTTATTATTGTAATTGTTGCTGGTTTTGCTTTGAAAGGAACAATTTTATACATCGATGCCTGAGCTGAATTTAAAAACAGTGTGATTAATGAGCTGGGTTCTGGCTGCTCACCGGCTCTTAAACCCTTGGCTGAGAATGAGTGAGAATGAGATGCATGGAAATCTTGGGATTGTTCTTTGAGTCTGGGCTGTAGAGCCAAGTTCTTGCCTTGGCTTGTCCCCCCAACAATCTTGCAGGCCAGAAGCCGAAGCTATTGGGGTAATGTTCATTTCTCATTCATAATGGTACAAAGTCCAGGCCTGACACTCTCTAGACACAGAAGCTCTGCACGAAGATTCTTTATCTGAACGGTGGAAGAGATGGGAGACAGGAGCACCAGGAAGCAAACCTATTCAAACGCTGAGTGGGTGCTGAGGATGGAGCGCCGTTGACTCCTTGTTTAGCATGCACAAGGCCCTGGGTTCCATCCTCATCTTGGCACACATTTGCTGTCACAGTATGTGCCTGCCACCCCAGCATCTGGAAGGAACTAGGAAGACTACAAGTTCAAGGTCATCTTTGGCTACATAGTGAGTTCTAGGCCAGCCCGGGCTCCATGAGTCTCTGTCTCAAAATGAAAAATAAACAGAGCAGAAGAATGTCTGTGAGTGAACCCACTTTGGTGGGGTGCACAGTTTTAGGAGGCCAGGGCCTGGGCTGCCCCACCCATCCAGGACCCTCGGACCTTCATCCTTGGTTTCTGTGTGCAGGCCCCTGGACACTCCAGCCTTTCCCCTCATGATGGCAAGATGGCTGCAGTTGCTCAAATTTTTCCTCTCAGGATAAGTCTGAAAGGAAAAGGCCTCTCTCTCTCTCCGAGATCTACAGGCAGTGGCTCCTTGGTCATTCAATAAACCAATCGTGGAGAGTCTTGGATTCTACTTATCTCCTCGTAGGAGACAGGCCCAGATAATACAGGCATCTTTCCTAAGAGGGCCAAGCAGGGAAACAGGACTCAGATGTCATCACACTGGGAGTCAGGAGTGTGAGAACTGGAAACGAGGAGGCTGCATTTCTTTTTTTTTTTTTTTTTTTTATTTAATTTTTGTATGTGTATGAATGTATTGTTTGCATGCAGGTCTGTGCACCCGTGTCATGCAATGCTGTGGAGGTCACAAGAGGGTCTCAGATTCCCCTAGAACTGGAGTTCTCCTGGAATTGGAGTTACAGACGGTTCTTAGCCGCCATGTGGGTGCTGGGGATCGAACCCGGGTCCTCTGCAAGAGCGTCGGTGCTCTTAACCGCTAGGCTATCTCTCCAGCCCACTGTCCTATTGCAGACAGCAGCCATGATGGGAAATTTTTTTCAGCAAAACTTGTAAAGTGTCCTTTTCTGTGTGGTAGACAATATGATCTTAGCTATTGGGAAAGGGCAGTCCTGTACTGCAGACTGGAGGTATGCACCCTGTGCATGGTGCCTCTTTCAGGCCAGGGGACCCCAGGGGGATCTGGAGCTTTTGGGGCCTAGCATGCAGCACTATGTCTCATTTCCCAGGCATGAAAGGATGAATTAGGGTAAGGTACTCCCCAGACTTTGCATGGTTATCCCAAGTGCTAACCACAGGGTCCCTTCTCAGCCGTAGGGTCGGAGCTTCAGCCCAGCCACTCCCTGGAGTACATCCTTTCTCTGCCCAGCTTCCCCCAGACTATCAGACCCAGCCACACCCATGCCACGTGGTCCGGCTTGAGGGAAGACCTGCAGAGCTTAGCCCCTTACAGGGAAATCACCTGCTCACGCGGACTCTGGCCCGAGTCCCTCCTCTCTTGCCTAAATGTTCCCCTTTTCTCTCCATCATGAACAGGCTCAGGTTGAAGCTAAGAAGGAGCACGAGGGCACTGTGCAGCTGCTAGAGGTGAGTGCACTGCCCTTTCCTCACTGGGGTGGGTGAGGCGGAAGCGCTACTTAGTAGCCATGAAATAATCATGCCCATTGCATATTGAAGACTAGATGAAGTCATGCCCCCTTCGCATCATCCTCACAAGCGAGCTCTCCCCTAGTCACCACCACCATCTCTACCCTAACTACAAGGGAACAGAGCTTAGAGAGGTACAGCAATTCTCTCTCAGCCATGTAGCCAGGATCACGGTCGTGTCTTCGTGAGTTGCAACCTGCTTTTCTCCCCCCACCCCTGCCAGAGCTTTTCTGAGTAGAAGGAAGAGGAGTTCCTCCTAGAATGGGGGTGGGCCATTCCTGGGGTCTCCATCCTCTGAGGGATGGTGTGGGGGACATTGCTGAAGTTTCCTTTTCCTACTGAGATGGCATTTGCTGGGTAAGAGAAGGGAGGGTCAAGGATCCACAGTGGGCAGTGCCACCTAAGGCACTTCTAGGGGCACCATACTCATGGGAGTGGCGTTCTCAGTTACTCGTAGGCCTTCCTCAATGGTCCCACAGGTGGGGAAGTAAAACAGCCACCAAGTCCCATCTGCTAGGGTGGCACTCTGGGAGTGGCAGGTGTGTAGCTAGCTCTTGGTCCTATGCCAGCATTCCTGGAGAAAGGTAGACAGACAGAGGGAGGCAGAGTTCTTGGGGTCCCCAGAGGTCTTTATCAGTCATTCATCAGGAACAGTGAATAGACTACCTTTCAGTGCAGCAGTCAGAGGTCACGCAGAGAATGGACCGGTGGCAGATCGGACTGCCTGTGTTGCTCCCCATTGCCCCCTGCTGACAGGGAAGGCGAGCTCTCCACATAACTGCAAGATGATCTCTTCCCTCATCCCTAGAATAGCTGCCACTGAACAGAGTGTCGCACCTCTTCTATCACCCTCCATAATCTATTCCTCCCACAGGAGAGGCTCTGTGGTTACCATTCCGTATATTAACATTGATCTTTGGGAAGTGCCCATTAGTTAATGAGCATCTGGAGGGATTTCCCTAATGAATAACAGACAGAAAAACACCCAGCCCCAGAGAATGAAACTAACCACCTCTAGGCGGCCATCAGTCTCTCCAGGGGATAGTTCAGCCCCTCTTCTCCCCTGGTCCTCTGTACCTTAGTCTGACCCCCACCCCCATGGTTAGAAATGAGTCCCTTTCCCCAGTTGCCCTGAAGCCTACAGACTTGGTCACCGGTGTCATTTCTGACCCCTCCTGAGTTGTCACTGCAGCCTGTCATGGTGCTTCAGGTGGCCAGTGCTCTGAGCTCTGCTAGTATTCACGACACATGCCTCGGTCCAAAGGCTAGGGAGGGCTTGCAGCTGTGGGCTATGCTGGGCGCTGCCCTCATCATTCATGCTGTCTTTCTGTGATTGCTTTGCCTGGCTCTCCGCCCAGAACACCCTGGACTGCATGCAGGTATTCAGTGCTGTGTTCCCTCCCTACGATGTGCTCTGTAGTGTGCTGCTCTCCCTGTACAGGCAGCTCTGAGCCCTGGGCCTGCTCCTCTGTGTCGCAAGTCTGAGCCAGCACAGCTTCCTGGGGTGTGTGTGTGTGTGTGTGTGTGTGTGTGTGTGTGTGTGTGTGTGTGGTGGGGGGACTCCTCAGCCAGGAGCTAGCAAAGGAGTGGGTGTAGGAATACAAAACACTGTTCTTGGAATGCTGAGCTGGCCCTGTGCACACGGCTTCTTGTTGCTTGCCAATGCTGTGAATTCAGATGACCTTGTCCAAGGAGGCATGGTTGGGGCGTATTTTCCATGGGCTATGCCTAGAATTCCATTATGGGCCATCAGAATTGACCAGGGCTGCTGGATGCTCACACTCCTGTCCTGTCCATCCAGAGCCAGCAGCAAGCTCCTTCCCCAGGGAGGGCAGAAATGGCTCTTTCCTTCCAACTTCCCCTGGGGTTAAGGAGAAAAGCTTGGCAGTGAAGTCAGAGAAGACCAGCTTTCTTCACTGCCGGATGAGGAGCTCACAAAGGGATCCCTGGACTGGCTATCACAGCATCTTCACAAACTTGTCACATATGTCCATTCTTAGGTCCTAGAAGCTCAGAGCACAGGTGAAGCTCTGAGCACAGGGGGAGCTCCGCCTATGCAGCCTGCAGGACCCCACAGAGATGGGCTGAGCAGCCTGCTGGAGATACCACCCGGATAGCTGCTGGGAAGGAGGGATTTTTGAAGGAGCTGTGCTCTTAAATCTTGGTCAGACTTTAGAACTGGAAACTCTGTCCCTCATGTCTGTCCATCTCAGATGTCACCCCAGACTTATGGAGAGACAGGGAGGCAAAGTCCATCCCACCAGTCATAAGGACACCCTTATAAGTCTAAGTGTCTTCAGAGAGTATGGAACGCCCTGGCCCTGGGAGGCTGGCTTTAGGTAGAAGTGCTGCTTGGGGGAGCAGCCCACGTTCCTGCTGGCAACACAGCTGCTAGAGGAAGCCGACTGGGAAGCCTGCTGCACTAAAACCCTCCATACGCCCACCAGCTCTGGGGATGTTTCTAGATCTGATCCCTAGGGAATGTGTGTAAAATATATACATATATATATATTTTATATATATATATATATATATATATATATATATATATATATATATATATATACATATATATATATATATATATATATACACATATATTTATATATATATATATGGAGGCAGTGGGCAGTGACTCTGGAAACCACAGCGAACTGTCTTCAATTGGTTCCTTGGGGCTCAGCAGAGAGAAGCTTCTAGAGTTGGCCTTACTGACTGCTAAGAGCGGGAGTCCCAGGACGCCTTGGTTAAGTCTCAGACATTTATGGGAACTTCTAGCCAAACAAAGAGGCAAGAGAAATAACACAGGCAGGCTTTATAAAGCCCTTACCTTAGTAAGGCTGAGTCTCGTGGGGACACAGAGATGATGTACCTTTCATCTGCATTCTCACAGCCCTGGGGAGGCTTAGGTGGGACCACAGCATCTCAGAGGACAGAGGTAGAACCCCACCACCACCCAGTACCCTTGCAGCATAGCTGGCTTCCATGAAATGGGTGAGGTGGGACAGCCATCCTGCTGAATTGCTGGGGAGCACTGGGGAGTGCTCATTCCTTACTGCCAGCACCCAGGGGAGAAGTGTGCCTGGTGACATCACCTTCCTGTCACTGAGAATTCTCAGCCAGGAAGAGGTAGGGTAGACACTGAAGTGCTTGTGGGCAGTGTCGGGGTGAGAGATAGGGGTTTGGGCCTGGAGCATAGGGGACCTTCCCACAGTGATCCGTTTCTATGGTAACTTGCCCATGTGCCCTCAGCTTGCCGTGTATGTGACTACCAATGCCTGTGGCTGACTTTTCAGGCTCCTCCACAGGTGTTCTCTACATGTATCCAAACCTTCCTGTGGTCTCCTGGTGCAAATGTTCCTTCCCCTCAAAGCCATCGGGGTTTGGACACTTGTCCCATTGTGCACCACCCACTCTATGGAGAGTGAAAGTCAAAGAAACTCCTGCAGAGGCGGGAAAGCCGGCAGTCACGACTTCAGATGTTCGCCTCTGGCTTTTAAATCGTCCATGTGCATTCTCGGGCAGCTGCCCTTGTTCCACTAGAGCACTTCATCATCTGCCACAGCTCTGGTCATGGTCACAGCACAGTCGCCCTGCACCCCACAACCCCTGGAGGTGGCCGTTCTCTGAGAGGCATGTGGGTGGATGTGACCATGAGACTGGGTGAACACAGGCAAGGTTCCCACCCACATGAAAGGGCTTCCATAAAGCTCCAAATCCTGAAATAAACATGAAGTATCAATGCATAGGGCCAGGGCAGGGCAGGGACTGCTGTTCCTTTCAGAGCGTCCCGGGAGCACATGTTTTATAGGTCATTGGGAGCACCTAGGCAGGGAATGGGCCAGGCCCGCAGCAGCTGCAGCCAGGGAGAGCTGGGGGGGGGGGGGACTCTATCCAGTACCCAGGCTGCGTCCCTGGGCTCCTCCTCCTCAAGCGCTTGCTGGCTGGCTGCTACTCGGAGCTGAGTTGGCATCTTGCCTATCAAAGCCATTTTCTCTGATGCCCTGAAGGATCTTCAAGAAAGGTAAAACACAATACTCTGATTATCTGTGAGGGGCCAGGCCCTACCACCCTTCAGCAGGTTACCCAGAGCAAGGCTCTCTGCAGCACCCCCATGTGGATAGTAGTTTACAAAACAGTTATTGACTTGGGTTCAAGAGGGGGCATTGTCCTGTGTTCCTCAGTCAGTTCTACCAAGAAGACTCAGACCTCCATGACTTAGACATCTCCAGCATCAGCTCCCTGCTGGCTCACTGGAGGAAAAGCTGCTAGTCCAACTGGACCCTCTGGGCAGTGTGTAGACATGGGACCATTCAAAGACCCAGCCTCAGGCAGCAGCCCCAGGACAGCAAGCCTCCATCATCTTGTCCATGAGAGATTCAAGAGTGGCCCAGCGCTCAGACTTGTGAGCCACCCCACGGTTGGTTTTACCAGCCAACTCCATTGGTTCTCATATTCCTCAGACTTAGAGAAAAGCTCATTTATCTGGTCATGACCAGGCATAATAATCAGCTTGACCTGGGCCAATACCTCTGGACTGGCTGCTGGCGAAGTCTAGGTGGAGCACCCTTCTGCCTCTTCGGTTAGGTCTGATTGTATGCGTACCACCATCTCTAGAGATGCTCTTCAGAGTATGTGATGGTGCTGATGCTGTTTCCTGCTTGTCCTCACGCCCAGGAACCTTGCCCACCACAGCAGTATCCACAGCCCAGGTTGATAGTTCAAGTGAGCTGATGGCCTTCCCTCCACGCAGGGTGTTTGGCTGCCTCGGGCTGAGCACGGGTGCCAGAGCCCATGGCTTCCGATTCCAGCATGTGGAATCTGCTCTTGGGGTCATATCTGTCCCGGCTCACAGTCTCCTCTGCTCCTTACTACCCACCAGGGCTCCAGAGGCCAGAGTTTTGGTTCCTTGCCTTCCTCAAAGGAGACCGCTATCTTGACTGAGCTCATTCAGCTTTTAAAAGAGGAACCCTGCTGATTTTTTAATGAATTGAAGAAATTAATTATAGGCTTGGGATCTATTAGGGTTATTTTTAGAAACCCATGATCTCAGACATAAATAGCACTCCATTCTGGATGAAGGAGCTGAGACTTAATGCTTACGGTGGGAAGGAGGAGGAGGAAGAGGAAGAGGAGGAAGAGGAAGAGGAGGAAGAGGAGGAGGAGGAAGAGGAGGAAGAAGAGAAGGTAAAAGAAAAAAGGTAGAGGAGGAAGAGGAGGAGGAGGAGGAAGAGGAGGAGGAGGAGAAGGTAGAGGGAGAGAAGGTGAAGGAGGAAGAAAAGGTGGAAAAGGATGTGAAGAAAGAAGAGGGCTCCACTCCCGAGGGCCGGGCTTCAGGCTGGCGCAGAACCATGTTCCTGCATTGCCACACACCTGTATTAAAACAAGCATTGGCTGAGCACTTACTGGTGTCTATGTCAATGTCAAGTGCTAGGGAAGCAACAGGAAGCACACAGGCTAAACCCTGTCTTTGCAACGCTGACTGCACACTGGATTCTGTACTAGGTGTGAAGGATGTGCCTATCTGAAGCAGAGACTGGGAGCTTTTAGTCTGGAATGGAGATAGACAGGAAAGGAGTTCTCAGGGAGTGGGCAGAACGCAGCCATGGCGAGTGCTCTGGATGCAGTGGAGGACGGGGATGAGTGAGGATGAGGGGCAGGACCTTCGGCGTCTTTCCTCAGCAGCCTGGCTCCCTCCTCTGACCAGTGCCAGAACTCCTGTTGCAAAAATAATGGTTGGGTGGGGTAATGCCTTTAGTGGGCATGAGCGCCGAGAGGCGATGGCAAGCCAAAAAGCCAGGAGAGATCAGGAATCTTCCAAGTCCAGTCACCATGTCCTGGCCAAGGAGGGGCTTGCTGAGCTTCTCTTTCCCTGTGTGTGTTCCATGGGGGCTTCTTGGTTTTCCCTGGGAAACTGAGGTATCTTGGTGATGTTGGCCAATGACAAAGCCATTGCTAACCTGTCAGCAGGTAGAAATTTCCTTGTATTGCTATAAGCCTTGTACTTTGGGGGTCTGCAGGCCTATGACATGGGTGCCCTCTGAAAAAGTGTTGCATGGTAGGTTAACAGCTGATCTGTTCCTCAGTCAGAGCGGTCTTACCCCCATGCTCCAAACACCAAACATCCATGGCAAGACATGCCAACCACAAAGTGCCTGGGCTGCATGCGGAGCCTGGAACAATCTGGACTTGGCTGGGAGCTGAGGGATGTCAGGGTTTCTTGGCACCTGTGGTTCCTCATGGTGGCCAAGAGCCAGGCCGCCTATGAGGCTGGGCTACCAGATATCACTCCTCTGTGGAGGTGGAGGCAGCCTCTGCCACACACAAGCACACAGCACACACGCACACACACTCTTACAACACGCATATGCCCTTGTGTACATCCATACCACTGACGGCGGTCCTGCCTCTGCTGTGCAGTCCAAGGTCCGAGAGCTGGAAGAAAAATGCCGTGTGCAGAGTGAGCAGTTCAGTCTGCTGTCCCGGGATCTGGAGAAGTTCCGGCAACACGCTGGGAATATTGACCTGCTAGGCAGCAGCTCGGTGGCCTTGCTAGACATTCCCTTGGCCCCTGGCAAGCCTTTTCCACAGTACATGAATGGACTAGCCACCTCCATCAGCAAAGGTAAGCTGCAGATGTGTGTGTGGGGGTGCCGGGTGGCCTCCAAGGAGCCTGTGTAATGACCCTTGGCTGAGGATGGAAGGGTCCACCACTGCAGGACTGAGGGCAGCCCAGGCCACTGACATTCTTGCTCACTCACAGGGTGGCTTGGGTACCTCCTGTGTGTGTGTGTGTGTGTGTGTGTGTGTGTGTGTGTGTGTGAAGGTTAGAGGTCAGCATCAGGTGTGGCTCCTCAGGAAATTTCCACCTTGTTTTATGAGACAAGGTCTCTCATTAGCCTGGGGTTGCTGGGGTCAGGCTGGGCTGGCTGGGAACCTGCTTGTTTCTACCATCCCAGGCTGGTATTACAGGGGTGTGCCATGAAACCCAGCCTTTTCATGATTGCTGGGGGTTGAACGCAGGTCCTCTTATTTACTTGGCAAGAACTTTTCAACTAAGCTACCTCTCCAGCCCTCCAGATACCAACTTTTTATTTATTTATTTATTTATTTATTTATTTAATGTGTACGAATGTACTGTCTGCATGTAGGTCTGTGCATCCGTGTCGTGCAATGCCGCGGAGGTCAGAAGAGGGCGTCAGATTCCCCTGGAACTGGAGTTCTCCTGGAATTGGAGTTACAGACAGTTCTCAGGTGCTATGTGGGTGCTGGGGATCGAACCCGGGTCCTCTGCAAGAGCAGTAGGCGCTCTTAACCGCTAGGCCATCTCTTCAGCCCCAGATACCAACTTTTTAAACAGGGTCTGGTATGTTGCCCAGGCTGGCCATAAACTTGTGATCCTTCTGCCTCAGCCTCCTGGCTGTTGGGGGTTAATAAATGAGCATCACCACACATGACTTCTGATGCTCTTTCTAGAATGTCATGGTATTCGTAGGTGCAGAGTGGTGGGTGCTTTTCACAGAAGGGAGAAACTGAGGCACTTGTGTGGAGTCACTCAACTCCTGATGCAGCATCTATTTGATGACTGTGACTAGAAGTTCCAGGAAGTTCATTTCTCTCCTGCACTTTTCCATCTTTCCATCCAGCCATGGGCATCACTATGGTGACTGGAACTTCCGCTCCCCCAAGGGCTTGGTCGGGGAGCTGGCGAGTTGCCATGCTAGCAGCTGCTTAGCATGCATGGCAGGGACGGCTGCTGTGTGCATGCCACACTCTTGTCTAGCAGCAGGGAGAATGACCACAAGTGCTGTACTTCCTTGGAACAGCCCTGTTCCCCTGGCATGGATTTGCTAGTGTGCCCAGGGGCTAGGGAGCTGCAGGTATCTGTCTACAAAGTAGATATTTTATTCAGGCATGATGGCTCATGCCTATAATCTATGTAATAATTCCAGAAGCTGAACCAGGAGGATGGCTGCTGGTTGTAGGACAGCTTGGCTATATAGTGAGGCCTTGTCTCAAAAACAAAAACAAGCAACAAAAAGCTCACTAAAACCCAAGCTGTTTTCTTTCGAAGAAGAGCTTTCAGTGTTTTTATCATGGGTGGTGCTGTGTCTTGGTCAGTAGTGCTCTTCCCTAGCTCCTCTGCTCCTCCATCCTTCCTTCCAGCACACGGGTGGCAGGGAGAGACAGCAGAGTCAGTGGTCATTGATTGAGAAACAAACTGGAGGGAACGGGGCTGTCCTTGCCCTTGTGCAGTTTACTGAAAGGAGTGCATTCAGGACATGTGGGTGCCAAGGCTGTGCTACCTTCCAGATGACAGCGTCCTGTGGGAGATCCTGGTCAATGTAGGGGAAGCAGACAAGAAGCAAGTGGACAGATAGGCCCCAAGATAGTCTCTGACCCAGACAGATTCACGCAGATGGATGGCAAGGTAGAAGGAAACTTTAGTGGCCTCTTGGTGGTTGGGTGCAGTGGCCATTGAGGAACATGTCAAGTTGTGCTATCTCAAAGACAGAAAGGCACAAGACAGCTTCTGTTATTTGTACTTATACAGAGCACCTGCAACTTCCTGTGTCCACTCCCAGCTGCATAGGGCCATGCCAGTCGCACCCTCAGTGGAGCAAAACCTTAAGAAGCTGTGTGAGACAGTGCCTCTCCCCTTTGTGGGAGAGGTGGGGAGGATTGGTCATGTGGACACCTCTGCCTGGCACGTGTCCAGTTTTAGCTAGGAAGGAAAGCAGGTGCTTGTCATTTGTCACAGATGTCGAAGACTGTCCTTGGCATACAAGGCTTGCTATCTTGAACTTCCAGCAACAGATCTGCACAAGACTGGGTCCATTCATTTTCTGTCCTGAAAAATGGAGGAGCTCACAAGGCCCCACCGCTCTCTGAGGGTTTATAGATGGTTAGGGTTGTTAGGGAAGGGGCTTACGATGCCCTGCCCCTCCTCAAGGGTGTATAGGCAGTTCGTGATTGCTGGGAGAGACATTCTCTTTTCTTTTTCTAAAAGATATTTTATTACTTTTATTTTATGTGTATGAGTGTATTGCTTGAATGTAAGTGCATCTGTGTTGTGCAGTGCCCACAGAAGTCAGAAGAGGGCATCAGATCCCCTGGAACTGGAGTTGTGGATGTTAGCCACCATCTGGGTACTGGGAATCAAGCCTGGGTCCTCTGCAAGAGCGGTCAGTGCCCTTAACCACTGAGCCATCTCTGCAGCCCCAGGAGAGACATTTTCTTCAGTGGCGTAGCTGCTTGGAAGCCGCCCATGCACCTGTAATTAGCTCTAAATAAATTCTTTGACTCACTAATCTGGACAGTCTCTTAGAGGTATGCCCCGAGGCTTATCTCCAAGACGATTCGAGATCCAGTAAAGCTGACAGTTAATATATTAATCATCACAATGTGTAATAAATTGCAGTGAAGCCTAGTCTCCCACTGTGCCATGGAACCCAGAGCTTGTGCCCCTGTCTGCAGCATTTTAGGATGACAGTGTGACTATCTGTAGTCGAAGTATCATACACTGGAACTAAACCTGACTTTGATGATCAGGACTTCCCACTCATGCCCAAGCACCTTTCCAGTCCCCTTTTGTCCTGGTCAGTTTCAGCTGTCAACTCAATGCAGCCCGGAGTCACCTCTGAAGAGAGAACCTCAATGGAGGAATTTTCTAGATCAGATTGGCTTGTGGTATTGGCTTTGGGACATGATCTTGATTGGTGATTCATATGGGAGGGTCTACCCCATTGGTCGGTGCCATCCTTAGGCAAGGGGTCTTAAGCTGTATAGGAAAGCTAGCTGGGCATGAGCCAGAGAGTGAGCCAATAAGCAGTGTTTTTTCAGGGTTCCTGCTGCCGTTCCTGCATGCGTTCCTGCCTTGACTTCAGTAATGGACTGTACCCTAGAAGTGTAAGCAGAAATAAGCCTTTTCCTCCTCTAAGTTGTTTTTGGTCAGCAACAGAAAAGTGAACTAGAACACTTGTCCAGCCCAATACCTTTTGCTGTCTGCTTCTGGGATTTGATGTCATTAGTGTCCAAATGAGAATGGGCAGTAAGGGATTTATCCTCTGGTACCTGGTTTATTTCATTCTGCATAAGGTGCTCTGGGGTTCTGGATTCTTCCACTGTGATAGAACTGGCAGGATTTCCTTCGTTTTTAAGGCTGGTTTGCTTTTTGCATTGTTTTTATTGCCTGATTCTCCTAGTTCCTCAGATGGGGACAGTTTAGGGGGAGGCAGACACCCTAAGCAGGGAGCATGCTGACTTACAGGCAACACAGGACACCTGGGAGTGAGCTGCTTGCTCCTGGCCATGGGTGGATCTGGATCCTGGTTGGCATGGCTTCAGTGTGCCAATCAAACCACTGTGGGTCAGTCTGCTCCTGCTCCTCCTTGTCTCTGTGAGGATGGGGTGCATGGAGACAAACAAAGCTCTTGTTGGAGGAGTATTTTCTAGTCATAGGCTTGCCATTCGGACAGGTTAGAACTTTTTGTTAAAGTGACAACAAACCACTGTGAGCAGGATGGTAACTGTCATCAGAGAGGAAGAGCTAGTGAGCAGTTTTGGGTGTAGCTTGACTCAGGGGCCCATGATTATGCCATAGGAAGGAAGCCAGCCTCTGTCTTATCTTAAAGCTCCTTACTCTGTAAGGTACATACCATTTCTCTTGTGCAAAAGAGCTGCAGGGTCACCAGACCTCACAGTCTCTCAGTTTCAAGCCAAGAGGACAGAAAGACCTGTGTCCAGGATTCACTTAACCCCTCTCCTTGGATCTTCTGTGTCTCTTGTCATATGTCCTTACCACCAAACCCTCATCAGGGCCAGCCTGGGCACTGCCCATTGACAAGCCAGTCCAGCACTGTGGTGAAACCAGGCTGTGGTATTAGGACACAGGTGGTCCTCATTTGAATATTCAAATTGGCCCCAAAGATGGGAAAGCACCTGGGCAGGCAGGTGGCTTGCATGCTGATGATTGCCTGTCTCGTTCCTCCGATCCATGACTATGTTCCTGGCCAGGTCACGAGGGCCCCGCTGGACACTACTCTGTGATTGGTGACTATATCCCACTGTCCAGGGACAAGCTGGAGCCTCCGTGTGTGAAGCCCTCCTTCCTGTTGTCACCCAGCAGCCCAAGATGCAGATTTGAGTCCGACGTGAGTCCCGCCTGGCCAGTGCCCAGCTGCCCCAGGCCTCTGCACCCAGGAGGACGTTGATGCTTCTACTCCCCACTTCCCTGCCATCTTCTTCCTTCTCATTTTCCCAGGTCCTCCCTTGTTACCATAGTCCTCTGAACCCATCCTGAGTGACCCACCATGTACCAGGATGTAGGAACCCAGTGTTGACAGGCACGGGAGACCCTGAGCATCAGGGAGATGGCAAGCCAGTGATGGGGACACAGTGCCATGAGCATCCGGGTAGCCAGGTCCTATCAAGGGTTCAGAAGATGGCAGAACCAGGCTATGTGGCTTCTCGGTGGGACAGGGTCTGTGAAGCTGAGAGTGACTTTCTCAAAGGGCCGGTAGGCAGTATTATCACATTGTACTGCTGGAAACAGCTCAGTTGCCTGGTGGAACTGAGAGGTGGGGAGATGGGCATGGCTTTGGGTCCCAAGACAGGACTGGTAAGAAGCCTTACCAGGGGAGAAAACATTAACAGGGATGGACAAAAGGAGAAATGTCTTTGCTTAGTTTTCCTCTTATCCTTCTGAGAAGAGGCCATACCTCCTCCCTGCACCCCTGATTAGTACAGGAAGGAAGCCCAGGAAGGCAATGTCCCCATGTCCTGCAGACCCCGAGACTACATGGGCAGGTGGGGAAACCGAGGACAGGGCCGAGTGTCTCCTTTCCTGCTGGCTTCCTCCAAGCACTGGATGTTGTCCGCAGCAAGAGCTGTCTGGAGGGCAGAGGATGTGGTTCAACGATCATCTCTGTCTTCTTGGTGTGACATGCAGGAACCCAGGTCTTAGCTGGTGTTCAGGCCAAGAGTCCTAACCAAGTTTGTCTGTGTGGTAAAGGGATTCCTGGAATGGGCGTTCTGTTCCAGACTCACAGCCAGGCTGAGGTGGGGTTCCTGTTTCATATGAGTCCCACAATCTGGGCCACTTCCCTGACATGTCCAGTGAGGCTGAGGGCAGGTTTCCTGCATGTCCCCATGGGAAGCATCATGTCGCTGTGGGAAAAAAGCAGCCTATGCTGTCATTAATTTGAATCGTGTCTCACAGATGGACAATGACCGGAACTCCAACCCCTCTAAGCAGAGCAGCTCGGGGAAGGTACACCTTTGTGTTGCCCGCTACAGGTAGGAAAATGGCTCCCCCAAGTATTCTCTTCTCCCCCAGGGCATTGGGCATTGGGGGAGAGAAAGCAGGCAAGGGTCCAGGCCAAGAAGGTCGTGCTTCCAGGGACAGGAAAGGGTGGAGCTGGAGCAGGAAGGCCACAGGGCCTGGGTCTCCAGTACTGCTCTGACCCGGTGTCTCAGGCTGAGCACACAGGGGCTCACTTCCTTGCAGCTCTGGAGGTCAGCATGTGAATCAAGGTATCCCATGACCAACCTAGCAAGACTCTGAGGAAGGGTCTTGAGGCCTTCTTAGCTTCTGGTGGCCCCAAGTGCTTTTGGCTTATGGCTGTATTTACTCCTTATGTTTCCTTGACTCCTGGGTTAGTCCATCCTGGCCAGTGTGGTGTCCTCTGGGCCACATGTGCAGGGACCTATTTGTAAATGAGGTCATATTCACAGAGATCAGGAGCTGGGACTTGATACAGAACTTTATGGGGGATGCTATTCAATCCATGACAATGGGCAAACAAATCATCACAGGGGAAATGGTGCCGAAAGCCTCTGCCAGCACCTCCGCATCCTCACCTTCTTAGAAGTACATACTCGGGGATCATACCTTAAAAATACATACTCAGTGTGTGTACTGTTGACCAAGCAAACACAGGTCCTAGCAGTTTTCCTTGTGAAAGTGTACAAAGATATGTTATAAGAATATTTGAGGGGCTGGAGATATGGCTCAGCTGTTAAGAGCACCAACTGCTCTTACAGAGGACCCGGGTTGAATTCACAGTACCCACATGGCAGCTAAGAACCATCTTTAACTCCAGGTCCAGGGGAATCCGACACCTTCTTCTGACCTCTGCAACTTTGCACAACACGGGTGCACCTACCTACATGTAGACCAGTACACTCATATGCATAAAAAATAAGTTAAAAAAATAAAAAAAGAACATTTGATAAAACACTGAATGTATCAGCCAGGAATTAAAAGCAACATCCACTTCCAGCATTAAGAAAATGGTTCATGGGCTGGAGAGATAGCCTAGCGGTTAAGAGCACCGACTGCTCTTGCAGAGGACCCGGGTTCAATCCCCAGCACCCACATGGCAGCTAAGAACCGTCTGTAACTCCAATTCCAGGAGAACTCCAGTTCCAGGGGAATTCGAGACCCTCTTCTGACCTCTGCGGCATTGCACACCATGGGTGCACAAACCTACATGCAGACAGTACATTCATACACATACAAAAATAAATAAAAAAATTAAAAAAAGAAAATGGTTCATGAGGCCACATGTGGTGATGCTTGCCTTTAATCCAGCACTTGGGAGGCAGAGGCAGGTGGATTTCTGTGAGTTCAATGCTAGCCTGGTCTACAGAGAGAGTTCCAGGACATCTGGGGCTACAGAGAGACCCTGTCTCAAAAAATACCAAAAAAAAAAAAAAAGTAAAAGAAAATGGTTCACTCAGGTTTGGTGACTTGAGCAGTGGATCCCTATGCATAAGTGGAAGGGACACTGGCAGAGCACTTCATGAGGTAGAAATGGAGAGCAGCACAGTGAGAAGTGAGAAGAAGTGGCTGGGCCGGCGAGAGGTCTCAGCACTGTGGCTCTGGCTGCAAGCCCGGCAAACTGAGTACAATCCCAAACTCACATGGAAGGAGGAGAGAACCAGCTTCTGTAAGGTGTCCTCTAACTTCCACTCTCACACGGCAGCACCACCTCTCAACATATATGGAATAAATAAGTAAAAATTAAAAAAAAACTAACTAAAAAAGTGGAGATAAATTGTTAAGAAGTATGTGTTACACAGTTCCACCTTAGATTGCACATAAAGACAACTATGTTCATTTCCTTCATATTTGCTCATTAATTGGAAATGTGTAGTTAGAGTAAAAGAGATACATGGGAATGAGATGTCGGAACAAGATGTCCTGCCAGGGCTCCAACTGGATGAAGGCTTCAGAATTCCCTTGGATGTGAGTAAGCCAGCAGAGGCTTGAGTTTTCTCTGCAGTGAACTCACCAAACCTGAGGGGTCATGCTGTTGGTGATCCCCAGTGACAGGCCAGGAGCAGTGTATCCAGCAGTCCTCATCTAGGGCCACTAACACACACTCTGCTTCTTCCTCCAGTTATAACCCTTTCGATGGGCCCAACGAGAACCCGGAAGCAGAGCTGCCTCTCACAGCGGGAAAATACCTCTACGTGTATGGTGACATGGATGAGGACGGGTTCTATGAAGGTCTCTGAAGGGTGCACTGCGGTGGGTGGGCAAAAAATGGTTTGGTTCATGCAGCAGATCAACATGCCTGGGTCCTGGGAGACACACCAAGTTCCTGTATGTTCCTAGATGCCCACCCTCTGCTCTGTCCCTCCCCTACCCCAGGGACCTGTGTGATGATTGCCAAGAGAGTAGAGCTGGCTCTCCTAGTGTTAATGCCAATAGACCTCTGGCACTTATCTCGGCATCTCTGCCAGGTAGCTGTGTGCCAACGCCTGGGGGCCTGATGGCCCCTCTACAGTCACCTCTTATCCACAGGGAATGGGTGGACACCCAACCCACAGGTGCTCATGCTCCTTATACAAAATCTCAAAGTGTTTGCAGGTAGCCTAGGCACCTCCTCCAGTGTGCTGGAACTTATCTCTAGGCGACCTCTCACACACAATGTAAAGGTCATGCTGATAGCTGTTAGACTGCTGCACATGTTCATTACAGATGAAATTTTTTCTAAATCTTTTCCATCTTCCATTGGTTAGATCCACAGATATGGGACTGGTGGATAACTAGGCCCACTGTAGTCCCCAAAGGGCCCTGTTTGTATCTTCTCTGGTGGAACCATGAGGCCAACTCACTGAGTGTGGCTCTCCACCTGCAGGGGTGACAGGGATGACAGAAAATTCTAACTTAGTGTGGCACATAGTCATTGCTCAGTAAATGTTAGACACTATCACATCACCATTGTTATCACCATCACTACCATCATTACCACGACCATTAAAATCACTGTCACCACCATTACTGCCCTTACCACAGTCATCATCACTACCATCACCATCATCAACACCATCATCATCTCCACCATCATCTACCACCATCACTACCCCCTCACCCACCCATCATCAATATCTTTACTATCATCTCCACTATCATCATTATGACCATCACCATCATCATCTCCATCATTATTGCCATCCACATCATCACCATCATCACTTTCCTGTGGCAGACTATTTTGGGGACAAAGAACTGATTGCTTCAAGACCTATACCCTAAGATTAGGAACAGAAATTGAGTCCTAACTAAATGGCAGACATGCCATCTACAGGCCACATCGCAGATCCACTGAGGCAGGGGTTTAGTGAGAACAGCGTTCCATGACCCTGGTCCTGGGGCCCTGTGGTCTCTGGGAGGTATGCTGTGATGAGTGGGGAGATGGTTTTGAGCTCTGTGCTAGAAGTTACCTAAGCTGTGTGGTCTTCAAAGCTCCCATACATCTATTTTGGTGACCTCTCCTGTTAGCAACCCTTTGAGCCCAATTAATCAAGTGAACACAAAAACATGAATTCAGCTGCTTCGCAGAAAAAAGCCACCCACAGCTATAGAAGGCACTGTGTAGCACTTCCTTTTGTTATCCAATGGAGAAATGGTTCTGACACCAATCAATCGTTTCATTTCACATCAGGTAGATTCTGGCACAGGTGCTCTGGGTGATTTACACAGATGAAAAAAAAAACACGTTTAAATTCCTCTTCATATGGTCATATGACCCAAAATAATAAGATGTTCATTTTTTAACTTCCAAGGTCACAGATTTTACATTTGTTTATTCTAGCATTTATTGAGCATCTACTGTGTGCCAGAGTCTCCCCAGTGCATGATGTTTGATCAGTATGAGCTCCCTACCCCAATGAATAGCTTCCTTGTTACCAGGGAACACTCAGCATATGCACTCAGATTCCAGTAAGGTTTATTGAGAGACCCAACTTTGTGATAAAAGGGTTATTTGGGGCAGAGAGTACGGGTAAGGAGAGGATTCCAGTGGTGCCTTGTGGCATATCAGTGCTGTGGGGCCTAGGGCATGGTGGGATGGTTGGGTGATATCTGTCTTTGCACCTGGCAGGGGAGCTTCTGGATGGACAGAGGGGCTTGGTGCCCTCCAACTTCGTGGATTTTATCCAGGACAACGAGTCTCGGTTGGCCGGTACTCTGGGGAGTGAGCAGGACCAGAACTTCCTCAACCATTCTGGAATCAGCTTGGAGCATGACAGTGTACTTGACCTCCACTCCCCCACCCACGTGGACTCTGATATTACTGACAATGGTGGCGGGACACTGGACATGAACATTGATGACATCGGAGAAGACATCGTGCCTTACCCTAGGAAAATCACCCTTATCAAACAGCTTGCCAAAAGTGTCATTGTGGGTTGGGAGCCCCCTGCTGTGCCACCAGGCTGGGGCACCGTGAGCAGCTATAATATATTGGTGGACAAGGAGACACGTATGAATCTTGCCCTGGGCAGGAGAACCAAGGCACTCATTGAGAAACTCAACACAGCCACCTGCACTTACCGAATCTCTGTGCAGTGCATCACAAGCCGGGGCAGCTCAGATGAGCTGCAGTGCACGCTGCTGGTGGGCAAGGACGTGGTGGTGGCGCCATCCCAGCTGCGTGTGGACAATATCACGCAGATCTCTGCCCAGCTTTCTTGGCTGCCCACCAACAGTAACTATAGTCACATCATCTTCCTCAACGAGGAAGAGCTGGACATTGTGAAGGCAGCCAGGTACAAATACCAGTTCTTCAACCTCAGGCCCAACATGGCCTACAAGGTGAAGGTCTTGGCCCAGCCCCACCAGATGCCATGGCAGCTGCCGCTGGAGCAGAGGGAGAAGAAGGAAGCCTGTGTGGAGTTCTCCACGCTGCCTGCAGGTGAGCGTGTTCTGACTGAGGTTTGCTCACCAGGGCTTACTGCCCCTGGGGCAGATGGCAGACGGAGACTGCATGCAGCCTATGTTACCCTTGAAAATCCTCAAGTTCCCTAGGAAGTTGAGAGGATGTCTGTTCCTGAGTTTATAGCCAGGTCTTGGACGGCATTTGGGGCTGTACCCTTAGCACCTGATCTAGCAGGAGCTGTCCTATAACAGCCAGGAGGTGAATGAGGTACCAGTAAGCTGGAGAGCCAGGACTGCTCCTCATACCCCAATCAAGACACAAGTGGAACCATTAGTCTGAAGGCTAGTGTCCCCCAACACTATAGGTGGACGGTATGAAAGATGAAGAGTTCCACCCCAGTAGCAATGCAGGAAAATCTGTCTCCCCTCTGCCTTCTGGGTTGTGACAAGGAGTGAGTGTATCTCTTGAAATCCCCACATACTCCCTGGGACAGGACACAGCAGGCTGCTGGGATGTTTCCTGGGATAGATAGGACCCAGTGCTCTTAAGTCAGTAGGCTGTGCTGTGATCTCCCGGAGTGTCTGTGGTGCTGGCAGCTGCTGCATGAGCCCTGGCAGGCTTCTGAGGTGGGAGGCACCCCATAAACTGAGGTGCAGGGCACACACATGCATGAAGATGTTTGTATGTTCAAGGAAGGAAAGATGGTGTCCTATAAATCTAGTGTGACTGTTCTCAGGGAGAAGAACAGGAACAAATCAAAGTATCCCATGAAAACTCTGGTTAAGGGCAGGTATGAAGAAGCACCCATTGGCACGATCTTTGATGGGACTGTTTCTGCAACCTTCCAGAAAGAGGGATGTCCTGAGGTGAGGGGGGTGTGAGTCCTGGGTACCAGTAGAGCCCAGTGTAAGTGGGGCAGGGAGATATCCACATTAGTGTCTGTCCTCTTGTGCAGCCACAGCAAGTCCTTTATTTGTAATAGAGTTCCACCATAAGAAGACACTACCATTTATTCATTATTCCTGTGGATACCCCTTTTCCTTGCTCCTAGTTTCTGGCTGTGATGAATGAAAATGGTGGAGGAATTATGTTCATTGGTCACAGGAATTCTGTAACTACCTGTCCTAGTTAGCCTTGACTGTCGACAGCCTAGAGTCACTTGAGAGGAAAACTTCAAAGGAGGAATTTCCTAGCTGGCACTGGCCTGTGGACATGTCTTTATTGTTAGTTGATTCAGAAAGGCCCAGTCCTTTGGGCAGCACCATCCATATATATAATAAAACTAGGTAAGCATGAGCCTGTGAGTGAGCCAGCAAGCAGCTTTCCTCCATGGTTTTTGCTTGAGTCCCTGCCCTGACTTCCATCAGTGGTGAACTGTGACCTGGATGTGTAAAGCAAATAAGCCCTTTCCTCCCATGAGTTGCTTTTGGTCATAGTATCTTATCACAGCAACAGATGAACTAAGAACAGTTCAAACAGAGATTTTATCGGGAGAGAATGAAAATTCTAAGTGCCATTTCTTCATTTATCAAGCCATACTTATTCGTTATTCAGTTAACATGGTGAATTATATTACTTTCAAATATTAAATAACCTCATACTTCTGGAGTTGAACTGAATATATGGCATGCTTATGACTAGATAAAACATGCTATTTTCGTAGTGATTCTTTTGTTAAAGATGTACTTAATTTCCAATTATGTGTACTTGTGTGTATCTGTGGGCTATCTAGTTATACAAGAAGGCCAGAATAAGGCATTGGAGCCCCTTCAGCTAGAGTTATAGGAGGTTATGAACTGCCTGACATGGATGCTGAGAATCAAACTAGGGTCCCCTGGAAGACCAGCAAATGCTATTTGAGAGAGCCATCTCTCTATCCCCATTTATTTGGGATTCATAGAATCTATGTTCACAAAGGATATTTATGTATGATTTTCTTCTAATGTCCTTTGGTTCAGGTCAGGGCTGTGCTGGACCCATGCGATCACCCTAAGGAATCCTTCCATTTGCAAGGAACTGTGACATCTGTAGTAAAAAGTCTCTTTTGAGACTTAAAGCCATTTTTTTTAACTGTAATACCCTGTAAAATCAAAAAGCAAATTACATGCATCCAATAAACAATGACACATAGCATACATTCCCATACCAAATGGGGGAACTGGGGATTGTGAGGCAATGTCAGACCAAAGCAAGACTGAAAACCAGCAAGGCAAACACAAAATCCTATGACTTTATATCCCAAATCTGAGACTTCATTTCCAAAGGGCTTAGATGGCTCAGTCCCTCCAGCTTTGCTGCCTGAAACATATCTCTCTTTTGGGCTGGTACCAAACTTCCTGCATGCAGATCTCCTCAGCAGATGTCTCTTGGATCTAGCATCTCCAACTTCTTAGGGTCTACACGACAACCCAGTCTTCACTTTCACAGCTTCACCCTGTGGCCTCTCAGGACCTCCATCTTGCACAGATTCCCCTGCCATACATTGCCTGTCCTCAATGGCTTGCTGAAACCAAGGAGGAAGAATCCACAAACACTTAACTCTCACATTCTTCATACCTCTAAAGTCAGTATCATGTGGGCAGCACTGCCAAGTCCAGCTGACAGTCTGAGATGGACCCTGGCTCCCTTCGGCCACATTAGCAGCAGCTTTTGAAGATCCTGTTTTTCGAGGCTCATGCTTTCTCCTTTCACCGGTTGGAAGCTTCGGCAAGGTCTGTCCCTGAGGGGGCCCTTCCCATTGTTCAGTAGACCAGGAGGCCTTGCCTCAATGATGCTAATCTCCTTAACAAATAGCCTTTCTTTTAGCACATTGCTAGGCTGAAGCATTTTCTTAGTGCTCTGTTTATTTCCAAACTGTATGTTTAGTATTTCTTTGTACTTTACCTGCTCCTTTTCATTGTAGCTCTGCAGAATAGTCACTATTGATAATTTTGCCACAGATTCACTATTATGCTGTTAAGACAGAGAAAAAGGCAGCCAGATTTTTTCTGCTAAAATGTCACCCAAATGGTCTCTATTCCAATTGCTGTTACTGTCCTTGTTTACTCCTGGAACCTCTTGAGCCAGGTCTGTACAGTTCATATTATTCTCAACACCACCTTCTTCCAGGACTCTACTAGAATAGCCCACTAAGTTCTGCTTACAGAATTCAATCACTTTTCTAGTCCAAAGTTCTTTTTTTATTTTTATTTAATTTTTATTTATTCTTGTATGTGTATGAATATACTGTCTGCATGTAGGTTTGTGCACCCATGTCATGCAATGCCACGGAGGTCAGAAGAGGGTGTCAGATTCCCCTAGAATGGGAGTTAAAGATGATTCTCAGCTGCCATGTGGGTGCTGGGGATCAAACCCGGGTCCTCTGCAAGAGCAGTCGGTGCTCTTAACCACTAGGCCATCTCTCCAGCCCCATCTAGTCCAAAGTTCTAAAGTCTTCCACATTCTTCTCAAAAAACCCAACATGGTCAGGGTCTTCACAGCAACAGCCCACTCTCTGGTATCAACTTCTGTACTAGTTACTTTTCTGTTGCTGTGATGAAATACCATGTCTTAGATAACTTATAGAAAAAGAGTTTATTTGAGGCTATGGTTCCATAGGGATGAGAATCCACTATGGTAAGGAGACATGATGGCAAGTGGCAGACATGGTGCCAGAAGTAGAAGTTGAGAGCTCACATCTTGAATTGTGAACAGGAAATGGAGAGAGCAAACTGTAAGTGGGGTGAGGCTATGAATTCCCAAAGCCCATCTCCAGTGATATAGTTCCTCCAGCAAGACCATACCTCCTAAAGGTTCCATGATCTCCCCAAACAGTGCCACCAAAGGGGACAAAGTGTTTCAAAAATTTGAGCCTATGAGGGACACTTCTCATTGAAATCACCACACATATGGACCAGCTGTTTAGCAGAAGTGTTGAAAATTCAGGGCCAATGTATTTAAAAGACAAAGTTACTCAGCATTTGCATTTTGTCAGTTTTTGTAAGTGGTTTTACAAAGAATTTTCCCATTTCATCTGTATTACTTTACTAGTGAAAACATTCATCGAGTTACTGTCTTTAGAACCATACACACATCTCTTTTTGAATTCCCAGTCCATGACAAGACTTGCAATATGTTTATTATTTTATTGATATATTCAAAGGTATAACATTTGGCTTAGCAGAGTATTATTACTTTTAGAAACTTGATATTGTTTAGATTTGTATTATTGATTCCATTTTTTCTATTGCTTTCAGGTTTAACTTGTATTCTATCTTAGCTTATGTTTTCTAGGTGAAGTTGAAATAACCAATTGAAAATTGTAGTTTTATAATATAAATATTTAAACTTGCAAGCACATTTATTATTTCAGGGAGTCCTGAATGTATGATTGTTTTCTTTTTTTATTTTTTTGATTGTCTTCATTGTTGTTTTCATAGTATAGTCCAACTTCCCTGATAGAGTCTTCATAACTTTTGTTACAAGTGGACTGATTGGTTTCTAAATATTTAAGGGTTAAAAAGAAGGCACGTGATTATCACTGATTTCTGGTTTAACTGTTCTAGGTTCAGACAAAATTCCTAGTCATTTCAAATGCACTGAGACCTGCTGTATGATCAAGTCTACTTTGGTCAATATTCCTGATACATTTGAAGTCAATGTGTGTCCAATTCTGGTGCAGGATTGTAAAGATAATGTGATTATTACTTAAGGGAGTTTTTGTGTTCTACATTCTTTTTCTATTTTATTTTTTATTTTTTTCTTTATTTTTATTTCATGTGTATGCATGTTATGTCTGCATATGTTTAAGTGCACCCTTGTCATGCAATGCCTGAGGAGGACAGAAGAGGGTGTTATATCCCCTGGAATTACAGACAGTTGTTAGCTGCCATCTGGGTGCTGGAATTTGAACCCCAGTCTTCTGTAAAAACAACCAGTGCTCTTAACCACCGAGACATCTCTCTAGCCCCTTGTTCTACATTCTTAAAGGGATTTGTTTACGTGATCTATCAATAGTTGCCTCTTTTTACCTTTCATTTTTGCTTCATGTCTCTTAGAGCTTTGTTATTTGCTGTTTTGACATTTCTAGTTAACCTGGTCCCTTCCTCATCACCAAATGTTCGTCTTTGTCTTTGGCATTATCATCTTGATGTCTATTTATCTGATATCTACGTGGCCACTAGTTTTATCATGCTGACACTTCATACATATCATTTTCTAATTTATTTCCAAATTCTGTGTCTTTGTACATTGCATCTCTCTCTCTTACAGTGTGTAGTGGGGTCTTTCAGTTGACATAGCCTGATAACATCTTCTTTTTAACTGAAAGGGATGGCCCTTTTCCTTTACTATGATCACTGACAAAACTTAAGTATAGCCTTCTGCTTGTTCACCTGTCCTATTTGTTCTTTTAATCTTTCTTAATCTCTCCCTGCTTTCTTTTGGGCTTATAATTCTTTTTGGTCTTTTTGAGACAGGGTCTCCCTATAGGTCTGGAACTCACTCTGTAGACCAGGCTGGCCTTGAACTCACAGAGATCTGCCTGCCTCTGCCTCCTAAGTGCTGCGATTAAAGGTATGTGCCACCACATCCGGCCTAAAACAGTTCTTAGCTGCCATATGGGTGCTGGGAATTGAACCCGGGTCCTCTGCAAGAGCAGTCAATGCTCTTAACTGCTGAGCCATCTCTCCAGACCCTGGGTTTGTTTGTTTGTTTGTTTGTTTATTTATTTATTTATTTATTTATTTATTTATTTGTTTGTTTGTTTGTTTGTTTTTGTCTTTTAGAGACAGGGTCTCCCTGTAGCTCCAGCTGTCCTGGAACTCACTCTGTAGACCAGGCTGGTCTTGAACTCACAAAGATCCACCTGCCTTTGCCTCCCAAGTGCTAGGATTAAAGGCGTACACCACCGCGCCCAGTCCAGACCCTGGGTTTATAACTTTTAATATATTTTTATTCTTTGAGAATTTCATTAAGTAATATAAGTATACCATGCATTCTGATCAAATTCACCCCAGACCCTCCCTCTGACTCTTAGTAGACTCCTTCTTGCACACACCACAGGTTTTTCTAGACATGGATTGACATTTTTTAAAAATTTTGTGTGTGAGTGTACTGTCTGCATGTAGGTAGGTGCACACATGTTGTGCAATGCTATGGAGGTCAGTAGAGGGTGTCAGATTTCCCTGGAACTTGAGTTAAAGATGGTTCTTAGCCACTATGTGGGTGCTGGAAATTGAACCTGGTCCTCTGTAAGACCAGTCAGTTCTCTTAACCACTGAGCCTCCAGCCCCTGGATTGACATTTTTATATTTCATTTTACTTATTTCTCTTCCTTTTTGGAGGAATACTCCATTGTATTCTTTTTAGAGATCACTTCACTTTTTCTTTTTTTATAATACTTTTATTGATGTTTTGTGTATTTCAGAGATCATTTTTCAGTTCAGTTTAGACATAGTTCCCTTTCCCTTCCCCCCACCCCACCCCAGTTCATGCTGCCATATGTCCTTCCTCTCAGTCTCTCCAGTTTTTCTCTGCAAAGGTTTATTGTCCAGGCTAAATGTGCATTATTAAATAATATTTTTTATTGTTATTAAACTTTTTCCACAAGTCATATATCATTTCTCAATTGAATCTAGAATCGCTTCCCTTTCTATGCCCCCCATTTGGATGCTTAAGGCCACACAGTTAGCCCAGATTAACCAAGTTTTTTATTTTCTCAAGGCCAGTTGAGGATCTCCCCTCAGGGGCCTTTCAGGGTTTTCTTTTGGGGGGAGGAGGGGGGAGCACCTTGCTCCTTTCAGCTTTTCATTTACCAGTTCCATCCACTTGAGGTAAAATTAGGTCTTGCTAGACCAGGCTTCCTTTTCTGAAGCATGAGCAGACTTTCTTCTTTATAGACTGGACACTGGCTGAAGTCCCATTAGTGGCTCTCCAAGACCTCCCTGAACAGGAAGACTGGTGACCCACATTTACAGGACATTTCAAGAGATGCCCCCATGCATAATCCCCTAAAACTTGGTTGACATCTGAGGGCAAGGAACAAAGTTATCCCTTAGGTCCCTCGGCCAAATTGGTATGGATGTTAAGTATGGTGGTTAAGCACCCAGAAAGGCTAAGTTGCACCAGCCTGTTACATTGTACCTATATTAAGATTGTATCCTTTGGAAACAAACTGTATGTTATTTCTGTATCATATTTCTTGATTTGCATCTTTCCATTTCAATACCATAATACTCTAAAAGATGCACACCTACCCTCCATCATGTACCGAAAACCCAAGATCTGAAAATAAATGTTGGGCCATCTCTAGAACCTGTTTAGGGATTCACAATGCAAAAGCACAGTTGTCTTTAGATCATGAGGAATATAACATTAATGCTTCCCAGTTTGTTTACTTTAAGATATAAAAAGCAGTGCTCTATAAATCACAGACACAGAAAAAGAATTGATTAGTGAAAGGATAGAAATGGTTTTAGAATTTGAAAATAAATGCTTGCTTCTATCAGTAATAAAAGGATAAAAATCACTGTATTGAAAGAAGAGGAAAAATTGTACATTTTCCTGGAATGATAGGGCAAGCTCATGAGTATGTTAACAATAGCTTTTGTAGAGGGAAATAATTAGAATAGAAAATGTCTAATTTCACTTTCTTTACTTGAAAACAATTTGTGACTCTCATTGGCAATATTTCTCGGTAATTCATTTTCTAGTAAAAATAACCTTGGCTTAGTTTTCTATTCAGTTTGGTACTCTGTACATTGTTTTTCTAACTAATCCATGCGTAAGTGAAAAATAAAGTGTCTTCTATTCCAAGTAAATCTCCCTTCCCAAATCTGTGCCCTCTTCTCCACATAGATACAAAGCGCCAGCTCTAGCTTTGAGTAGATAAATAACTTAGATGGCACTAGATAACCTTGTTTAACATTACATATGTGAAACATTTCTGAGAGATATTTAGACATTGTCTATTTCAACATTTTCCATGAGGGCAACTCGCTCATTCCTAGGTATTCCATTTTATTTGTAATTTTAAGGCTTTCTATTTTCATTAGGTTTCCATTGCCATAAAAGTACCCAAAACTTAAAAAGAGAAAGGTTTTATTTTGTCTATCTAAAATCAGGTTTATTTTAGAGGATTCAGTCCGTGATCAGGCCTATGATGAGGCAGAACATCATGGCAGAAGTGTATGGTGGAACAGAGTTAGTTAATGACTAGGCAGTAAACAAGATAGATGAGGAAGAGGCTACAGGCTCACAATGCTCTGTGAATGCATGTCCTTCATGACCTATAGACCTCCTACACAGCTGCATATTTTAAAGTTTCTGATATTTCTCAATAATGTCAAGCTGGCCTGGAACTTGCTATATAGACCAGGCTGGCCTTGATCTCACAGAGATCAAGCTTCAAAAGTGCTGGGATTAAGGTGTGCACCACCGTGCCTGGCTAGGTTTTGTGATTTTTAATGGACATATATTTTGGGTTCCAATCAAACTGAGGATTATCTAAAAGATGTATTTTTTTTTGGTCTTTTTTGAAACAGGGTCTCCCTATAGCCCCAGCTGTCCTGGAACTCACTCTGTAGACCAGGCTGGCCTTGAACTCACAAAGATCCACCTGCCTCTGCCTCTCGAGTGCTAGGATTAAAGGAGTGCGCCACTACGCCTGGAAAGGATCATGTTTTTGAAAAACATTTTCTTTAATGCTGCATAGAACTCCATTGTGTAGATGTACCACATTTTCTCTATCCACTCATCAGTTGAAGGGCCCTTGGGTTGGTTCCAGCTCTTCACTATTGTGAAGGGAGCTGCAGTAAACATAGATGTACATGTATCTCTGTGGTAGGAAGAGTCTGATGAATATATTCCCAGAAGTGGTATGGCTGGGTCAGGTAGTAGGCTCATTTTGAGACTTTTAAGGGTTCTCCATACTGCTTTCCATAGTGGTTGTACAAGTTTGCATTCCCACCAGCAGTGGATGAGTGTTCCCCTTTCCTCACAACCTCTCTAGCATTTGCTATCATTTGTTTTCTTGAGATTACTTCACTTTTAAACATGCATGCACATTATAAATTGCCTTGAGTTACAATAGGAAGTGAGTACAACATGAAAATTCTGTTTGCTTTCTTTTGCTTTTGCTATTATACAGCCCAGAGAATGATCTAGAATAGTCACACTATCTGTTTTGAATGAGTGAATTTGTTAGGCATGTAGCAACCAGAAGTGGAAGGACAAACAAATAGCAGATAGAGAAAAGCATCAGGTAGACAGCAAAACATCATCAGATCAGTTCACAGCATGCAGCAGAGATAATGGGAGTAGCCTGACAGAGAGCAAATCGTGGTGGCTTCATCAAACTGAGGGCTTGGAAACATCTGGCAGAATTTAGTGGGGAGGTTGAGGCAGCTGGCTGGAGCTTGTGATTGAGCTTCTCTCAGTGCATGGCCCCCTGGCATCTCTCCCACTGCTGTTTTGTACCCTGGGATAGATACCAACCTGGTGTACATGGTTGGCTTCTAGCTGTTCTCAGGGGCACAGCATCTTTAATCCCCTCAGCTGCTTGCAGGTTTTCTCTCTCCCCATTATGGAGCTAGGGGGCCAGCCTGACCCAGGACAGATTTTTTTGAGGATACTTCAAGGCATGTTGAGGTCTGAGATAAAGGGACAACCCCACTTTCAGAGTCAGCTTGTTGGTGAGCTCAAACAACACATGATAATTTATGAAATAATATACATTATAGCCCTTCAATACATTGCATTTTTAAAATATGCTTTCTTTGAATAATTTGAGAAAATGGCTTTTTGTATTTCCCAGCACATCTACCATTTCCATTGTACTTTTGTCTTTTCTTCCAGCCCACATTCAACCTAGTAGTGTCACTTCCTTAGTGCTGATGACTTTACCTTACAAATTCTAATGATTTTGTTTCTATAAATAACTCACTATTTCATTTTGAAGTCATTTGCTTCTGGATTGGAATTAGAGGGTTTATTCTCTGGGAGTGCCATCCCATCTTCCATTCTCCCATCATTTCTGTGGAATAATTAGCTGTCATTCCTACTGTTCACCAAATACTTCTCAGGGAAGGGCTTTGGTTTTTGAGGCTCATTCTAAACACACCATCCTTTTAAACAAAGGTCATGTTTGAATGAGCTGCCCATGAAGACATGAACTCTGACCAGGATGAGTTTTTGAGACCTTTATCACAGTGGAACCATGTGGAGCTATACCAGAGGGACACAGGAGCAATGATGAAGGATATGGCTTCTGACATTTGGCAGCAGAGTGGCTTTCCTGAGCTTCAGTTGGCTCATTTGCAAAATAATGATGGGGAGAAATCCCAGGGCTCTGGGGGGGGGGGACTAGTGGCATGGAGCATTTAATGTAAGCAGAATAACAGGTTCATAGGGATTCCCCAGTGAGTGGCTTGAACTCCTGGGGTTGGAATCTACAGCCTCTGGGATACTTGGCCAGGCCTATGACAAGTATGGTCCTCTTCTTGAGATTATGAGTACATTGCTTCCAAAATGAAGCCTCTTATACTCATGAAAAGGAAGAACTGGGGGGGGGGGGTTCGGGTTCCTCCCAGGCCTAGAGAAAAGAGGTTCTGCCTATGATATCTGAGGGCAGATTGGACACCCTAAAACCACTGCAATGGCTAGAGACCTGGCCAGTACTTACCTGTTGCCCAAATTAGTGGCTCAAGACATCTCTTCTGCAAGACTCAGTGAGTATCATTCACTTGGTGTTTGCTCATACCAGCCTGGGCCACTGAGATGTTTAGACAGGGCTGGGCTTGTAGGAAGTGGCTTCCTTCAAGATCCAGTGTCTGTTAAACAATTATTGTGTGTGCATATGACACGTATGTAGGTACAGTTTCGTGGCACTGTTTCTCTACTTCCACCCTTACATGGATTCTGATGATCAAGCTCAGCTCATCAGGTTTATACAGCAAGGTTTTTACAAACTGAGCTGTCTTGGTTGCCCTTCAATGTCTTTCCATTTTAGATTGCTTGCCCAAAGTAGAACAGTTAGATGGGTGATTTGAGGTCTAGGCTTGCTGTCTCTTGAGTCTGAGGATAAGAGGGAGAAAGAGAGAGAGCAAAAGGAGAGAGGATGATAGACAATAAAAGAAGAGGAAGAGGGGAGAAGGGGGTAGGAGGAAGAGGAAGAGAAAGGGAAAGGGAAAGAGGAGGAGGAGGAGGAAGAAGAGAAAGGGAAAAGGAAAGAGGAGGAGGAGGAGGAAGAAGAGAAAGGGAAAGAGGAGGAGGAAGAGAAAGGGAAAGAGGAGGAAAAAGAGAAAGGGAAAGAGGAGGAGGAGGAAGAGAAAGGGAAAGAGGAGGAGGAGGAGGAAGAGGGAGAGAAAAGGTAGATGAGGAGGTAGAGGGGAAAGAGGAGAAAGAAGAGGAGGAAAAGAGGAGGGGGAAGAGGAGGAAGAGAAAAGGAAGATGAAGAAGTAGGGGATAGAGAGGAGGAAGAAGAGGAAGAAGAAGATAAGGAGAAAAGAGGAAGGGGAAAAAGGAAGAGGAAGATGAAGAGGTAGGGGGTAGGGAGGAGGAAGAGGAGGGAGAGAGAGGAGGAGAAGAAGTGTAGGAAGGAGGAGGAAGAAGAGGGGGGGAGAAGTATAGGAAGGAGGAGGAAGAAGAGGATGGAGAGGAGGAGGAGGAGGAGGAGGAGGAAGTAGGTAGAGAAGGGGAGGAAAGGAGGGGACAGAGAGGGGAGGCATGTTGAGAAGTCTGCTCTGGAACCATCCTGGGCTGCCTGGCCTTCAAGTCCCCTGGCAGAAGGAGCTCTGCCTAGTCATGGCCTGATTGCAGATGAGAGGAGGCTCTTGGAAGCACAGTGAACCCCTCTCCCAGCAGTGGGTGAATAAGCAGCAGGTCTGAGGAAGTAGCAAAGCTGTGGGTCCCAGCCTGTGCTGCCTGCCTGCCTCCCCCACCGCTGGTTCCTGCCTGCCTCCTCTGCCTCTCATTTTCCTGCAGCATTCTGTCTCCTGGTCCCACCTATCCCACCCTGTCCTGTCCTGTCCTGTCCTGTCCTGACCTGTCCTTCCTTCCCTCTCCTCACCTCTCCTGTCCTCCTTCCCTTTCCCCTCCTCCCTCTTCTTTGCCTCTCTTCCTTGCCAACCACAGGCGTGCTCCATTTCCAGCTGTGAGAGGTCAAGTACTGAAGGAAGGACTCAAGACCATGTCCTGACAGCTTCTGTGCCTTCTCTCCATCTAGGTCCCCCAGCCCCACCACAAGATGTCACTGTCCAAGCTGGGGCCACAGCGGCCACCATCCAGGTTTCCTGGAAGCCCCCTGCTCTGACTCCCACTGGACTGTCCAATGGGGCGAACGTCACAGGCTATGGTGTGTACGCCAAAGGGCAGAGGGTGAGTATTCTGGTGGGAAGCTCTGCCCTGCAGGAAGAGGCTCAGGGTGGTAGGGGACAGCTCCATTCACGGGCGAGCTTCAGGAGACTCTTCCACTCAAGCCTCTGGCAGTGTTTACTGGGCACTACCTGGGCCTGTCTGCCACATGTCTGAGTGTAAAGATGCCTCATCCTATCCTCCTGGGCCCAGTATCCTCTGCCTCCCTTACCACTACCTGCTCCATTTAGCATTGACAACTTGCCACTGAGACCCCAACATCAGGCTCCCAGCCAGAGAGACTGGCTTGCCAGTTTTAACAGGCAAGCTGACATGAAGGCCAAGGTAAGATTTGCCTAGGAAATCTTCCAGGTCACATTAGCAGGTGACCAGACCCAGAGTCTGGGAAACAGATGCATCTGTGGTGCCCTGGGGTAGACCATCATCTTAGCCTGCCACCCTGTCCTGGCCCTGAAGCCGAAGTTCTTCCCTGGGGGAAGTTTCTAGAAAGCTTCTGCTGTCTACTGTGCCCACCCTGCTCCTCCCTTGAGTGACAGGTTGGGTTGCTTGACTTGAGTGTGAAGGCCTTAGACCTCTTTCCCATGAGCCACCTCTTCCCGGGGCAGACCTCCTGCACATGGGGGAGTTGGGGGGGGGTCCATTTGCTCTTCCCATCCCCTCTCCCATGGCAGAAGCGTGTTTGCTCCTGGATCTGCCTGGGACCCTGCATCTGGTCCACAGGTGGAGGAAGAAGGTTGTGCTTTGTCGACTTCACAGTGACCTGAGTCCTGGGCTCTTGGAGCCTCCTTGACTTCATGGCTTGAGCCAGATGTCACAGTGGGGTGTCATGTCACAGTGGGGTGTCTCTGCCAGGTATCTGGCTGCAGGAGAAGTCACTGTCTGTTTAGCGGGTGCTGGCAGCCTATGATGTGGCCTTCTCTCTGTGCAGGTGGCAGAAGTCATCTTTCCCACTGCTGACGGCACCGCAGTGGAGATGGTTCGGCTGCGGAGTCTGGAGGCCAAGTCTGTCAGCGTGCGCACCCTGTCTGCCCAGGGCGAGTCTATGGATTCTGCCCTTGCTGCCATCCCCCCTGACCTCCTGGTGCCTCCAGCCCCCCATCCGAGGACTGCTCCCCCACCAAAGCCATTAGCAAGTGCCCTGGATACCAAAGACCAACACCTGGGTCCCCACACCAAAGTGGACGAATCCTGGGAACAGAGCAGGCCAGCTGGCCCTGTACATGGCCGCATGCTGGAACCACCTGACGTGCATAGTGCTGGGCCTGGCAGAAGGTCACCTTCACCCAGCCGGATCCTCCCTCAGCCACAGGGAGCTCCTGTGTCCACCACTGTCGCCAAGGCCATGGCCCGTGAAGCTGCACAGAGGGTGGCTGAGAGCAGCAGGGTAAGCTGTGTCCTCCTTGCTGGTTGGTCCCTGTGCTACTGGGATGGCACATGACCTGTCACGGAGCCCATCAGGTAGAGACAGAGCTGTCCCAAGAGCACTCCAGAGCTGGGAGATGCTGAAGGAGGATGTTGAATGTAGCCTCCTTCCTCTTCTCTTGGGATTGCATTCTATGCTGGGTCCAAATGTCTCTAGTTTGCAGATATAGAACCAAAGGACTGTAGGCACTGTGTCTTGGAAGCAAGCTTTGAGCAGGAACAGAGCTGCCTGCTGGACCTCGGCTTGGGATTGTATTCCTGAGCTGGGCAGGATCTTTTCTTCCTCACTGCAGAGTTCCAGCCCCTGTGCGTGCTTGAGAGAGAGAGAGAGAGAGAGAGAGAGAGAGAGAGAGAGAGAGAGAGAGAGAGAGAGAGAGAGAGAGAGAGAGAGAGACCAAGATACATCTGAGGTACCTCCGCATCCCCCTCAGCTCTCAGGGCCCAGAATAATGATGGTGCATGCTCTCAGGGTCCCTTCACTCCCTCTTGACATTCCCTCTCGTCTTTATCTCTTTCTCTTTCCAAGTTAGAGAAAAGGAGCCTCTTTTTGGAGCGGAGTAGTGCAGGACAGTATGCCAATTCTGATGAGGAGGATGGCTATGCTTCCCCTGAGGTCAAGAGGAGAGGCACATCAGTGGACGACTTCTTGAAAGGGTCAGAGCTGGGCAAGCAGGTGAGAGCATCCAGCCTTACCTGGCTGGCAGTGTTTTTAGACAGGCTGCATAGAAATCCAGAGGCATGGCACATTACCCCCATTTGCCTGGGTCCATAGAAGGAGCAGAGATGCAGACTAGAGTTACCATGTCACTCCTGTGTGAATGCATGGGAGAAATTGTAGAAATCTCAATGGGAAGCTCACCACCCTGCTCTGTGCTGAGGCTGGTCATGGGTTGGATTGGGGTTATCCATAGGTATCACCTGGTCTTTATTTAGAAAAAACCTGCTGCCTGCAGCAGGTTCACCCCTGCCATTTGGCAATGGTGGGTGGATATCTGTTACTAAAGAACAAAAGCCTTGTTATTCACCACTCAGAGCAACAAAGTATTAGGGTAAGACCCAAGAGGTTGTCTCTGATTTAAAAATAAATTTTTTATTATATGTGTACCAGTGTTTTGCCTGTATTTAAGTGCACTCTTGTCATGCAACACCCATGATGCCAGAAGAGGGTGTCAGATCCCCTGGAAGTGGAGTTACAGATGGCTGTTGGCTGCCATGTGGCTCTGGGAACTGAACCTGGGTCCTTAGCAAGAGCAGCCGGTGCCCTTAGCTGCTGAGCCATCACTCTAGTCCCCATTATCTCTGATTTCTTCCTGCCTGACATTGCCAACTTTTGAATTGTGTAAAGATCTAATATACAAAAGTTCTTGCCAAGTGTTTATAAAGTCCTGAGATCAATTCCTAGCACCTCAAAAAAAAGAAAAAGACAAGCAGAAGGAAGAAAGGAAGAGAAAGGGTTCATTTCTTTCACTTGGTGCTTGGTGAGAAGATTCACACTGGCAGCCTAGGTGCTGGGGCTGCAGACTGCTCCAGTAAGATCACTGCCACCTGTAGTGAAGTGGTATGGGCAGAGCATCCTGCTCTACTTATCAGGCCTGCTCCTCAACCAGGCATGGCTTACTGTGACTCCGTGTACTTGTTAGTCTAGGCTAGCAACCGAGATGGATATTTTTTTTAATAGACTTGACATGGGATGCTATTAAATGCATCTTCCTTGCCACCTGCCCACAAAATAAAGAGTTTTTCATTTACCCAATTAGTAAAAGTCTTTGTGGCTGTAACCCATCTGCACCACCGTCTGAGCCGTCAGCCACAGCTGGAGCCAAGAGAAGTCTACTGTCCTAGTTTCATTTCTGTTTCTGTAATAAAATTTCCTGACAAAAAGCAACTTGGGGCAGGGAACAGTATATTTTAACTCACAATTCCAAGTCACAGGCCATCATTGCAGGGAAATCACAGTGGCAGGAGCTTGGAGCAGCTGCTCATAGCACATGTGCGGCAGGAGTGGGGGTGTGCCTAGTGCTCAGCTTGCTCCTGTCACTCTTATCTAGTCCAGAGCCCAATCTACGACACAGTGCCACCCATAGTGGGCAATGAAGACAGTCCTTTCCAGCCCCTCACTGAGACCCTTCTCAGGTGATTCTAGGTCACAGCAACTTGATGGTTAAAATGAACCAGCACAGCTACTTACATTCGATGCCCAAGGTAGTGGCAGCCTGTTTGTGGGTGATATGTGTCTAACCCAAGGTAGTGGCAGCCTGTTTGTAGGTGAGATGTGTCTAACCAAGGTAGTGGCAGCTTGTTTGTAGGTGAGATGTGTCTAACCAAGGTAGTGGCAGCCTGTTTGTAGGTGAGATGTGTCTAACTTCCCGCATCATGGTCTCATGGCAGCTGGGTCTCAGCACTGCAATGGCACACACACACAAAAAAAAATCCCTCTAAATTTTCCTTTAAAATTTTTTTTTTTGGTCTTTTCGAGACAGGGTCTCCCTGTAGCCCCAGCTGTCCTGGAACTCACTCTGTAGACCAGACTGGCCTTGAACTCACAAATATCTGCCTGGCTCTGCCTCCCAAGTGCTAGGATTAAAGGCATGTGCCACCACGTATTTGTCATACACAGGGACGGGTTTCATTTGTTTTCATTAAAGTGCATCATGGAATTTGAGCTCCTGGGTCCCAGATCCTCTCTCTACTTGTAGAGCTCATGTACCAAGGTGTTGCTGTACAGTTACTGCAGAGCTCATATTGGTGCTGATGAAAACAGAATCCGGTGCAGGACAGCCTTGTTTAAGCAGCAGAGAGGATGACACAAAGCATCCTCCCCACACAGGCATGGGGGCCTGGGCAACACAGGACAAGGCGTTCTTATGTTGTGTCAGTCTCTGCACCTCACTGCTTAGGCAGAGCTTCCTGCCTGACATTGCCAACTCAGACGGCTGAGGGCCAAGAGTGTGCACATCTGTATTGTGTCACACAAGAGGATGTGACAGGGCAGGTGTCACATGGGGCAAGATGTCAGGGAGGACCCAGGGAGGATGCTCTGGGAGCCTGTGGTGTGTAGGAGGAGCCTGTGGTGTGTAGGAGGAGCCTGCGGGGTGGAGAGCATGCCCCTATCCATGTTCCTTTTTGGCCACAGCCCCATTGTTGTCATGGAGATGATTACCATACGGAGAGCAGCCGGGGTTCTGACCTCTCAGACATCATGGAAGAGGACGAGGAAGAGCTGTACTCAGAGATGCAGCTAGAGGATGGGGGCCGGCGTCGGCCCAGTGGCACCTCCCACAATGCCCTCAAGGTGAGCATGGGCTCCTGACAGGGTGCTCCAGGCCCCTGGAGCTGCTCCTTCCTTGGCGCTGATCTGCAGCTGCATTCAGGGGTTCCTGCAGCTTCTGTCTACTTCACCAAACGGTCTGGGTACTAGAGTTTGGGGGGATCCACTTGGCTCCCTCGAGGACAGTCAGCACTGCTGTGGAAATTGGAGATAACAGAACTAGCATAAGCCCTATGTGCTTAGAGAATGGGCACAGCTTCCAGTTAGCATTTGGCTGGCAGTGTAGGACTGTGTCCTACACTGCTCTATCAGAGGACTCCACATGGGCCAGAGGCAAGCAGGTGAGGCCAGGGGAGGCCTGGCCACAGAGCAGTGTGCTCCCGGATCCACCATAGGGGGCCTACTCCAGGAAAAGTCCACACGACCTACCCCATGAGAATTGAGACTCTCTTCCACCCAGAGACAGGCCACTGGGGCTGGGAAGGAGGGATGGCTTCTTCATAAGAACTGAGCCTGAGGTCCTTGGAGTCCAGCAGCATCTTCTGTCCTGCCTCTGATGTTGATGGGGAGTATGTGTCCAGTTCCTGCATTGATTCTGTCCACTCAAGTGGTGTGAGCAGCCTGTGCTGGCTGAGGATGCAGGGGAGGTTGCAGGCTAGGCTCCAGCAGTTCCCAGTTTGGTATTGGGTCAAAGAGAAAAGCATTGGTGGGACTACCAAGGGTTCCCACGAGAAGACCCTGGAGAGGATGATCGCTTCTGGGGTGAAGCCTCCAGGGCTCATTTCTACAGGCCACATCACCCTGCACTTTGGTGGACAGAAGACAACCTCCAATCCTGCTACCTGCTCAGGGTCTCCAGGCATAGACAAGACTAACATACTTTCTTAGCAAAGGCCTTAGCACAGCTTTGGGGACCTCTTCACCCCAGAACATGTCAGACCTCTACTTGGCCCTGCATGGCATGGCTCATGCTGTCCCCAATGTCCCCTCCCCCAGCTCAGAGCAGCACTCCAGCAAGACCCACATGGGTTTAAGTCTGAGATCTCCTGCATGCCCCAGGCTGTGCCCCAGAGCAAGAGCCAGCCCGAAAATGCTCATGGGTGGACAGGAGAGGTGTATACCTCTCCTTCCTACCTTCTAGATGCTTCTCCTCTGGACAGGGGAAGATAGTGGAGGTTGCTTCCTGAGAGCTGCTTAGCAAAAGGAAAGGCACCGCCTCGTCTCCTCTGGGGAAGGTCCTTGGGGCAAGAATGTAAAGCCATGGGGTGCAGTCCAGTCCACTTTTCAGTCTCCTACAAGTAGCAAAGCAGGGTTCTAGGAATGAAGTAGCCACAAGTGCATGCCACTTACCTATTTTCTGTTAAAAGCTATGGGTCTTAGATGCTTAAGATTCTCTGTAGAAATTGCCAGGTACAGTTGAAAGCTCTGGCTACACTGGGCTCACAGTTCCACATGGCAGTGTCTAACTATGCCAAGTCAGGTTTCCCACCAGCTGACACAACTAGGTAGATACCAGGGCACATAAGTGACCCTGTACCCTACACTGGCTCAGCTTACCTGCCTGCCCTGAAAGACACCCATGTTACTCACATTCTCTGCTTTCATCCTTAACCATCATAGTGCTTAACATGGCTAATGCAAACACCCTTGAATGTAGCATTATACCTACACCTATACCTATACCTATACCTACACCTACACCTATACCTATAACTATACCTATACCACTAGAGCCTGTACCCACATACTCCCACATCTGGCATGAGTAGCAAATCCCAAGCATACAGTTGACTGAGCTAGGAAAATCCCACATGGACCCTGAATTCAAGGTACCCATGTACCAGAGGGAGCAGATGGCCAGGCCATCCCAGACTCTCACAGGGACTAGTCAGTAATGTACACCCCCCCCCAAGAGATCAGCAGGGGATGAAAGCAGATTTCACAGTCAGCCAAGTTCCCTAAATGAGAGGCTGAAATATTGTTTGGGACCAGAATGTGATTTTCAAGGAGAGACTGAAGCGGAGGGCTAGACATGGCAGAGAGAACTGCACATGTGGAGACCTGCAGACTGTGCCTACATGCAGGAGTGTTCATGGAGTAACCTTTGGGAGTCAACTTTGTCAGGTGCGGAGACCAGATGTGGCAGATCCCTGACACAGAGGCAGATGACCTTGGTCCCCTGCAGGCACCAACGGGCACAGGGTCTGAACCACAGGTATGCTATAAGGGATCAGGAAGCTCATGTGGTTTACACTTTAGCTGAGGGGAAAGAGATTGGTTAGCCAGGGTGCTAAGTGCTAAGATGGAAACAGCCCAGATGAATAGGTAGGCACACGGTGGGGCCATCCCCAGACACACGTGCCACTCAAAGACACTGTCCCTGGGCTGCAAGGAACCAGCCAGGGTGGTAGACACAGACCTTCCCATTCTGGACACCACTGAATTATACCAGGCATGGGCTCAGGATCCTTTGCTCCCCACATCTGGCACTCTTTCTCCCTCTGGTTTACCCGCATGGCGTCTGCCCCTGACGTCCTGGCTGGCTCTTCTGTGTGCTGTCCCCCACTTTCACTCCACACCACCATGTGGTCCATTTGCTCCATCCCAGAGCCCCAGCAGGCATGCCCCCTACGAGCAGAGGCCGCCCTGCTGTCCCTGCCTCTCTGCGAGACTAATTTCTGTGTGTGTTTTCTCTCCTTCCTCTGCTGCCTCATGTCTGGTCATACACCGCTCTTTCACACATGCTACCCCCAAGGAATGCCATAACACTAGGAGCTCGGAAGGCGCTTTCCTGGAACAGCCCGAGTTCCCCCAACAACCCCACCGCAGTAAGAGACTGTTCAGTATCCCTGAGGTAGCCGAGGAGGACACGGAGCATGGCGAGCCGTTGCTCAGGCAGGGCATGGGGACCTCCCGAGCCAGGGCCCTATTGGCCATGGAACGCGGGCCAGCCCGGCCCTGCTGGGGACATCCGGTCCTACAGGGATCCTGGCACCCTGCAGAGCACAGGGGCTCGGGCATCCACATGGAGGACCTCTTTCTGGAAGACCGAGGCTGTCGGTTCAGCCGCTCGGCCACCAGGAGCCCGGACAGTGGTTTGGACTGTGGCAGTGAGGAGGAAGAGTCGCGATTTAGTTTCAGGAGCGCCTCGGCCAAGTGCAGCCCAGGCCCTGGCCACTGTCCCTGTAGGAGAAGCCCAAGGCCGCTGCTGGCCCGGCGGCGGACGCTGACCCGGCAGAGCAGCATCGAAGAGGACTTTGGGGAGCAGGTGGACCCCAGTGACGTCATCAGGAGGGATGGCACCCAGCCCAGCCTGGAGAGGCCCGTGCCCAGGAGGGATGGCTGGGACGAGGCCAGCGACCATGAAGATTTTCGGGGTGTCTGGAGGAAAAGCCTAGCCATGCCCGACAGTAGGGCAGCTGACCGCCATGCACAGCTTCCTCCCCGAGTGGCAGACCGCCCTTTGGTGTGTGAAGTAACCGTCCTCCCCACGTGCGCTTGCCAAACCAATCCGTGCTCATCCTTCCGTTGGTTTTGCCTTTGGTTCCGGGTTTTGGCGTGCATCGGGGGAATCTCTGGGCCGCTCTCTTTGGTTCTTCCTGCATTTTTGATTTATTCAGTCCCATCGCTTCCCAGTTGCTTGACCATCCGGAAGGTTTCCTTTTCTTTGCTTTAGAATAACGACCTCCCCTACGGAATCAGCGATGATTACGGCTGCTTTACTTAAAGGACAACTGAATCTAAGTTTTAATTAAGGGTTAGCTGAACTGCCAGTGCTTAAAACTTTGACAACACAGATTCCCCCCCACCTCAAACGTTTCGTATGGGCACGCATATTATTGCTGGTATGATCAAAAGCTTTTACCCCCTTGTTGTTTGGCCTTTTAAAGTTTTTAAAAATGGGGAATTAGGGAGGATACTCATTTTTGTTTACTGCTTCCAAGGTTTCCCTCTCACCGTTATTTTTTCCCCTTTCAACACCAATTTGACATAATGAATTTTGTTACTGGCCACAGATATATATATATATATGTCCCTCCCTAGGGTCTGGGCCTCTTAGTAGGTTTCTGGTGCAGGCTTTCTCCAAGGCTTCATTTCTATGTCCTGTCCTCTTTCCAGAACATCCACTGCTGCCATGCTGAATGTGTCACTGGGCACACAAGTGGGCCACCAGTAAGGTGCCAGGCATCAGTCTGAGCCACTCATTCTGCAATGCGTCCACACAGGGTGCTGCTTGCACCCACAGTTCTGCCACCACTGAAGTCGAGTCTCACCCACTCCTGTGTCCCAAGAATAGCCTTGGTCACCCTGATTCCTAGTGAGCATCTTCCCTTTATTCAGTTTTGACCAGGGATGTGGTGGCACACCCCAGCACTCAGGAGGCAGAGCCAGGCAGATCTCTGTGAGATTGAAGCCAGTCTGGTTTACACAGTGAGACCTTGTCTCAAAAGAAAAATCAAAGGAAAGGTGGACATCTCTGTATAGGAGGCCTATTCAGGTCCAGGTCAGCCCTGAAGCACAAATCAAGGCTTTGCTGTAGTTGATACATGTTTCAAACATTAACAGTACTTAGGTACTTTCCCTCAGTTCCCGAAATGCTCCACACAGCTTCTATCACATTGGACCTTGGAAATGTGTGCAGTGCATCCCTTCTAGTTATAGCACCTGGGGTCGGACACCAAAGCCAGGAGAAAACCCACATGAAAAGTGTCCAGAGTGGTAAACCATTGTCACTTTGCTCCAAAACCATTTGTCACTTTGGCTTCAAGATCAAAGCCTCAACCAAAAGACCCTTCCACAGCTCATTTCTGTCCCAAGCCCACTGCAGTGTGTCCAGAAGTGACCCTGATATAGAAAGCAGGGTCCTAGGAACCCAACTTGTTTCCCTGCAGGTCATTCAGCTAACCTTTCAGTTAAAAGCTAAGTTTAGTTGCCTTTAGAGCTTCTGCTTCCGATCGGATTGATTTGGCTAACTTGAGTTTTCCCTGCGGAGGCTGGAGACACTTACCATGCTGTTGTTCTCTGTCTAGATTTTAGGAAATCCAGCATCAGTGGGACGAGCAGACCGGGCAGATCGGGCAGATCACGTGGGCCGGAGGTTTACTCACAGTGGCGCAGGTCCTCAGAGGCACCGGCCGATGGCTCCATCCATTGGTTAGTGGCCTGATCAATGTCTTTTTCTGTCTACCACACAGTGTACAGCTGCTTGATTCTCAGCAAACACTGAAAACAATTCAGGAATTGTGTATTAGTTCTTTGGTCCCTGTGACAAAAGTGCCCTAGTGAAACTTAAGAAGGAATGGCCTGGGCTCAAGGTGTAGAGGGTTCAGTCTGCCACCACAGGGAAGGTGTAGTTGGGGGTGGAGGTGAGGGAGGGAGAGGGAGTGAAGAAGAAATGGAGGGAGAGGGAAGGAAAGGGAAAGGGTGAGCAGGGGGCGCAGTCACTGGGGCTCTTTTCCCTCTGCCCTCCATCCACCCCAGTCTCTGGATGGTGCCAGTCACATCCCTATCTCGAGGGTGGGTCTCCTCTCATTAGTTAATCTTTGAAAACACCCTCACAGACACACTCAGAGGTATGTTTTAGTAATCTGTTAGGAACTTCTCAGTACAATCAAGTTGTCAATCAAGATTTACCATCACAAATAGCATTTTCAACTAAATACAAAAATTCTAAGCTGATGATCTGCTTGTATTTTCCCATTGTAACGGCTTTGTGATTAAGATCTTCATCCTGTGTTGCTTTGCAAAAGGCTCCCCATTGCAGCCTGGGGACTGTGGGTGCCGTCTCTTGGGAGTACCCAGGGTACAAGCCCAGTAGAGGGAGACACTGAGTGCCAAATATACCCCAAATATCCAGATAAATCCTGAGTGATATAATCATCTGTGTGTATAGGACACACTGACACAAGTCATGGGGACATCAGGAAGCTAGAAGGGTCCCCAGAGCCTATGCTCCCTCCTCCATTTGGCCACTGCCCCTCAGGATCCGATCCATTTCCATTCCTTCCACCCACTTCATGGCACCAGGCTCCCTTCTCAGTCAATAGTAGCCAAAGCTGTCCTTTGGTCATTGTCATCAAGCTGGGCTAAGAAGGGTGGCTGTAGGTCAGGTGGGATGATGCTTCTGCTGTTGACATGACATCCTGGGGGCAGCAGTTCCAAGGAGTAATGTTCATGGAATGGCAGGGACTAGGAACAAGCCAAAATAAACCAGGCTTTTGTGAACATACACACATGTACATGTGGACAAACACTTGAACACACACACACACACACGCACACACACACACACACGCACACACAAACACACACACACACACATACACACATACACACAAGCCTCACAGCACAGACACCGTAAGCAGGAATGGCTGGGAACAAAATGAAATTCAGCATTTTGGAGCTGAAGGACAGCTCTAAGTTGGAAAGTCATTGGACTCAAACCTGAACAGAAAGCAGGAAGCAGGAAGTAGGAGGTCTGGAAGCCACAAAGAGTCTCTGAAACCAGGCCTTGCAGTCTTCTTCCTACAGAGGTAGGAGAAATGCTTCCTTTTACATCATTATAGTCTCCATCAGCATCTGTTTTATGAGCAAGACATCATGTAATGTTGGAGATCTTCAACAGGCTGTGTGCCACCGCCCCTGCCCCCCCCAACCTCTGGGGACATAGCTCAATTGGTGAAGTGTATGCCTTACATGTAAGAAGCCTTAGTTCCCACCCTTGCCCCACCAAAGTAAAAAATAACCAAGAATTCTGTCGCCAAGCTCAGAAACCACAGTGACTCTGTCTCCCCAAGGGAGCACTGCAGGATTGCGTGCTCCAGTCCAGTTCCTGGCTACCAACCTCAACAGTGTGTGTGCAGTTCCCACAAATACATACAGAAGAAGGCTTATGCTGTTACCTTTAGTGAAGCTGGAGCTGCTGACTTGAGGCTTGAGGGGCAGGGCTGATCCACTTGAGGCTCAGCTCCACTGCTGGCAAAGCTGGCTGTTGAGTCCTCATGTTGTGACAAGTAAATGGCATAACTGGTGGAGAGGTATCACAAGTTGGTTAGACAAGTCCCACATGCCCAGATCAACCAGGCTCTTGTGAACGCACACACCACAGCAAAGACCCCATAAGCAGGAATGAGGGTGATTCTCTCTTCCTCCAGGACCAGACCTCAGCACAGGGGGGTCCTCCCTGCACTATAGTCTGCAACCCTAGAGGACAAGTGCCTCCTCTCAGTGTCTGCCTGCCATCCCTGGACAACCAGGCCCAATGGACATATCCCTCAGTGGCCACTGTCCTCTACATAAGCCAGTTCGCATAGGTCTGGACCACCTTCTCCAGAGAAGAACCAATGCAGGAGTTCATGCATAGCCAACCACGTGTGCTCAACCTACCTGCACCCCCTTGTCTCTAAATACTGACTGATTCACAGTGTTGGCAGTTCTGTTCCCCATGAAGTGAAGGAGCCTTCCATGGGAGACTGCAGAGCTGTCGTCTCTTTGGCTGGGAGCCTCTTGTGATGTGGCTACCACTGTTTAGGCTCAATGTAACCTTGGACTCTGACATAAAGGTGCAATTTGTCACACATGACATACACAAGCTGCTCCTGAGCAAAGGCACTCCTGTGCACCTGAGAGGATTTAAGGCATGTTCCAGGGAAAGCTGACCACAACCCTCCTTCGCAAGACTCACACTCAGCTCTGCTGTCTGTGATGGTGCCACGTGAACTCAAGTGCAGAGGGCTTGCAGGTATCAAGTGTGGGCTAAGGCTACGTTCAGAAGTTCTCATTCCTGGGTCATTTCTGTAACTAAAACTTCTCCCACCATGTTCTGTGGCAGGGAACAGAGTTCCCATCTTCAATTCCAGCTGAACCCAGAGCAAGGCCTCAAAGCTGCCCTGAGTTCTACACGTCATGTGGGGTTTTCCAGGCACTCAGCTCCACAACACTCTGTGCTTAGTTCCAAGGACGTTTGAATCCCAGAGTGTCAAGTCTTCTGAATAAATGAACATGAACAAAGCATGAAGAATGAAGAATGAAAACAAAGAATGAAGAATGAAAAACAAAAGAATGAAGAATGAAAACAAAGAAGAATGAAAAAACAATGAAGAAATTAACAAAATGGGCTGTAGAGAAGTCAAAGCATCGCAGAAGACAGGCCAACAAGCATAGAGACGCAGAGTGTCTGTGGCACGATGGAAGGATCCCGTGTGCTGGTGTTCACACCGTTTAAAAACGATCTCTCCTGTAGTATACAGGCATTTTACTTTATTATTGTGTTGTATGGTTTTTGTTACTAAAAATTATTTGTGAATATACACATACACAGCTTGATTTTATACATGAATAGCAAAGGTGCAAATGTCAGGGCCGGAGGGCAATGATCCAGTCTCAGGGTGTGATGGCCTCAGAGGAAGAAAGAAGGAGATGGGGCTTCTGTGGTTTTAGATCTCATAATTTAGTTTTAAATCGGTGATGTTTTACTTTTCCTCTTAGATTTACTCATATATGATAGATAGATAAAAATATATATGTTTTGAGGGCTGGGAGATGGCACAGCAGTGAAGAGGACTTGTGCTCTTCCACAGGACCAGAGTTTAGCTCTAAACACCAACACTGGGCAGCTTCCAACCACTTGTATCTCCAGCTCCAGGGGATCCAACAACCTCTTCTGGCCTCTGCAGGCACTGCACTATGTACATACGACCCCACAGACACGTAACAAAAAATAAATCTTTAAAAGTGATACGTAAGACATACAACGTGATGTCTTAATACATGCATGCAGGGCCAACTATATTGTAATTCTTACTTGAAATTTGCTAAGAGAATTGACTTTTGATGATTTCATGATAAAAAAGGCAACTTTGAAGTGGTGGGGATACTGATGACCTGCTGTACAATGTAGGCTTGCACCATTACACTGATATTTGGCTGGGGAAGAACTTTCTATTTGGTGCTTGCCCCACCACCTGTCCTACCTCTGTACACCTGTGACATCTCCAGCCACCACCCAAGTGACATGACAGAGATAGTAGTTGGGCCTGGCTGCTTTTCCAAGTCTCCCTCAGGGCAACTTCCATTTCTGCTGGAGTTCCAAGACCTTCTCACAGGATGGATTGGACATTATCCACCTACATCCTCCGTTGTCTTCCTGCCTCACTCTATAAAACACAGACACACATTATGTATCTGTACAATTGCCCTTGTAGACCTGCAGGTTCCATGTCTCGGATATAACCAACTGCAGGCAGAAAATGTCTTGAAAGGAGTTGTGTCCATATTGAAAAATCTTAGACTGTCTGTTGTTGCCATGATTCCCTACATGATACAGTAGGACAGCCATCTGCAGAGAGCACTGGCACTCTGCTGGAGGCACCTGCGCCACTCAGCGTCCAGGAGGAAGGGCACAGGTCCTATTTTCTGTCTTATTAAAGGGTGGGGTTATTACAGAATCTAGTCTGTAACAAATTTCCTGCAGATACATTAGTGATATGATATACACATATATGCACATATACACATGTGCTAATACACATACATGAACACATACATATATACATAATAGGTTCAAAAGGATCACATTTAAATCCTGGGAAATCATTAATTCATTTCCTGAAAGGTGTGTCTGCTGCTGGCTAAACATGTAGAGCTACATGAAAAGTCTGGTCAGTCATACTGAACTCTGCAGCATGAGTGAGTGGTAGACATCCCTACAGTTAGCCTCACATTCTACGGAGCACATGTAGCATCTGGAGGGCCCTGAGAGGCCTCACGTGGGGGTCATATCTGCATACCTGTGGAACCCACACACCTCCTCTGGCAGAGCCACTGACCCCTCACGATCACATTTTTCGTGCACAGTGTGGCTGGGATTAGAGTGAAGTCTTGCTTTGAAACACTGCATGTGTGGACAGTCCACCTCATGCCTGCAGATGGGTTTTGGACCCCATGCTAAGCCCAACAGAGATGAGAGCCCAGGGCTACTCTTTCCATGTCTGTGTTTCACACATGAGCTCTGCTCTGGAGTTCTTTCACAGGTGTCATGTGCCTCCGTGCTCTGTCTCCTCTGCTCCAGATGACTATACTGGCCGAGACCACTTTTCTCCAGACTTCTACGAAGAGTCAGAGACTGACCCTGGTACTGAGGAGCTCCCAGCCCGCATCTTCGTGGCTCTGTTTGACTATGACCCACTCACCATGTCCCCAAACCCAGATGCGGCTGAAGAAGAGCTTCCCTTCAAAGAAGGACAGATCATCAAGGTGGGGATGGTAGTGGGGCCCTGCCAGAGCTGGGGACAGGGAGCAGGGTGACCTGGGCAGGACAAGGACTTACAGCAAGGATGCAGTGGGTGCTCTCACAACCGTGGGCAGTAGCTTTTTGACTTAAAGGGCTGTTGGAGAAGACAACTCAGGGCTCTGACAGTCTTGAACACAGAACAGGTGCTACCTCTGCTTCACCTAGAGAAAGAAGCATGGCATTCACTCATCTGCATCAGGATTGTGCACACACCTGCACATGTACACTTGCATGCCTGAGAACTCTAGGTTCACAGAGCTGGTGTTACTGGGAAACAGATGACAGGTTCTGAATTTTATAAGCAGAAGTCCCATGCCTCACACTTAAACCTCAAGAAGACAGACAGATGAAGGGGAAGGGAGGGAAGAAGCTGGACTGTGGTCATAGGCCTAGTGGGCCAGCCTACACACAGCATGTGAGGTGGCTCATGCAAGGGGAGGGGTGGAGCTTGAAAAGTGCATTTTAAGCACCAGTTTGACCATGGATGACTGAGCCACTTGATTGCAATGCTTTGATTTTCCCCGTGGCTTCAGGTCTATGGAGATAAAGATGCTGACGGGTTCTACCGTGGGGAGACCTGTGCCCGGCTTGGCCTCATTCCCTGTAACATGGTTTCCGAGATCCAACCGGATGATGAGGAGATGATGGACCAGCTGCTGAGACAAGGCTTCCTCCCTCTGAACACACCTGTGGAGAAAATAGGTGCGTGCAGCCCCTCTCAGCCTCTGCCCTGCAGCTCCAGCAATTCACAGCTGCAACCACAGCTCAAGAGGCGCAACAGCTCAGCTTGTCCAGTCTGGATGGATTTGCCACCAATTATTCCTGGGTAAACTTGCTCTGCAAGCCATGACAGTCACATACCTGCATGCTTAAGGAACATGTGGACCCCAATATTTGTGCACACATTTGCCCTTCTGACAGAAGTGCAGCCTTCTAAGAGTCTGCATCTAGAACAAGTCACTGACAGCATTGGGGACCTTGGCACAGTAGCCTGGCCATGATAACTTCTGAGGATCACGGGGCCTCCTCTCACCTCTTGGCTTTGGGAGCAGGGCTTTTGCTCTTGCAAAAGACAGGACAGCTCCTTGCTTGTTCCTTTGAGAATACAACAGTCCTCCAAGTCCTCTTGAGCCAGTCTGTAAACACTGGTGAGAAAATGAGAAAGCTATCCTCAGTGAATTGGAAACAGGCAACGTTGAATTTTTCCCATGTGCAAAGAAAATCCACTCATGCTAAAGGCTTCTCTTTCTGTATTCTGTACTGTGTCATTTTTGTTGGAGGCTCAATACTTTACAATATTACACCAATTTTTTAAGTTTTTATTTATTATTTTTTATGTGTATGAGTGTACTGTCTGCATGTAGGTTGGTGCACCCGTGTTGTGCAATGCTGCAGAGGTCAGAAGAGGGCATAGGATTCCCCTAGAACTGGAGTTAAAGATGGTTCTCAGCTGCCATGTGGGTGCTGGGATTGAATCCTGGTTCTCTGCAAGAGCAGTCAGTGCTCTTAACCACTGAGCCGTCTCTCAAGTCCCTATTACACCAATTTTTAACCAGAGGCAGAATCCAGTGATTGAAAAACAAAAATATTTTTAAGGATAATCAAAACATTTCCATTTTTTGGTATTGATAAACATAAAAGAAACTTTTTTGGCAGTTCTAGGCAAGAACTCAAGGCCTCGTGCACACCAGAAAAGTGTTCTAGCACTGAGTCATCTCCCCAGCCAGTTCTAATCTGTTATGAGAAAGTGTTTACCCTAAGGTATCCAGGCTGTCAATGAACTCACTCTGTATCCCAGGCAGCTTTGAACAGGCAATCCTCTTGTCTCAGCTTTCTGACAAACCCGGATAACAGGGCTGCACCACCAGATACAGCTCGCCAGCTCACCGTCGCAGATAATTAGAACCAATAAGCTGAGGTTTAACACGAACCAGAGTGTCCGCATGAATTCCACAAGGTGGAGTGAGTCTCTGCCACCTGTTCCCTCTCACACTTATGAATGGCCTTCCCATTGTCAGCCATGATGGGTTCAAAGACAGAATAGGCTCTGTCCACCCCGACATCTGATGGATGGAAGTTGCAGGAGCAGGAGGATGACCTGCCACACGAGTGTTATATGTCTTTTTATTCTCATCAAAAGACCCAGAGTCAGATATCTACTTGTTCCACTGTCTCTGAAAATGTCACCCTCAGAGAGGGCAGGCTGGATGCTGACTTGATTTTCTCATGTTACTGTAGTTATAGGACATTTTTGAAGCTGTGTGGTGGTTATATGACTTTTCCTGGGGAGACTTGAACAAACATCTGATAACCCCAGATAAGTACCACAATAGACTAAACCATTCTACCCAAGTCTAGTTTAGTGAACCAGAAAGTTTATTGAATTTACTTACAGGAGCATGGGTGACGGATGAAGACTCTCATCCGCATCCCCGGAGCTCTTGCACATCTTGTGGGCAGCTCCACTGAGAGTCTCCTCTCCCCAGCAGTTACTCACAGCTTACACACCCCAGGGAAGGGGCTGCATGAGTCTTATAAGCTGCTGGGCCTCCCGAGTCTTTGTTAGCTTCCTCGGCTTCTAGAGTTCCATGGGTCTCGGTTCTTTCTAGGAAGGAGTGTTTCAGTTCAGAGGAAACAGCTTCATCTGAAGTTGTCAGACTTTCGTGGTGCCTGCTGGGCCTTCCCAAGCCACAGCCACCTTCTGCTTGGATTCTCCTTGGGAGGGGGCTCCCCAACTTGGGGGATCCCCTTGGTGTAGACACATGGAGAATGTCACTGTGAAGGGGGACATTCTAGAAAAAAAAAGTAAAACAAACATTGAAGACTGAGGCACCTGGCCCAAGTGAGGGACATTTGTGAGATTGTGCCCACCCTTTCTGGCATCAAATGAGGTTATCACTGATTCTGAGAGAATTTCACAGCCAATTTTTGTGGTTTTGCAGAGAGAAGTAGAAGAAGTGGCCGGGGTCACTCTGTGACCACACGAAGAATGGTGGCTCTCTATGATTATGACCCAAGAGAAAGCTCGCCTAACGTGGACGTTGAGGTACCAGCTCAGATGTGTTTCATGCTGACCTGGAACTGTCCTCCATACTCCCCAGGCTGAAGTGCTCACGGGCACCATGCTGTGCATTAGGCCTCTCACCCTTTCTTCTGAGCATCACAGGGAGGACCACCCAGTAGCTGGAGACCTCAGAGATGACACTCTCAGGGACCACAACCAGCCACCGAAAACCCCCATCCACGGTTTCGGTTACCCATGGTCAACTGAGGTACAAAATGTTGGTGGACACCCCAGAAATTGATGAGTGTCACATGGTTGTTTTCAGTCACATGGTGGCCCTTACACGGTCCCACTCCATCCTGACCATCTGGTAGTCATCCTAGACTCCCACATTGGTTTGCTCTGGAGAGCGCACCCACACCAGACATATGTTACTGTTACTCTGTTGCGTTATTAGTTATTATTAATCTCTTATGGTGCCTACCTTATAGCTTATAGGTTAAACTTTTATCACAGTGGTGCAGACATAGAAGAGCCCCAGCATTTTTAGAGCATGGTGTCATGACTGGGGCTCCTGAGTGCATGGGGACAGCTATGGTGGCAAATCCAGATTTCACAACTCCACTGTTGGAAGAGAAATCTGTTCTGTAGCTATTGGTGATGGCATTTTGGGATCTTTTATGGCAGATAAATAAAAATAAAATTTATGTAGCCACTGAGCTCTCACGCATGTCTGAAAGAGAGGAAGGATTGGTTGGTGTTCTGCACAGGAGCCTGGGAGGCTGGGCAACCCAGCAGTACCAAGGCAGAGCACCATTCTCCTTCAGAAATAAGGCTCCTTTGCTCCTATGGAGCCGCCGCCTGTGAGCAGGCTAATCTGAATTCCCGCACACACTGCATTTCTGTGGCCTCTCACAAGCTAGCAGCTTGTAAACTTTATTCTCATACTTTAGTGTTTAGAGACATATCCACACTGTAGTTATCCTCAGCTAGTTTTCTGTTTCTACTTTATGCTGGGCTCCACAGGCTGAAGAATGTGAAGACAGCTTGACTTCCAGACATGTAGACTGTGTTCAACATGTCTGCTATCTCCAGGCTGGAAACTGACACTCAGCCAACATGTAATAATATGGGTGTTGAATTAATGATACAGTTGGGTAATTTTCTCAGTGCTGAGTGAGAGAGTATGAAGGCATGCTAGGGTGTTAATGACTGGTCCGCACTCTTCAGGAACATTCCTCAGTATTCCAGGTATGCAGCATTAACTGTGTGACTAGGTCTCCCAGGAGGTGGTAATGACCTCGAATCTCAGGCAGAAACGAAAACACTGCAGTGTTTGTCTCAAGCTTTGAGGAGCACCCTGCTCCTGGTCCCTCATTTTCACAGAGCCCTCTATCCCCCAGCTTTGCACAGAGCTCCCTGTACCCCAGCTTTGTGCAGAGCCTCCATCCCTTAGCTTTGCACAGAGCCCTCCATCCCTTAGCTTTGCACAGAGCCTCCATCCCCCTTAGCTTTGCACAGAGCTCCCTGTCCCCCAGCTTTGTGCAGAGCCTCCATCCCTTAGCTTTGCACAGAGCCCTCCATCCCTTAGCTTTGCGCAGAGCTCCCTGTCCCCCAGCTTGGCACAGAGCCCTCTGTCCCTCAGCTTTGCCCAGAGCTCCCTGTCCCCCAGCTTTGCACAGAGCTCCCTGTCCCCCAGCTTTGCACAGGGCTCCCTGTCCCTCAGCTTTGCACAGAGCTCCCTGTCCCCCAGCTTTGTGCAGAGCCTCCATCCCTTAGCTTTGCACAGAGCCCTCCATCCCTTAGCTTTGCACACCACTCCCCATTCCCCCAGCTTTGCACAGGGCTCCCTGTCCCCAGCTTTGCACAGAGCTCCCTGTCCCCCAGCTTTGCACAGAACCCTCTGTTCCCCAGCTTTTCACAGAGCCCTATGTCCCCCAGCTTTGCACAGAGCCCTCTGTCCCCCAATTTGCACAGAGCCCTCTGTCCCCCAGCTTTTCACAGAGCCCTCTGTCCCCCAGCTTTGCACAGAGCCCTCTGTCCCCCAGCTTTGCACAGAGCCCTCTGTCCCCCAGCTTTGCACACCACTTCCCGTCCGCCAGCTTTGCACAGAGCTCCCTGTCCCCAGCTTTGCACAGATCTCCCTGTCCCCCAGCTTTGCACAGAGCCCTCTGTCCCCCAGCTTTGCACAGAGCCCTCTGTCCCCCAGCTTTGCACAGAGCCCTCTGTCCCCCAGCTTTGCACAGAGCCCTCTGTCCCCCAGCTTTGCACAGAGCCCTCTGTCCCCCAGCTTTGCACAGAGCCCTCTGTCCCCCAGCTTTGCACAGAGCCCTCTGTCCCCCAGCTTTGCACAGAGCCCTCTGTCCCCCAGCTTTGCACAGAGCCCTCTGTCCCCCAGCTTTGCACAGAGCCCTCTGTCCCCCAGCTTTGCACAGAGCCCTCTGTCCCCCAGCTTTGCACAGAGCCCTCTGTCCCCCAGCTTTGCACAGAGCCCTCTGTCCCCCAGCTTTGCACAGAGCCCTCTGTCCCCCAGCTTTGCACAGAGCCCTCTGTCCCCCAGCTTTGCACAGAGCCCTCTGTCCCCCAGCTTTGCACAGAGCCCTCTGTCCCCCAGCTTTGCACAGAGCCCTCTGTCCCCCAGCTTTGCACAGAGCCCTCTGTCCCCCAGCTTTGCACAGAGCCCTCTGTCCCCCAGCTTTGCACAGAGCCCTCTGTCCCCCAGCTTTGCACAGAGCCCTCTGTCCCCCAGCTTTGCACAGAGCCCTCTGTCCCCCAGCTTTGCACAGAGCCCTCTGTCCCCCAGCTTTGCACAGAGCCCTCTGGCCCCCAGCTTTGCAAAGAGCCCCCTGTCCCCCAGCTTTGCACAGAGCTCCCTGTCCCCAGCTTTGCACAGAGCCCTCCATCCCTTAGCTTTGCACAGAGCCCTCCATTCCTTAGCTTTGCACAGAGCTCCCTGTCCCCCAGCTTTGCACAGAGCCCTCTGTCCCCCAGCTTTGTACAGAGCCCTCCCTGCCTTAGCCCTCCTCCTTCCATCTTGATTTGGTTGACTTACTAAGTTGACACCAAATAGAGAGAACTCAGGAACTTGATTTCTTTTTATTATTTAGAGAATACTTTATTAGTTTCTGTAATCAAACCCACATAGATAAGACCTTACATATTTAATACAGTGCATTACCCCTGTACAAATGGAAAAAAATTAACATTTCTAGACAATATGGCTGTTAATTTCTGTACAATGCCAACTCAACAGAGTAAACTGGGATACATTTTTTTCCAAAGTTGACAGCATAGCTAAAGTTTTCAAAAATTCAAATTATATATGTATACACATTTATATTTATATAAAAAGACCAATAATAGCAGTATGTTATGCGTCAATAGCAGCAGCAGCAGCTTCTCCAGGCTCTGTAGTCATTTGAACAAGATTGTAGAGACATCCAGCACACTCCATTAAAAAAGAAAAAGTAAAAAACAAAATCCCAGAAAACAGCACAGTTCTGTTACTGTTGTGGTACCTGGCACCATTTTCTGTTTTATTAGCTTCTCAATCATCATCTGGAAAGAAAACATTCTGAGTAACATCATTAAAAACAGCTCTGATAAAGCACGGTCACTACTAGGCATCATAAAGCAGGTACAAGATATTTTACATTCACAGAGGTATGATACAGTACTGTCCTACATTTATAATACTAAAGGATACAACTTAAAAGGCATTATTTGAGACTTGTTTCTACTTTTCTAGCAGAGGGCCCGGTATAACACAGCTCTGTAAAGAAATGCACTCTTAGGATTTCCTTTCATTAGTGGCACAGTTCTAAGTATTCACTCTCTTCATGAACATCAGCTAAAAACCGTTATTAAAAAACAAACAAAACAAAACAACAAAAAGGAAAACAACTGGGGCAAGGAGAAGACACCAGGAAAAACTACCCCAAAACAAAACTCCATAACCACCAGACTCATATAAAGATGACCGAGTAGCGGCAAGCAAGACTCAATCTCACTAGCACTTTACCAAATCTGTCCTGTTTGAATGGAGAGCTTCAAGGAAGGAGATGCCCAGCTTCAATGCTTCTGACCACAATCAAAACACAGCATCATTTCAGATAGAAGCAGCAGCCAAATGTCGCTCATCTGAATATGCTCAAGGATGCTGACACTAATCATTTGCTCTCTCATCCAGGAAGAAGGGGAGATCAGTTACCCTGTACTTTGATTGTGTTCAACCCAATCATGTTACAAAAATAGCAAGCTGCCATAATAAAAAATAAGGCTCCTCTGTCCAGCACCGGTTAACATCAGTTTACCTCCAAGCCTAGAAATGCCACAGCCACAGCCACATCCAAAGAACATAAGGGAACAAAGAGACCACAGCTGATGTGGTAACGGACCGCTCACTGTCCAGGCCAAGCTGCTCCCCTGTGGTATCGTTCTCCTCATATTTCTGGCGTTTCATCTCATCATAGAGATCTTTAGGTCTAAATCATATGCACTGATGGAATAGGTGCACACACTTGTATAAAAACTGACTGAAGATGCATGTCAACCGAGCAAATGTTACACAGTAGGTGCAAGCTTGCAAGGCCTCATTTTAACTTGTAGGAACTTGATTTTAAAACACCTACTTTGCAGCAAAATTCTCTTAACTTTGTCTTCCATTTTTGCAGGCTGAACTTCCATTTTGCACAGGAGATATTATTACTGTTTTTGGTGAAATTGATGAAGATGGATTTTATTATGTGAGTTGAAACATCAAGAAGGCCATTCATTTTGCGGGTCTCCCTACCTTGTCTGTTCTTTCTCTTAAACTCTAAGCAGGAGTGATGATGTTTATATTGCTTTCTGGAGCATTTGCTTGGCTTGCTGCCTCTTGTAGATGAGTGTTCTTTCAGATATAGAGACAGCGGCACATGGTTGCAATCATAGCACTTGGGAGGCTGGGATAGGAGGATTTTAAGCTTAAGGCAAAGCTGGGCCAGATAGCTAGACACTGTCTCAAAAAAACAAAAAGAGAAAGGAAGAAGAAAGGAAGAAGGGAAGGTAGAGGAGGGAGAAAAATAGAGGAAGACGCTGGCACTATGGTCTCCTTGTTATTCTTTGCTAGTAACAGTATTTTCTGTGTCTATGTACTGCAGACAAAGCAAACACAAAATTGATGCTGTACAAACATTTACAAAACAATTTGATTTTCTAGGTTACTAGTAGCCTAGGTGATAAATTTTCTTTCAGGAAGAATAAGAAGTAAAAATAAACAGATAAATCAAAGCCCAGTGGTTTTAGGAAATCTTTCCTTTCTTCCAGTCGGCCTGTCAGCAGTATGAGGACTCCCCTTTCCAGTCTATTCCCAGTGGTCAGCCCCAGGCAGATGCCTCCCCTTCTGTTCTACCAGATTTCTCTAATGCTCTTGGGAATAGGGAGGGGTGTCCGCTTGGTTCTAAAGCTGGTCGTTCTCCTATGTGGCTGCCCTCCACAGCCTCCCTCTGTGACCACCCCTCCATGACCACCCCTGTGGCTTCCTTAAATGACTGATACTCTTGAGTCCCTGTGCACTGGTGGGCATCCCTGAGGGTCCACACTTTGCATCATCCCTTCTTCCCTTTATAGGTAGAATGAACTCAGAAACTATAAAGTCCTGGTTTGTAAATGCCTCTCTAGGTCCAGTGGGTTCCGAAGCCTGAGTTGCAGGGTCTGCTCCTCTGCTGTTTTAGTGGAATGTCCACACTGCCTTGTGGGTTTTGGTGGGACAGCCGTGCCTTTTCATACAGTGGGACAAAGTTTTCTCTAGGACTCTGTCTACTCTTTAGCTTTTTTCTTATGTTTGGTTCTATTCTTTAGTTTTGCTTCATGAATTTATAGGAGGTCAGTTTATTGTCCTAATGGATGGTGCTTAAAATGTCTGTCATAACAATGAACAGTTACTCTATTTTATCTCTCCAGTCTATGCTTATTTCTCACCTGTTAATTTGTGTCTCTATTTTTTCTAAATTAGAATATTATAAAGAATATTATTAAGTAATCTGCCCTGGGGCTGGGGTGGTTGTTTACTGTTCTTCCAGAGGACCCAAGTTCCCAGCACCCATGTCAGGTGGATCACAACCTTTTCTAACTCCAGCTCCTGGCAATCTAGCATCCTCTTCTGGCCTCTTCAAGCAGCTGCACACATATGGCACACAGGCACATAAACACACACACATAAATAAAAAAATCTCATCCTTATTATGTACACAAAATTTCCATTTATATGGAGGGTGTGTATGGATTGTAGTTCCAGGCTTTGCTCTGTTAGACTCTGTTATGATGCAGTTATAATGCATGATATTTGGGGCAATAATTTTGTAACAAGTCCTGCCCCTACAACAGATCTGTAATGTTTGTCATGTATAGGTTAAACTGCGGGGAGGAGGGCTTGACATGATGCTGTCCTTCTGAAAAATACTGTCCTTCTGATAGCAAGGCCAGGCTACAGATGACTGTCATTGGTTGGGTAGAAACCTCTTAGGAATGTGTGCATTTCCCCTTGTTAAAAGCTGATTCTGTCAAGTACTGCAAATGACTGTCTTGTCTCTGATATGTGTTGCTGTCATCTTTGCTTGCTGTCTATTATAACAATGTTCAGCATTACTTCTGAGGTATCCTGTGACTTATTACAATTCAGTAGCAAGCATCTGCACTGTTTCATAGCCTTAAAAAGAGTGCTCTTCATGATATAAAGTACTGATTTGGTTTGCAAGATTCATTTTTATTATTAACCCATTGACCATGAAAAATCATTTTTATGAATTGCATTGTTTCCCTGATTTCTTTCTCTGTATACTTGTCATTAGTACATGGAAGGGCTGCTGATTGTTTTGTGTTAATTTTATACACTGTCACTTTGATGAAAGTGTTACCAGATCTAAGAGTTTTTCTGGTGGAGTGCTTAGGGTCTCTTATGTATGAAATCCTGCCGTCCTTTCCTATCTAGATCCCTTTTACTTGCTTCTCATGTCATTTCTGTAGCTAAGACTTCCAGTAGTATATTGAATAAAGGGGGGAAAAGTGGAGACTCTTGTCTTGGTCCTGATTTTAGTGGAAATGCTTTGAATTCCCCCACCCCCATTTAATATTATTGGCTATAAATTTGTCATGTACAGCTTTTATTATGTTCCTTTCATTTTGAGTTTCTTTAGGGGATTTAATGGCAAGGTGACATTGGATTTTGTCAAAAGCCCTTTCTGCATATATGAAGATTATCATGTGCTTTCTGTCCTTGAGTCAGAATTTTTATGTAAATTATAATATTTATTGGTTTACATATATTGAGCCATTACTGCATCTCTAGAACAAACCCAGGTTGGTCATAGTGAATGATCTTTTTGATGTGTTCTTAAATTCCATTTGCAAATATTTTGTTAAGAATTGTATCTCTATTCATCAGGGAAATTGATGGGTAAGTTTATTTTTCTGTGTGTATCTTTATCTGCTTTTGATATCAAGGTAATACTAGCTTTGTTAAAAGATTTCATTGATGTTCCTTCTTTTTGTATTTTATGGAATAGATTGAGAAGCATTTGCCTTAGTTCTTCTTTGAAGGTCTGGTAACATTCACCCGAGACTCCATCTGGGCCTGGATCTTTTTAGTTGGGAGATTGTTGTTACTGTTTCACTCTTACTGCTTCTTATAGATTTTTTTAAAATTGTTTATCTCATCTAGGTTTAATTTTAGAAAGTCATATGTGTCTAGAAATTCATCTGTTTCCTTTAGGTTTTCCAACTTAGAATATTTGTTTCTTTAGGTAAGAACCAATGATTTTCTGAATTCATGGTATTTGTTATAATGGCTCCCTTTTTGTCTCTAATATTTATTATTTGGGTCTCTTCTCTCTTTCTGCTGGTTAGCTTGGGTAAGGCTTTGTCAATTTCATCTTTTCAAAGAACCAACTCTGGATTTTTTTTTCCCATTTCATTAATTTTTCCCTGATCATAATTATTTCTTTCCACTTACTGATTTAGGGGTTGGCTTATTCTTTATCTCCCAGAGCTTTAAGTTGTTTCATTAAGTTACTTATTGATCTGTCTTCTTAATGTAGGGACCTAGAGCTATAAACTTCCATCTATGGCTACTTTTGTTGTATCCCATTAGTATTGGTGTGTTGTGTTTTCATTTTCATTCAGTTCTAGGAATGCTTTAATTTCTTTCTTGATTTCTTCAAGGACCTAGTCATTTTTCAATAGGGGTTTGTTTAATTTCCATGAGTTTATGTGTGCTCTAGGGTGTCTCTTGCTATGGATTTGTAGTCTTATTCCACTGTGATCAAATAGAATACAAGTAATTATCATAGTTTTCCTGTATTTGTTGGGAGGTAATCTATTTTTTGAAAAAATTCCTGGAAAAAAAAGTATCGGGCTGATGTAACTTAGCCTTTCTGGATGTTTAACGATCATACTTAAATGACCATACCAATTTAGCCAAGGGACTTAAGGGATAACTTTGTTCCTTGCCCTCAGAGGTCAACTAAGTCCCAGGGGACTATGCATGGGGGCATCTCTTGAAATGTCCTGCAAATGTGAGTCACCAGTCTTCCTATGCAGGTCTTGGAGATCCACTAATGGGACTTCAGCCAGTGTCCAGTCTATAAAGAGGAAAGTCTCATGCTTCAAAAAGGGAAGCCTAGTCTAGCAAGGCCTGACTTTGTCCTCTGGTGGATGGAACTGGTAAATGAAAAGCCAAAAAGAGCCAGGGGCTCCCACCCTTCCCCCCAAAAAACCCAAGTGACCCCTGAGGACCAGATCTTCAACTGACCTTGAGAAAACAAAAACCTTGGTTAATCTGGGCTAATTGTGTAGCCGTAAACATCCAAAAGAGAAGTATAGCCAGAAATAATCAGTAAGGCCTGAGAAATTGTACTTCAGGTATAAAACTTGAGATCCTAGTAAAAAGACAAAAAGTAAAAAGAAAGAGAAGTTCCCATGGGATGCTGGGAAAATATGTATTTTGCAGTGTTTAGATGGAATGTTCTGTTATTGTCTGTTGAGTACATTAGATGATATCATTTAATTCAGATATTTCTCTTTATTTTTTGTGCATTGGTGACAGTGAGATATTGAAGACATCTACCAGTATTGTGCTAGGGCTAATCTGTGACTCTATTTCTTTTTTTTATATAAATTTTTAACTTTTTCCATAGGTCATACATCATTTCTCAATCAAACCTAAAGTTGCTTCCCTTTCCATGCCCCCTACCCCACCCAAGTCCCTGCACTCTGCCATACATGTCCTGTATCTTTTTCTGAGTCTTTCCAGAGTTTTTTTTCAGTTCTTTTGTTGTTGTTCTCTTCAACTTGTATTGCTACAGTATATATACATATATACATAGTTATATATACATAGTTTATATATATATATATATATATATATATACATACATACACATATCACTTGAATTGTAGGTTGTTTTTTTTCCCTAAAAGATGTCATGTTTTCCTTAAGGAAGTGCTCAAAAGTTCCTCCTTGCAATCCCAAACAACTATCAATCCTGCACTTTTACTCCACATGGGGGTCTTTCCCTCCCATGGTCCTCCAAATGAAGTCCAGTAAGCACATGTCCTGTCTCGAATGTGACTCTATTTCTAAAAGTATTTGTTTTATGAGTTGGGTACATCTGTGTTTGGACATACATATTTAGAATTATAACATCTTTTTGATGAATTGTTTCCATTTATCAGTATGAAGTGACCATTTTTATCTTTTCTTACTACTTTTGGTTTAAAGTCGACTTTGTCAGATAGCATGACAGTGACACCTGCTTGCTTTGTAGGTTCACCTTGCTTAGAATATCTTTTTCCATCATTTTACCCTAAGATAGTGTCTACTTTTTGTGGTAAGATACATTTCTTGGAGGCAACAAATAGATGGCTCCAGATTTTTTGATCCAATCTAGTAGTCTATGTCTTTTGATTTTGGAATTGAGACCATTAATGTTCATAGTTGCTACTGAATGGTTGCATTGATGATTCTTTAGTGATTTGTCTTTTCCTCTTTTTTCACCTGCTTACTATTATTCTAGTGTGGTTTATTCTTTCCTGTGGCTGTGTGAATGGATTTGTTTTTCTTTTCAGTCTGAAGCATTCCTTCAAATATCTCCTGTAGAATTGGCTTTGTGGTCATTAAATTTCTTTTGTCTATTTTTATTATGGGAAGTTTTTATTTTTACTTCAATTATATCAGATCTCTTTTCTGTGTATAATCAGGATTGGCAATGATCTTTCAGAAATTGAAACACATCTTTCCAGGCCATTCTGATGTTTAAAAGTGCCAGTTAGCAAATCCTCTGTTACTCCGACAGGACTGCCTTTATATGTGACTTGATATTCCTCTCTTGTATTTACAATATACTGTCTTTGTTCTGTAAATTCGGTATTTTAATTACACTACAACCCAGGAAGATTTTTTTTCTGGTCTTGTCTCTTTGGTGTCCTAAGCACCTCCTATGTCTAGATTGGCATCTCCTTTTTTTTTATTATTTATTAATTTTATTTATTTCTGTATGTGTACGAATGTACTGTCTGCATGCAAGTCTGTGCACCCGTGTCATGCAATGCCGCAGAGGTCAGAAGATGGTGTCGGATTCCCCTGGAACTGGAGTTCTCCTGGAATTGGAGTTTCAGACGGCTCTCGGCCGCCATGTGGGCACTGGGGATCGAACCCGGGTCCTCTGCAAGAGCGGTCGGCGCTCTTAACCGCTAGGCCATCTCTCCAGCCCCGGCATCTCCTTTTTAACTGGGAAAATTTCTGTTCTGATTCTTTTGCAAATGATTTCTGTGCCTTTAGAACGAGATTTTTCTCTTTTCTTTGCCTACAACTTGTTCTTTTCACAGTGCCACTTATGTCTTTGAATTTCCACTTATCGTTTTATGCTTGTCCTTGACAGATTGTGTTTCCTCCACTTTGTCTTCAAGTTCAGATACTTTGTCTTCTCCTTCATCCAGTATATTGATGAGACTTCCCACACAGCCATGTATTTAGCTTATGTCTTTTATTTGCTGCATTTCAAGCTGGTTGCCTTTAGTATTTCTGTCTCTTTGTTAACTTCCTTCTTTCCTATCACACATTGCCTTCCTTATCGGTTCAGTTGTTTATGACTTTGAATATATTTGTGATCATTGTTTGTAAATTAAATAATAGGAAATAAGAGATAAAAAACACTAGGTATGGAGCGAATCCCTAGCACAGCTGCTCTCAGTTGAAAGGCGAAGTTCTCTAATCCCTCTGGCTTTACCAGGTTCCACATGGTACTGTGTGGGGGTAGGGAGAATGTGAGTGGCTGATCCCCTCAGTCTCAGTGTTCTTGGGGTTCTGGTGTGTGGTGGAGCCCAGGACAGGAAGAGAGAAGTTGAAGGTGAACATCAAAGTACAGTCTTCAAGGTCACAGCAGAGGGCGGCAGGGAACCATGCCCGGGGCAGGGAGATTACATAGACGGGGAGCAAAGTACGTGCACTGCCTCCTCTTTCCCCAAATTGTTTAATTTTAATTATAAAAATATTTTACTTATTTTTATTTTATGTGTATGAGTGTTTTGCCTGTGTGTATGTAAATACACCTATGTCGTGCAATGCCAGGGTAGGTCAGAAGAGGATGTCAGATTTCCTAGAACTAGAATTATAGATGGTTGTTAGCTGTCATGTGGGTGTTGGGAACCGAACCCAGGTCCTCTGCAAGAACAGCCAGTGCTCTTAACTGCTGAGCCATCTCTCCAGCCCCTAATTTTAATTTTAATCATGGTAAAATATACATAATGTAAAATTTACCATCTTCATTATCTTAAGCACATAGTTCACAGTATTGTATCAAGTGCGGCCATGTCACTGTTTAGCCATGTATTCTTTCCAGAATTTTCTCATCGTTCAACACTAAAACTCCATCCCCATAAACACTAGCTTCCCTATTTCCTCTTCCCTGCCCAGTCCCCGCCCTGTGCCCAACACTCTAATTTCTGTGACTATAAGTACTCCAGGCAAATAAAGCATCTTTCTTTTGTGATCTATCCATCTCACCTAGCATAATGTCCTGAGGGTTCATACATCCTTGTGGATATGTCAAAATGGGATGTCCCTTTTGTAGGTCTGAATAATATTCCATGATAGGCATATGTCCTAGTTTGCCAATCCATTCATCTGTCAGTAGACATCCGGGTTTCATTTACCTTTTGAGAGTTGTGGATGATACAGCTGTAGAAGTTGGGTTTATGACTATCTTTATGAGGCCTGATGTTTCACCCTGTTGGGTACACATCCAGAAGTGGAACTGTCTGATCATATGGCAACTATGTTTAGTTTTAGAGGATCTGTGGTCCTGTGCTCCCCAGGGGCTGCACCCCTGCATTTCCATGGGGTGCAGGAGGGTTCTACTTCCTCTCCATCTTCAGCAATGCTTGTTTTCTGTTTTGGAGGACCTGAGGCTGGTACTTGAATATGTTCATTCTGATGAATACATTTATTTCTTGTGTGTGGGAGAGGGGTGGGCATATGTGGAGATTAGAGGACAACTCGCCAAGATTACTTCTCTCTCTTTACCATATGTGTTCTGAGGTACAAACTCAGGGCATTAGGCTTGGTAGCAAGCGCCTTTACCCAACTGAGTCATGTCGTAGGCTCTCATGTAGTTTTAACCTCATTTGTGTTGTGACCTTGGGGGTGCTGTTATCTTCCCAGGTGCTTTTTAGCCATTCAAATCTATTTGTTTGGAGAAATGTTTTAAATGTTTCCATCTTTTGTTCTTGGGTTGTAGCAGTTTTTCACATATTCTTGATATTAACCCCTTAACTGATAGACTATTAATAACCATGTGTCCCATCCCCTGGACTCCTCTTTATACTGCTGGTTGAGTGCTGTGATGCACACAGTTTTAAGTTCAATGAAGAGTGCTGACTCTGATGCTGCTCCCCAGACCATCCACAAAACAGAACCTGAGATGAGGTTCTGCTGTTTGCCCAGGCTGGTCTCTAATGTTTAGAGTTCAAGCAGTCCACCTGCTTCAGCCTCCCGAGTACCTGGGATTGCCAGCAAGAGACGCCATTACAGCGAGGGGCCAGCCAGTTCTTAATTTGGCCTGGGTACTTGTGGGGGAGCGTAGTGTTGGGAGCCCCGGGGAGGGAATGGTATGACTGGCTGGGGAGCCACTTGCTGCTGTGGCCCAGCCAGCAGCCAGACCTCACCAGCACCTTGCCCCAGCTCATGGGCTGATGTGTAAACAAACCTGAGGCAGAGGTCTGAGGAAGTGTCAATACTTTCACCTTCCCCATGTTGTTTGGATTTTCATCATAACAGTGTGTTCATGTATATAAAGGAAAACCACAAGGTTGGTGACAGCGACAGGTCTGACCTTCCTTGCATTTCAGATCATCAGCTCTCAGTTCTACAGGTATGGTACTAGCTGTCACAAGCAAGGCCAAGAGCTCCACCAGTGAGTTACAGCCTCACCCCCTTTTATTTTGGGAGAAAGTCTCACCAAGGCTTCCTTGAACTCACTTTGCAGCCTAGGCTGGCTCAATGAGATGCAAACGCCAGGCAAGTACTGCACCAAGGAACCATACTCCAGCCCTAGAGACTCTGGGCTTGACAAACATCAAAGGAGAGCCATCACAGAGAGGACCCAAGTAGAGGGGATCTTTAGGACCAAGCCTCCCTTGACTAAAACATAGATTACAGATCAAGATCTGCCCAGGGCAGCAGTCCTTATTAGGAGGCTCAGGCAGGAGTTGAAAGCTAGCCTGAGTAATTTAGTGAGACCCTGTCTCAAAACAAAAAGTGAAGAAAGGGCTGGGGACACAGCCCAGTGATAAGGCACTTAGCTAGCATGTGTGAAGCCCTGGCTCCATCCCTGGCTTGTGGCTGAGGTTGTTCGTATGATCTGGGCCTTTGGGAACACTAACTTAGCAACCCTTCAAGGCCCACTTCTTCTACTGAGAATGAACTTAGCACACACCTGGACTCTTTGTGGATGTTCTTTGTAAGAGGAAGTGGGCTCTGGAAGAAACAGTTTCTCTGACCCCTCCTCATCTTGTGTTTGCAGGGTGAGCTGAATGGGCAGAAAGGCCTGGTACCTTCGAACTTTCTGGAAGAAGTGCCTGACGATGTGGAGGTGTACCTCTCTGATGCTCCATCCCACTATTCCCAAGACCCACCCATGCGCTCCAAGGCCAAAAGGGTAAGCAAGCCTCCTTAGCTTCCAGCCTCCTGTCCCTCTTGCCCCACATGGTATAATGCAATCTTTGCATTGCTAGTTTCATATCTTGGGCCGACAAGCATCTACCCTGATAAATTTTTGTCCTTTCGTGGGCATCGTACCCTCAAATGCTTAGTTCCAAGTTGTAGGTTCATGTCCCACAGAAGGACCCTTTGGTTTGGGCCGGTCTGCTTAACCCCAAGGCCATCCCCAGCCTCCACCACAGGTGCACATTTAAGCTGACAGAGAGTCAGGTTCTGGGACCTGGATACCACTGGCCCCATTAGGGTTCTAGATTGCAGGGTCTCCTTAGCATAGCACGCCTGCCTGAGACTGCATTCTCTAGTACCTCATCTTTACGTTACACCATCACTGCCAGTTCTTATCTGTTATATTTTACGTATATATTTTTATTTCTTCGCTCATCTGCTTGGACACAGAAGAAGAGTGTTCATTTCACACCCTAATCAGGCATGTAGCCTTCACGTAAGTGAGCAGCCGAAGACACCTTAGAGAGATACCGACTTAAGCTACCCTAAGCGGACAGCGCGGTAGTCTTAAGACTTCAATGTGGGCTTAAAGAAAGAGAAAGAGAGAGAAAAAAGAAATATGTCTCAAAAATCCCATTGGACCTAAAAGTATTAGGCTATCTCAGCTGGTCCCAGTTGCTCAGCAACTGGGTTCCTAGTGAGACGAATCATCTTGAATAATCATCTCTTACTATTTCCTTTGAGAGTATTGGAAAGGCCAACCTTGGGAACATATTTCTTAACAAGCTGTTTGTTTACATAGAGTGCTCCAGCGTGTACTCATAATGGAAGCTGTGTATTGCATTGTTAGCCACTCTTGGTAAAAGCACAACCTAATCAATGTTTACTCTAGGAAGTTTTATTTATAATAATTAAGAAAACACTATAATTCCAGATAAATCCGTGGGCAGTGGGGCTGGCTCTGGGTACACCAAAGCTGGTTGGAACACTGAGTTCCAGTACCTCAGCCTTACGAGTAAGTGAGTAAGCTAGCAAGCTTAGACTCTCTTCAAGCACAACCATTCCAAGCACTGGCAGGTGCAGTTGAGGCAGGTTGGTGCACCAATGCAATACGGAGTCTCCCGACTCCACAGCTCCGATGGCTGCACGAGGGGGGCTCCGTGGTATCTTCAGGTGTGCTTTGGGTGCACCCCTAGGTGTTTTCCATTAGAGTTAGACCTTGATTTAAAATCCAAGCAAGCTTGAGGCCCCTTGGCTTGTATGGCCTGTCTAATGACCGGCTCTCGCTTGTCAAGAATTTTACTCTGGGGAGTTTTGTGAACCAGAGGCATGACATTATGAGACTGTGCCTAGCTGCAGAATGAAGGGAAGTCAGCATGCCATGTCCCCAAATCAAATTCTGCCCCTCTGAAGCACTGTTGGCTGAACACCTAAAGTGTGTCCAAACCCTTTCCATGCCTCCTGCTGGCACTAACTTGTGTTGAACTGATAAACTCCTGCTCTACTATTTGGCAATGACACAGAGTTCAAGAAGGGCCTTTGAGCTTCCTTTGATTATAATTAAGGTTCATTTCAGTTTTTTTTTCTTTCAAACAGTGTGCCATTCCCAAAGTTTCCATAGGATTCTAACTGACCCAAGGGCTTGCTCAACCATGTCAGGATGTTAATTACCCACCTAGTTTGCAAATCCATCCAAATTCCCACTAAGAACTTTTGCTTTAACATGACTGATGGGAACTCGGCCACCTTGACTATCAATCTGATTGACAATAACTTCCCCTGCTTTTAGTCTGGATTTTCAGAGTAAATTAAGACCTGGCTTTCTTTGCCAAAGCGATGACCACCCCGTCTCCCAAGACAAAGACACCGAAAGCCCATCGCGGCCAGTCTCTCTCTCAGAGGGGCCTTGGGAGCGGGCGTGGGCTTCACATGGCATACTTTAAAAATTGAAAGAAGAAACGAACCACCCTTTCCCCTGGCTGGCGGGAGATGGGGCAGTACGTGTTACGGAGTGAATTGATGTTGTTGGCACTGATGCACTCAATAAACTGTCGCAATGTACCTACTAGGTTCCTCCCGAGGGTTCAGGGACAGCAAGGAGAGCTCCATCCCCCACAGTCCATCTCCATTCGGGGTCACCTACGTCATCTATGGGTTCTGGTAGTCCTGGGAGAGGCAGGGAAATGTCCTCGAAAAAGAAAAAGGGGCTGCTTTCCAAAGGCAAGAAACTGCTGAAAAGGCTGGGTGCGGTGAAGTGATCAGAGCTTCCGGACAATTCCAAACTGATGTAATCTTCTTTAATTCCAAACTAGGGCTTTCATGACTCCTAAACACCCTACCTTCTCCCCTGCCAGCAGTAGAGAAATGCACTTTTGCACTACCATCCACTTTACACCACCCGTGAGACGGGAGAAGGGCTTCGGTCCTCCCTCTCCACTCAATGTTCTGTCCAAGGTCTGGGGTGGGAGGTGGGAGGGCGGCTGGCTGAGCAACAGGGGAGAAGGGCTCTCGGCAGCCCCCACTTGTAGTTCCAGCCCACATACACTTGTCATCTGTCTTTAGAGGAACACGTTCCAACCCTCCCACCTCCCCCACCCCCCACCAAATGCTTGCCTCATAACGCATTGCTTTCACTTTGACTCTGGTCTTGAAATTCCTAGTTTAATTCGCCTTGATGTTCTGCCTTATAACTGCACAATGATTTGTACTGTCTAATAAAAACACCGTGTGTACTTTGTATGTGTCGTGCATTCCTGGTCTTCATCCTCTGACACAGGCCTCCCATCACAGCTGTCCATGCTGCCATTTTACAATGCTTGTCTTGGTCTTTTAAAGCAAGCTGGCAACACACAAAAAATGTTTACTTAGCCAACCATACACCATAGAGCAAAGGAGGGGAAGTTAAGTGTGAAGTGTGATCCTCTGACCTGCCAGAGGCTGGTAATCCTCTCTCTTCCTGTCCAGCTTTGTGACATTTAGATTTCTGTTACTTTCATTGCTTGTCAAAATGCCATGTCAGATACACCGCCACACACACGCGGAAAGCCATCCACACAACCCTTAGCCACACAAAAGGAGCCGAAATTCAAATCTTTCAGATGCGGCCCCAAGCCGCCTTTACCATTAGCCTGGGACAACAGATGTGCCAAGTTGCTGGCAGATGTGTGCGACGGTTACTATTTTGTAATTCTTGTCCACTGTAAAATTGTTTCTACTCTTTATACACACTTTTCAGACTGCCTTTCTTTTGTAATTTCTGGAAGGTTTATAATGAATGATAAAGCTTTCCCCATTGTGTCTTCAAAAACTATATTGTAAATTGTAATATACTTGTATGTGGTAGATTTATTAAAAGACAGTTACTCAGTGTGTGCTGAAGTGCTGTGTGGATGTGTGTGTGTGCATGTGTACAGTTAGGGTAACATTATTTTCTAGAAATAAAATTTGTTATTTTGTACAATGCCATGTATTCTACATCTTTATTGTAAATGCCATGTATTCTACATCTTTATTGTAAATGCCTTTTTTCAGAGCAGGAGTGTGGGATTCCTTTCTGTTCCATATTCACAACAAACTCTGTGAGGCTGAGTTTCCTGGCACTAATTTTCATGAAGTAACTTGACCCATGTTTGGGGGGGGTCATTTATGTAATATGACACTCCTGGTGGCAAGGACACGTGGTAAACAGATAGTATTAATTAGCATCGAGTCATATGTCACTAGCCAGAGACCTATAGCAGAGACCACAAGGATCTATTGAACTGTGGATTCAAACCAGACTTACTCTCCTTTGGCCATTTCCCAAGGGGTTTTAATAAAGAACTCCTCTACATGGCACAGTCAAACACAGTGCCACTTCCCAGATAGACAGAAAGTCTTTGCTTTGCAGGCTGTGGTCTACCAGCTGAATTTTTTTTTCTGGAATATGAGGTGGAACATAGGGCATAGGGAGGGATGCTGTTCTCCACAGTGTGGCCAGGAAGCAAAAGCACAAGGGCTCAGAGGACAGGCATTCCCCACAAAGGCATGCTTACAGAGGCTTGCTTCTTCCAACCAGGTCCAGCTACTCAGACCCACTCAGCTAGAAACTCAGTAGATGAACCACTGATGAAGCTATTGCGTTCACCGTCTGGTTACTGCCTGAGAGTTCTTTAGCTGGCAGCCAGTGCTGAACACGGGAACCCTCAGGGGAAAAGTTTAGGTTCAACTCTTAACAATACGAATTGTTAAAATTAAGAGGCAAAACAACCTGTTCATGGCAAGATGAAAATAACACAATTGGAACTCAAACTTTATTGGATGATATAAGATTATGGAATTAAAATTGTTGCCGCAATGCTATTCATGTCAAATTATATTTTCACCTACTACATTTAAACCAAAGTTCTCAAAAGAGAAAATCAGCCAAGGTCACCAAGATGACAGTTTCTCTGCGTTAGTGACTTTTCTTGTGACTGTGACAAAAATACCTGAAAAACATAGCTGAAGGGACAGTTTATTTGGACTCAGTTTGGGGGTACAGTCCATCATGGCGGGGGAAGTCATGCTGGCAGGAGCCGAGGAAGCAGAAATAGTTGCCGGGAACTCCAGCCCATAGGGTGGTGTCACCATGGTTAGGATAGGTATTTCCTCCTCAGTTGAACCTCTTTGAAAAAGCCTCACAGGCATGTTCAGAGTAGGTTTTTTTTTTTTTTTTTTTTTTTTTTTTTGTTCTTTTTTGGTCTTTTTGAGCAAGGGTCTCCCTGTAGCCCCAGCTGTCCTGGAACTCAGTCTGTAGACCAGGCTGGCCTTGAACTCACAAAGATCCGCCTGCCTCTGCCTCCCAGTGCTAGGATTAAAGGGGTGCGCCACCACGCCTGGCTAACCCTTTGTCTTTCTTATCACTCCTCCCTGCTAGCGTAGCACTCCTTTTCCTCCTCGGCCATGCACAGTAGCTGGTGTCTTTAAGTATGGCCTAGCTACCCAACAGCACTTCACAATTCATTCAGACCACCTAGAAGCTACAAAAATTGAGTAAAAAGCAGTGAAGTCTGGCTCACCTTTATCCCCTTGCTCAGATGCCGAGGACCGAGGATGCGGTGGTGTGAGAGACAACCATCTTCACTTCATAATTCGAGTGCTGGAGATCAGAGTAGTGAAAGGAAGCAGTTTCAGTTCTGCAGATGCCTATACAAACCAAAAAAAAAAAAAAAAAAAAAAAAAAAATGCCTGACACACTGATTTGTTGCAAAATAGCGATCTTAACTCTCTAACTGCATTGTATTTCTCTGGCCCTTTAGTTTCCCACTGGCTGAGTTCTAGGGAGCTACAGTCATCCAGGTGCGAAGTGTTGCCCCTCCCCACATTCCCATCCTATTGGTTCAGAATACAATGCTTTGTCTAAAGTATATCCTGGGGCCTGAGCTTTCCCTCCCCTTTTTCTGACTTGTGGGCTCAGTCAGATAGCAGACTTTTTAGTCCTAGGGTTGAACTGAGAGCTCCCAGACAAGCAGGTGCCAGGTGCCGGCTGCCAGCTGTCAGTAGGGGAGGCAGGGGCCTGGAGCTTCCTGACTACCTGTGTGTTGTACAGGAATATCCTAGAGCTGACCAACCACCATCTTCAGGAGTTCAGCTGTGTCTACTTTCAAAAGATCACAGCTTGGGATTCCTGGGACCCTTGCCTGAGTATCCAGTCACTCCTCTCAACATGCTGTAGGCAGTTCTGCCCTAACTGCATACAACCTTGGGGAGAGAGATATAGGCCAGGGACATCTATGGGAAGGGGGTCCATCTATGTAGCTATGGAGAAGCCATCATCCATGTTGGGTGAACTCTGGTGCAGCCTTTCAGGGATAGAGCACCAACACGTCTGAAGTAAATCCTCATTCACACTCTATAAATAAGCCAAATAAACAAACTGGTTCCACTGGGTGAACTCTGGTGAACTCATATCTTGATTTGTTGTTGGACCTTGAGGGAGAAGGAAAGACATTGTTCCTATCTCTCCCAGGGAGGGCGTTTTAGCAACACTTGGTATAGCTGGCAGGATTCGACAAAACAGGATGAGATTGGCAAGAGCAATGATAGGGGAACAGGATGAACAACAGGAGTGAGAGTGGTAAGGGGATGTCTTCAGAAGAAAGGTTGACATGGCGGGCTGTCCTCATGGGGCTTATGGGGCAGCGGCTTGAGTGGTGCAGTAGATAGTGAGATAGGACTAAGGTGAGGCCACCTAGGCAGACGATGTGATGCCGGGGGTGGAAATCCCAGAATGGCAGTCGTCTTCTAGGCAGTATGGAGTGGCATGCCTGCTTGATTGATGGGGTTTTCCTTTGGAGTATGGGGTGCTTTGAGAACAGCCAAAGGTCTAGAGCAGACATTAGAAGCCCTAAGAGTAGTTCGCTAGGGGCAAAGGTATCAGTAAGTAGCTGCAGAGACAGCCTAGCCATTGCTATAGGTAATAAGAGATCTTCCAAGGCTGAGAGGTAGTAGCCTGGAGGGAGACCAAAGATATAAGGGAGGAACCACAGCGAGAAAGGGATATGAGGCTAGTCTTTAGTATTAGCCCCTAACTTAGCTGGTAAGTTGGATAAAAGAGAAAGAGAAATGGTGGTGTTGGCCTGTTTTTTATAGGTAGTGGGGAAAAGGGGCAAGAGAGCTCATATCAGACCAGTAATTCAGGGCCCCTCTTGGGACCCCAAAACCTGGAACCCATGGGAGGAGGATCCAGGAGGTAATGAGGAAGGGAGTGACCTAGAAGTGATGGAAGATGTCCCTTGGGTCCAAACTTTAATGTAAAGAGAAAATCCATTGTCCAGCATGCCGATGGAAGTCTTAATGATGGTCTGGTGCAGGAGACCCTGGTAATCAGAGAATACTATGGAACACTTTCAAACAAGTAATGGAAGAAGCCTTCACTACCTGACCTGTGAGGCTATGGAACATGGGGCAGATTGAATTAGGTCTAAGCACTACAAAGGGAGAAAAGCTGAGTAATATAACTACTCATCCCTTGTTTCAACAAAGACTTCATATTCTAAGGTAAAAAGAGAGAATCAGTCCCTGATGGACTGGCTCATATGAGCCATTAGGGATGCCTGGTTATCTCCAGCTGAGGGTCCCATGGATATCAGAGACTGGAAAACCATAGAGGAAGTGCAGGCACTACTGAGGGAACTGGGTATTCAGGAACAGGACTTTAATGCAAAGATTACATACACAGATAGGACTGTATTTACAGGAGACCTAAGAGAGAAATGGATTAGCAAAGATCACTTGACTGGTATAGAACACTGGCCGCAGTGCTGAGCCCTGTGGTAAGGCATGATTTATATGAGGTTGAGAGAGGCTTGGACTGGTCTAAATAATTTGAACCAGCATGTAAACCAGGTTTCCAAGGTGTTAAAGCAAGTAGGCGCAACTGAGAAGGGAGGAGCCAGGCAAAAGTTCCCTCTGTTTCCCTAGCACAGATGTGGCTGAGACTTGCACTGAGCTGGAGTTGCTAGAGACAAAACTGATGGGCCACCAAATATTGTATTGGTGAGTCTATGACAGGCTTTAAGGCTAGAGCAGCAATTCAACACAAGAGTAAGAGGAACAGGAGACCAGGGAGTGCATGTGATTCTCACTGCACCACCAGCTTCGGGAAGGCAGTCTCTGGGGATGGAGGCCCTCAGCTTCAGGAAGGCAGTCTCTGGGGATGGAGGCCCTCAGCTTCAGGAAGGCAGTCTCTGGGGATGGAGGCCCTCAGCTTCAGGAAGGCAGTCTCTGGGGATGGAGGCCCTCAGCTTCAGGAAGGCAGTCTCTGGGGATGGAGGCCCTCAGCCACTCCTCTCTTGAGGCCCTATGTTGAACTGGGAATTTCTCCTCAACACATGGAATATATGGGTGGATACTTGGAGCAGAATATATGTTGACTCACAGTAAACCCCTAAAACACTAGGGCAAATGGGTGGCAGCAGATGGGTACAGGGATAAAAACAGTACAGGTGAAATGGACAAAACTCATTCCTGGGGGTGGGTAATTATCACCCCTGGAGTATAAGGTGTGCAGACTTCCCTGCAAGAGAACCCTCTGGGGATGTATCCCCTACTAGGACACACCCTCCAGACTGCAATGGGAGTTTTGGCTGAGGAGGTGAACAGTGAAAGCAGTTATGGGGTGGGTGAGGTGGGAGCCAGTAACATTACCAACCCCACAAAGGGCAGTGACTAGCGAAGGACAGGCTGCCTGGGGTGAGAAACCATGCAGGAGCTAGGAAAGCCGGGAGCCAGAAAGTCCTTTCAATAGCCTTGTCTGGCCAATTAGGAAGCTAGATGTCTTCTGGGAATTAGGGTTCTACCTGGGTTACTATAAAAGCAGCATATGCCTTAAAAGGGTAGGTGAAGGCCTTTTGGCCAAGCCTTTTTCTGCGTGACTTAAAACCAAATACTCTGAAGATGGCATGCAAATTTACAAATGCAATGGGTATCAGCAAGCTGGATCACTAATGCCATGGATTACATACCGTGGATTCCAGGGAGGTAAATAAGATATAGACAAGGTCACCCACAGGCAAGGGCCTTACAGGGACTCCAGAGGCACTATGTTGAACTGGGAATTCCTCCCATTCATGCTGTCCAACATTGCTCTTCTAATAGAAAGGCTGGTACAAGAAATGGGGTCCTTTCACAATAAAATCCTTGTCTTCCAGAATAGACTTCCCTAATACATTCTTTAGTATCCCCTTAGGTTCTAAATCCCAAGACCAGTTTTCATTTACATGGGATGGATGACCGTACTTCCCCAAGGTTATCTCTACAGCCCCACATATGTCATAGGATGGTGGCCTGGGACCTGGCCCTGTTACCCTACCTGGCCTCTGTAAAAAGGCTCCAAATGCACCTCTGAGTACCTTACAGATTTGGAAGCCCACTTCAGGGACATACAAGTGCACCTGAAGTGAGAATAGAAAATCAATCCACAGAAGATACAGGGCTTAGCAGAGCAGTAAGATTTTGGGGAGTATTGTAGTCAGGTTACTCCCATAATGAATTCCCGGTTGCAATACCTGCCACATATGCTGTCAGCAGCTGCTCTTCTAGGGCCTGTACCAGGCTTCCACACCTTGCCATGACTGGGACCAGAATCCCATCAGTCCTGCCTGCTTCATGGTTGTTGCCATTAGTCCCACCCATAGCCCTCGGGGCACCTTGTGACTTCCAGGAGGAAGGGAAGAACAATACAGGGCTGTTCAGCTTGGTTCCCAAGTGTCTTGGCTTGCTCTTTCTATTCCAATCCTATGTAGCACCTCTTATCAAATCATACAGATCACAGCAAGGTACAACAGGAGCTTCTCCCTTGGTAGTTTACTATGTGGCGCTGGTAAACGGAACCCACTGTCTAAAGCATAGAAGGAACCTAAGTGGGTAGAAGGCCCTCCAGGAGGCTATAAAGTTTTTACATGAAAATCCCAGTCCCAGAGGTGGGTTGCTCTACCATGAGCTGTTGGCAATGAAGGCCCCAGAGGCTCCTCCCAAAAAACCAGATAAAGGCCTCCTTCCCCAGGGTAATCAGGAAGCTGACGCTCTTACCAGGTTAAGGGTTATCTGCATCCAGGCTCCCCTGAAGGCAGATCACTAGATACATAGGAAGTCTGGCCCCAGAGGAGCCAGTACAGAATGTAGAATATCCCAAGCTACTGGGATTCCAGTAAAATACCCTGACATTCGGCAAACTGTTCAGTCCTGTGAGGCTTGTTCCCTGTTCTGGTCTTGGAAGATGGAAGCTAGGATATGACACCAGCACAAGCCAATCTGTCCTGTAAGAGACTGGCAAATAAATTATATAGACCCCTGCCAGCTAGTGAAGGGTGAAAGTATGCTCTAATTTCTGTGGACATGGGAAGGCTGTGGGGCTTATGCAGGCCCTTCCCTGCAAGCAGGCAACTAGGAAGACGGTATACCATCAACAACCTTATGAACTGTCGTGTAGGTGCCCATGGAGAATTGCTAAGACGGTATACCATCAAGGACCTTATGAACTGTCATGTGTAGGTGCCCATGGAGAATTGATAGACAGTATACCATCAAGGACCTTATGAACTGTCATGTGTAGGTGCCCACGGAGAATTGATAGCCATAGGGGCACTCATTTCACGATCACTGATGTGCAAACCCCGGCTAAAAACAAGCAGGTGCAATTGCACTTCCACCTTCTATAGCCCTACAAAGACAGGGTTAATCAAGAGAAAGAATGGGTTGACCTAACTGTTGAAAGCCTAAAGCACAGAAGGATGCTATGTGGGTAGAAGACCTTCCAGGAATCCATAAGGTTTTTACATGAAAATCCCAGAGCCAGAGGTGAGTTGCTCCACTATGAACTGTTGGCCATGAAGGCCCCAGAGGATCCCAAAACAATGAAGGCCACTAGTATTGATTACACGTCAGAGGTAGATGGTAAGACCCTACCGAACACATGCTGTAATTTTGGAAAAGGGATAAATTGGCCTGGAACTAATCTGGAACCCTGCTCCCCACTGTATGGCATTTACAGTGCTGCTGGAAGGTGCTGTGCAGACCGCTGGGGGAGGATGGATGCAGTGCACTTGCTCAGGGGCCTTCCAAGCTTTGTGCGTACACCCAGATTACTGCAGTGTGGATATTTCTGCTTCCCATTTTCTTCCCTTTTGTTTGTGCTCTGTAGTAAAGCAATCCCACTGAGATCCACCAAACACTGCATCGTGGGATGGAGGGTGAAAAGGAGGCATGAGAATTCAGAATCTTGCTAGAGGGGAGGAAAATAAATGTCATCCCTTCCAAGGCTCAGGGACTCTTCTAGATGGGAGCAGAAAGAACATAAAAGCCAGAGAAAGGGTTGGAGCGTTGTACAGGGCAAGCTTTTGAGCCAAAAAGCTTTTGACCCAAACAACTGCCATCTTTAGTTCAGCTGTGCTCACTTGCAAAGATCATCACAGCCGGGCTTGCTGTTACCTCCCATCTCATTGTGCAGAGAGTCTTAAGACGCTCACCTGAGCATCCAGCCACTACTCCCAACCCACTGTATGCAATTCTGCCTTCATTGCTGGAAAAGATTAGGGGAATCAGGGCTCCATCTATGCAGCTATCATCCATGCTGGGTGAAGACTTTGTTGTGTGGTCTTTGGCAGGGAGCACCCACACTCCTGTGACTCTTCCTCTATGCTCTGTAAGCTAGCCCAATAAACTCATTGGTTTATCACGGTGAACTGATGTGGTAGAAATGTACCTTGCTTTGTCGTTGGGACCTTGGTGGAGAAAGGAGGATGTTTATGTTCCCCTAGGGAAGAAAGTTTAGCAACACTTCATACTGAAGATGAACAATGAGTTTTTTATAGTAGGGAGAAGGTCCAGAGACAGGAAGGAGTTCAAAATCACGTCTGCCTTTGATTACAGGTCACTAGCCCTCACCTAGAGTCCCCAAGATTTAATTCATGTCAGACATGCGTAATGTTCCACTTTTCATAAAGGTGTGACAGTCTCTACCACGAGAGGTCTCGCTCTGCTAAGATAGCAGTTTCCTCAGCTATCACTTCAACCACCCAAGCAAGACCAAGCATCTTGGCTATCGCCAAAGCTTGCTTTTCCTCTCAGCCTCTGACCCCAATGTATCCACAACTCCTAGGTCCAGCAAGGAGAGGGGATGAGGAGACACTGGACATAGAAAGGCAGATCCCTGGAGGCAGCACCTGCTTGTCAGGATGCAGTTTCCCTCTGTGCCCCACCCTGCTCTGTGCTCAGGAGCTAGGACAGGAAAGGTGTGGAGAGTGATGTGTATGTATGCACATATCAGTAAGTTCTGTTGGGAAAGTGGATGTTGGAGAAGAATCTGCTCAGCCTAGGGAAGACAAGCAGGCCGGGCAGGCCAGAGATGCCGTGACAAGAGTCTCAAAGAGCCTTAGCCTGTGAGATGTGAGAAAAAGAGCTAGAAAGGGGAGGGAGGAAGCACAAGGGAAGAGAGCAAAAGAGAAGGAATAGGAAAGAGAAAGTGAGATACAGAGGAACCAAGGGCTAGGAGTACGAACCTCAGAATACGATTCCAAACAAGGAAACACCAGAGCCAACCTCTGAATGCTGAGTGACATGGTGTGGACTGTAGTCAAGCCCTGGACTCAGGGGAGACGATGTGGCCTTAAGCAGGCTCTGGGAATGGCTCCCTGGCAGAGCTGCAGGGACAGATTAACACCTCCATGGGACATGACAAAGACACATCTTTCACCTACTATGCTGCACATTTGTCTCTCTTCATCAGTCCTGCTATGTGTGTGCATTTCTACCGTGGCTCTGCTGACATCTTGCATCCATTGTCCTATTTGTCTCTTGTTTAGCTCTGTGCTTTCTTCCATTTTTCTTTTCCTTTTTTTTTCTTGTGGATTTCATAATAGATTTATATATATATATATATATTTTTTTTGTGTGTGTGTGTGTGTGAAATCTAGACCTGTATCCCCCACCCTATCCTCCACCCTATCCCCCCACCCCACCAGAGCTCATGCATTCTGCCAAACATGCTTTTCATCTCTTTCTCAGTCTTTCTCAATATTCTCCATGTGGAAGTTGACTGTTTTGAGCAGAAGTTCACTGTTTCAGTCAGTTCTTTGATGCAGTCCTTTCTGTTGTTTCCAATATGCATCACTTCCAACTGCTTGGACAGAAGCTCAAGGGGCCGTGCACAAGAAATACTTACAACTAGGTAATTGGCACTAGCATCCACAGATGAGGGATACCATTCTTCGTTTCTTTTTCTGGGACTGTGTTACTTCACTCAGCATGATGTCCTCTAGCTCCAGCCATTTTCCTGCAAAGCTCATGATGTCATCTTTCTTTACTGCTGCATAGAACTCCATTGTGTAGATGTACCACATTTTCTCTATCCACTCATCAGTTGAGGGGCATTTGGGTTGGTTCCAGCTCCTTGCTATTGTGAAGAGAGCTGAAATAAACATGACTGTGCATGTATCTCTGCGGTGGGGTGAGTCTTGAGGGTACATGCCTAGGAGTGGTATGGCTGGGTCAGGTGGCAAGTTCATTCCAAGTCTTCCAAGGGTTCTCCACACTGCTTTCCATGTATGAGTTTACATTCCCACCAGTAGTGGATGAGTGTCCCCTTTCCCCACAACCTCTCCAGCACTTGGTATCATTTGTTTTCTTGATCCTAGCCAGTCTTATTGGAGTAAGATATCTTAAAGTGTTTTTCATTTGCATTTCCTTAATGATAAGTGATGTTGAACACTTCTTAAGGTGTTTCTCAGCCATCTCTAATTCCTCACTTGTGAAGTCTCTGTTCAGCTCTTTGCTCCATCTATTGAGTGGGTCATTTGTTTTCTTTCTTCTTTGTTTTCTGAGTAGTTTATATATTCTGGAAATCAATGCTTTGTCAGATGTTTCTGCGGTGAAGGTTTCTTCCCACTCTGTGGGATTTCTCTTCACTTCCTTTAAAGGGAATGTTTCTGTCATTTCCCCATTTAGGATGATATTGGCTGTGGGTTTCCTGTATATGGCTTTGATTACATTGAGAAATGATCCCTTCAATCCAATTCACTCTAGGACTTTAAGCATGAAGGGATGCTGGATTTTGTCAAAGGCTTTTTCAGCATCGAGATGATGGTGTGGTTTTTGTCTTTCTTTCCATTTATGTGTTTGATGATGTTTATTGATTTTTGTATGTTGAACCATCCCTGCATCTCTGGTATGAATTGAACTTGGATCATGATGATCTTCTTGATGTGGATCTGTATGCGATTTGCCAGTATCCTGTTTAGAATTTTGGCATCTGTGTTCATTAGGGAGATGGGTCTATAATTCTCCTTTTTAGTTCTATCTTTGCCTGGTTTTGGTAATAGCGTGATGCTGGCTTCATAGAAGGAATTTGGGAGAATTCCCTCTGTTTGTATCCTTCTAAACAATTTCAGTAATAATGGTTGTAGGTCTTTTTGAAATGTTTTATAAAATTCTGCCGTGAAACTGTCTGGGTCTGGGCTCTTTTTAGTTGGGAGGTTTCTTATCTCTTTTCCTTTTTGAAACTCTGAAATGAATGTCAAGTTTTGTTTTAAAAATATATAAAGTTAAAATTTCATCTGACCACTGCTTTAACTGTTTCACACCTTTTGATCTTCATTGGTAGCTGATTCACTAACTTCTATTTTTGTGTGTATGGTGTACTACCTGCTTGTCGTGAAATGCCTGAAGTCAGAAGAGGAGGTCAGATCCCCTGGAACTGGAGTTACTGACAATTGTTGCCAGGTCCTCACGTAGGGCAGAGAGTAAAGCTGGGCCAGCCTGTCTCTCCTCCCGGGCTGAGCAGGATGGCGAGTGTCTACCACCCAAAAAGAACCACACAGGGGTCGGGAATCTCATCAAAGCAAGAACTCACTTTATTGCGGCAGGCAGCATCTTATAAAAGCAAAGACCACAAGGGAACAGCCAATCATCTTAAAGGTCAAATAGCTAGAGCCAATGGGAAAAGTTTCAAAACAACCCTGGCTACCTACCTTACTTCCTTTAGCCACCTCTTGTTTACTTAGGACCAGCTGGCCCACCTACCTTACTTCCTTTAGCTGAGGTCTTGTTTCCTTAAGGCCGGGCCCCTCAATTGTAAACAAGCCTGGCCCGGCTGCCTTACTTCAAGGTGTTGCAAACTTTAGAGCAGGCTCAAAAAGTTGCTGAGGGCCTCGTGGGCCAAGACAAAGCAGGCCCAACAAATTGTTAGGTGCCATGTGGGTGCTGGGGACCTACTGAGTCCTCTGCAAGAGTAGCCAGTGCTTTTAATCACTAAGCCATTTCTCCAGTCCCCACCATTCTTCTATTGGCATTTCTCTTTCGACATATGGGCTATTCAGAACTATGTGGCCTTGTATTTTTGAGAGCTTACAGTTATCTTTCTCTTGCTGGCTCCATTTCCTCCCTACAGTTATTTAAAAAAACCCTCCTGGGGCTGGAGAGATGGCCTAGCGGTTAAGAGCGCCGACCGCTCTTACAGAGGACCCGGGTTCGATCCCCAGCACCCACATGGCGGCCGAGAGCCGTCTGAAGCTCCAATTCCAGGAGAACTCCAGCTCCAGGGGAATCCGAGACCCTCTTCTGACCTCCGCGGCATTGCACGACACGGGTGCACAGACCTGCATGCAGACAGTACATTCATACACATACAGAAATTAAAAAAAAAAAAAAACCCTCCTCTAAATGACCTCATTCCTTGTGATCTGTTAAGATCTGCTTTCCTGCCCAGCAAGTGCACTACCTTGGTAACTGTTCTACATGCATTTGGAAGATTTTCAGTTGTTTTCCAAATATTCTACACCCTCACTAATCATATTCTTTTACTTTGTAATGCCAGTTTTGAGAAAGGTAGGTACATGAAAACCTCTAATGTGGATGCCTGGAACATTTTAAGTATTCCTATAGGATCTGCCAGCATGGGCCTCAACTAGCTTGAGCTGTACTGATAAATACATTTAAAGAGGCTTTTCTTGTCTTATTAAAATGCTTTATCATAAGCCGGGTGTGGTGGCACACGCTTTTAATCCTAGCACTTGGGAGGCAGAGGCAGGTGGATCTTTGTGAGTTCAAGGTCAGCCTGGTCTACAGAGTTCCAGGACAGCTGGGGCTACAGGGAGACCCTGTCTCGAAAAGACCAAAAAAAAAAAAATGCTTTATAAGACTGTCAGAAATAGTCTGCTTTGAAGCCTACCTACATCAATGATAAAGCAATCATATCAGGTTTTCTAATTAAAGCTCTAAAAGTTTTTTGGAGCTGGAGAGATGGCCTAGTGGTTAAGAGTGCCAACTGCTCTTGCAGAGGACCCAGGTTCGATCCCCAGCCCCCACATGGTAGCTGAGAACCATCTTTAACTCCAGTTTCAGGGGAATCTGACGCCCTCTTCTGACCTCTGCAGCATTGCATGACACAGGTGCACGAACCTACATGCAGACAGTACATTCATACACATACAAAAATTTAAAAAAATGTATAAAGCTCTAAAAGATTTTATTTCCTGTATCTTAGTTTTTATCTTCTTACACAAAAAGTGTATCCTAAAGAGACTATGCAGATAAACTTTTCTTCAAAAACATCAAACATGGTAGTATTTAAAATAAAATCTTTAGTCCAACAAGATGGTTCAGTGGATAAAGACGTTTGCCTGATGACCTAAGTTCGATTTCTGGATCCCACATGGTATAAGCAAGCACTCAAGTTGTACTGACCTCCACACCTTTACTGTGGCCTGTGTGCTCATATACTCACACAAATAATTTAAATGCTTTAGTTCATGTCTGTCTATGGCATGGGTAAAACTAGGCTTGTACCCTCTAGGTTTCTTTTGGCATTTGATCTCAGACTTCATCAATATTCTCTCATAATAACGCAATAGTTTAATTTATTTTATTTTATTTTTTTGTCTTTTTGAGACAGGGTCTCCCTGTAGCCCCAGCTGTCCTGGAACTCACTCTGTAGACGAGGCTGGCCTTAATAGTTTAATTTTAAACCACATTTTTACATTCTTAGAGCAGCACCCTAGAAATACAACATACTCTTCAATCTATCTTTTGTATCTTTATAGCTTTGTGGACAAAGAATGCAAGAAGTTTAAAATAATGGAACCCATTTAGCTAGTCACTATTTTACTTGGACATACGTCACCTTACAAGGCACTGTTTAACTTGGGCATGTATAACCTGCTGCACAAAGCATCATTATTGTTTAGACAGACACCATCCTCTTACCTGCCTCACTTTCATAGATTTTGACAAAACTTAAGACCCTGTGCCATGTTCTTTACAGGAAGTCCTCACTGAGAGACCACCATAGATAGTACAGTGGTATTGGTACCAGTTTCCTAAGCTTCCACTCCACAAACGGGTGAAGTGGGCAGAACCAGGTGATGTCCCCACACGGATGGCTTTGCGTAACTGCAGGGAAACCTGAGCCTAGGGCCTCCACTACTGGGCAGCAACCTGGTCTAACTTTGCTTTCAGACAAGGCCTTATCTAATACTGAATTGTAAGCATGCCTGCCCTTTGCTCTGGAGGGAGACACCATCTCTATCTTCTAATGCTGTAGATATGCAAACATTTTCAAACAGATAATCTCATATACACAATGGCATTTCATGCAGCTGTAATGAAAAATGAAATCATACTGCAGGAAAACTGATGGCACTGGAAATAACTGAGAAATAAGCCAGACTCAGACACATACTGCATGTTTTGTCTTTATGTGAAACTAGATTTAAAATTATACATGTGTTGTGTTTACAAGTGATGCGATTACAAAGGGGACTGGGAGGAATTCCAGGAGAACTCCAGGTCCAGGGGAATCCAACACCCTCTTCAGACCTCCACAGTATTGCATGACATGGGTGCACAAACCTACATGCAGACAGTACATTCATACACATAAAATAAATTAATAAAAAAATTAAAAATTAAAAAAAAACAAAGGGGATTGGGAGGAAGTCATCTTAAAGGAAGTGGGACAAGCTGTGATCGGTTCCACAGGAAAGGAAAGCAGCAGCATCTTCTGGAGGCAGCAGCCCAGGTGAGGGCTGTGGAGAAGGCTTGGGTGAGGACACAGTGACACATGAGGGACTCCATGATGAAACCCAGCACTTTGTATGCTAACCTAAAGGCTAACTAAAATAGTCAACTGGGGGATGGATGTTCTTGCAGAAGACCCAGCTTTGAATCCCAGCACCCACGTGGCAGCTAACAACAGTCTGGAACTCCAGTTCCAGGGTATCTGACACCCTCTTCGGTCCTCCACACACACTGCACAACATAGGTACAACTATACACATGAAAGCATAACACTCATGCATATAAAATTAAAAAACAGTCACCTGGAAAACAGGCCTCTCTGCTCACAAGATGGGCAGATGTAAGACACAGATGGACAACTGTCTCCCAACACTTTTTGGAATTTAGTACACAAAAGGTTTAAAATCTAAACATCACAGAAAATTAAACATCCATTTTGTCTCCACTACCAAGGCTATGAAGCTGAGTTACAGAATATAAATGTCAAAGTGTTAACTTCACTAAGGAACACATCACAAAATAACTAAGTTTTGTTACCACTAAAAATATTCAAGTTCAGATGTGGATACCTAGTTCATGAGCCTGTGTGAATTAACCAAGCTTGTCCCATGTATATTTAAAAATTTTAAGTCATTTCTAAATAGCCAAGAAAAAACAAACATAAAAATATTAAATTCCATATTTAGAGTTGAACTTTAGTGAAAATAGACTGCACCAGAGAAAGCCACACTTCAGAGGGAGTTTCCTAGTGTAAGTATTGGCACTATGAGGATAAATAAGCTCTGCCCAGTTCAAAATGTTAGATATAAAGAAATAAAAATGAAAGAGGCAATAGAAACAGAACTGATGTAACAGAAAGTAGTGAAAGACAGATGTTAGCTAGATTAAATAATTTTTACCTAACACTAAAAGTAACATGAATCTGTAAACAGTGACTCCAGCAGACAGATGCTTCTGATACCTGAAAAGAGGACAGGATTGGGAACATGGAGGGTCTTAAAGATGGAAACATTATCAACAGCCTGTCCATAAACTGGAAACTCTGAAGAATGGGGGAAATCCACAAGTATAAACTAAAAGCTGATTCTTAACATATAGAAAGCTAGAAGTTATGTTTGCAAGAAACTGAAGTAGTCATTATAATATTTCTCACAAGGAAAAATTTCCTTACCAAATATTGAAGATGTCACCTTAATTCTACATAAGCACCTCCAGAAAATAAAAAGTGTAAACCTGCACAATAAAACTAATATAACAAAAAATGGAAACTTACAGGCCTCTTTTATCAAGAATAAAAATGTAAAATCTCTAAACCAAATGTTAGCCAACAAAGCCAAGGACACACCAAAGAAAGAAACTAACTTAGTTTATCTTAGGGATGCAAGGATGGTTCAATTTTAGAATATCTTAAAACACTATATTAACAGCATGAAATACAAGGATGACATCATCCCAAGCTGTGAACTGAAGAGAACATTGTTAGTCTGGTATAGGTACTCATAAAAATAATGCAATGGACATCACCTGAAATGAGAAAAACGTTAGTAGACACTTAAAACTAGAAATAGGGCATGAATATATACTCTTAACCCTTGTATTTGGCATTAAACTAGAGATGTTGGCTAATGCAATAAAAAAGGGGACTGGTAAGATGACTTAGTAGTTAGGAGTACTGGCTGCTTTTGCAAAGGACTGGTGGGTTTTATTCCCAGCAGTGGCTAACAATCCCACATGGTGACTAACAATAATATCCGTAACTCTAGTTCCAGAGAAATCCAATGCCGCCTTCTGACCTCTGTGGGCACTGCACAACATGGATGCACTTATACATGCAGGCAATACAGTCATATACAAGGTAATTTAATTAAAAATTTTAAATTATAAAGAAAATAAAATCAATCCATAAGGATTCAAAAGCAAAAAAAAAAAGGAGACAGCCACAGCATGGAAAGTACAAGAGAATACATACAAACCAGAAATGAAAATATAGTGTTTGGACAAAAGATGTAAGAAAAACAATTATGAAGTGTAAGTCTTTAAAGAACATTATGATGACATTTATAAAGACAACAAAATGCTCAGAAATAAGTCTAATGAGGCACAATGCATTCCATTAGAAATTAGGAAAACACTGGGCATGATGTGGTGGTGCACACCTTTAATCCCAGCACTTGGGAGGCAGAGGCAGGTGGGATCTCTGTGAGTTCAAGGCTAGCCTGGTCTACACAGTGAGTTCCAGGACTGCTGGGGCTACACGGAGACCCTGTCTCAAAAAAAAAAAAAAAAAGAAGAAGAACATAACAAAAGACAGGGTCCTACTATAAGAAGGCTTTATGCCGGGCGTGGTGGTGCACACCTTTAATCCTAGCACTCAGGAGGCAAAGGCAGGCGGATATTTGTGAGTTCAAGGCCAGCCTGGTCTACAGAGTGAGTTCCAGGTCAGCTGGGTCTACAGGGAGACNGAATGTATTGTCTGCATGCAAGTCTGTGCACCCGTGTCGCGCAATGCCGCGGAGGTCAGAAGTGGGCGTCGGATTCCCCTGGAGCTGGAGTTCTCCTGGAGTTGGAGTTTCAGACGGCTCTCAGCCGCCATGTGGGTGCTGGGGATCGAACCCGGGTCCTCTGCAAGAGCGGTCGGCGCTCTTAACCGCTAGGCCATCTCTCCAGCCCCGAGTCTCCCACTTTTTTAAATATAAAAAAAACCTGACTACAAAATAAAACAATGGACCACCAGAGTTGGCATTTCTCTAACAGTCTCATGCTGGAGAAGGGGACCTGGTGCCAGCCAGAGGGTAACTTATCTCACATACTTCACATACTTCTAACTTGTCAGGCCACCTTGTAGGAAAGACTGGAGCCCAAATAGTGATGGGTGTGGCCACACCTTGACCAGAATTGCTTAGCTATGTATACCTCCTGCCCTGTAATTAAACTTAAACCTTATTTCCAGATCTGAAGATGATCTTGGGGAAATCACTAGATATCTCTGTCCCACTTCCCAATGTGCCCAGATGAAAAATCTTTTTCTGCTTTTTACTATTTCTTGTCTGTTTCATTGGCCTTTTCAGAATGGGTGACCAGAGTCCAGCTTTTTAGAGCTGCCAGGGTCCAGCCTCTGACTCTGACAAGTCTAATAGAAAGGCAGGAGGTTTGGGGGCTTTGGTAGCATGCAGGAACCATTCTGGGTAGGGGCAGTGGAACAGGGCTCCACCAGTGCCAGGGCAAGGCAGGCCTTCCTGATTGGCTTTGCTGCTCGAGGAGCTTGAAACATTCTTCCTGGTCCTCAGAGAAACCTCCATCCCACATCTCCTACCTCACAGAGGTAATCTCCCAAAAGTGAAGTGGAGACATGCACTCAGACTGGTGTCTATGTTGCCCCTTGTAGGAATGAAACTTTGCTTGGCTTGAGGCAAGAACTTGTAAGACCTGTTCTGAAAAACCTGAGAGTTATCTGATATCTCTGTGGGCATTCAATTGTCTCTGTGAGTTATCTGTAGCTCCAGAAGGTTCGGGTTATTATAGTGTTTTCTTGCCTCGCCTATCTCCACAAATTACCAGAACAAGATGGACCCTTCCCTTGAGGTATTGAGCAAAATGTCGCACCTCTAGTTTACCAGGCCGGTTGCACAAACAGGAGCTCTGCAGCCCCCCAGTAGGAGCCAAGGTGGCTTGCCCTTCCCTTCCACCTGCCCAGTTCCTTGCCCAGAGCACAGTGACTTTTGGTATATAAGCATACTGCTGGCAGGAATAAAGGGAGAGTGTTTTAGCTCCCAGGCTTTCTCTTAGTCCCTGTTTGTCTTTGTCTCTCCATGTGTCTGTCTTTGTCTTTCCAGTCCATCAGTTAAATCCCTTGTGGTCCCCTCCCCCCTCCTTGCCAGAGCTAAGCCTAGAGACTGTCCACCTGCAGGCAGGAGACAGCCTTGAAGCTTGCTGTCCTGTGGGATTGCCAGGCCCAGTTCAAGAGAGGGAAGAAGATCGTGTGGATAGCGGCCATGAGCGTGACTAAAGGACTATCAGACGATTATTAAACTCTGACAGCCCCTCATGTGGGAAGTCCACCCAACTAAAAGCAAAGCCAAGCTAGGCCAGACCCTGCAGACCTTCCCAACTAGCTAACTGTTAACCATTCCTAGATAAATCAGCTGTGTTTACCCCTTGAAGTGCTGGACTCCTGGTATGGACTGGAGCTCAGGGCCTGGATCATGGCTAAGGGACATCCAGCAGGTGACATTGGGAAAGAGGGAGGAGAGCCAAGGCCTCTTGGCTGGGAGTAACCTGAGCATCCCATAGCTGTGGATATAGAGGAACTGAACCTAGACAACTGAAGTGTCCAGAAATGGCAGTCAGTAGCATCACAGCACTAGAAACATTGTGATCTTTCCTCAAGCCTTAGAGGATATGGCTGTACTGACCTGTTAGCTAGCTATCCAGATCAGAGTTTGACACCCTAAGACTGTATTTCTCTTCTGAGGGCTAACAGCCTGTATGCCTCCCTCTAACACAGAATAGGTTAAGGGATGGAGGCTAGGAAATGAAATGCTTTTCACTTATAATACTTGTATAAGGCAGGTCGGTCCTAGAAGTGTCACAGAAATGAGCCCACAGCAGTGAGAGAGACAGGAACTTTATTGAACTATGTGTCAAGGGCACGCACATGCCAATGTTTAATCTCATTACACTGTAACCACACTTCAGGCTGCTCTCTTGACATACAGTAGCTCATAAAACTCCAAGCCTCCCCCCTTTGCTGTCATAGCTCACAGTAGCTACAGCCCCCCAGACTACTGAGATAGTAGCAGCTCTTCCCTGAGAATTTTGTTCAGATACTGGAATCCACAAATGACATTTCGCTTTTATTTTCCTTTAATTTCATATTATGGTTGAGTAAATGTCTCACTATGTAGCCTAGGCTCACCTTGAACTTGGGTTTCTCCTGACTCCACTTCCTGAGTACTCAGGTTACAGGTGTGCCCTACCACACCCAGATTTAACTCATAAGTAGAACTCTTACCAGGTGCTCTGTGGCAGTTTATTTTAAAAGTAAATGGAAAGACAATGCATACCTTCAAACTGAAAACAGTTTATCAAAGTGAAGATCACTAATTTTAAAGAAATAGAATGATTGTCTCAACTGCAAGTCAAAAGTAACACTGCCACTGACCTTTACTGTCAACCACTTGTGAAAGTCCTAAAATGTTCCCTTGGAGAAAAATTAAAAACTTTTCAACGATTCTTTTTCATTCCTTAGTACCTAACTTTTATTATTTTTTTTCCTTTTTTGAGACGGGGTCTCCCTATTGCCCCAGCTGGCCTGGAACTCACTATGTAGACTAGACTGGCCTTGATCTCACAGAGATCTCCCTGCCTCTGTCTCCCAAATGCTGGGATTAAAGGCGTGTGCAACCATGCCCAGCTGCTGCTAACTCTTAAAAATACAAAATAAGCACCTCCACCCCATTTATGTGTAGGTGTTTAGTGACAGCTCTTTTAAACAGGTATCTGTATAGCAACCCCCTACAAGGTGAACATCCTGCTTTTTTATGCCTTCTTTCCTCTCAACTCAAACATTCAAAAACAAGGAGCAGTGTATTGGTAAGACCTGCTCCCTGGAGTAACCTGCCAACAAGGCTGCTTTAGGAAAGTCTATTATGTGGTTCAAAGGGCCTTGCTCACCCTCTGCCAGGCAAGCTGTCACAACACACTATGAGAAACGAAGCCAAATATAAAACCTTAATTCTTACCTATAAAATAAGCAGTTAAACAGCAACAGTGGAACTAAAACTCTGGCTCCCAACTCCTCCCAAACTTCCTTTAGAAAGACAACTATTTAAAAATAAAAGCTAATTGGCAGTTCCAGAGGGAACCCTCACAGTTAGTTAGAGGTAGTAGAGGCGGTTGGATAGGGACAGGTTCGGCTCTCTGTGAATGCTCTGGCCCACGAGGAAGGCTAGCTTGTGTGCATACTGGCAGGGTGCAGGTACACGGATGACACCCTGTTGGAGGAAAGAGGCCTGTCACTGGGTTGAACTCATTGAGTGGAGCTCCCAGGGGCCCTACCACAGTCTGCTTGGGGCAGGTAGGCCAGGAAGGGGCCCAGACAATGGCATGCACTCACAGGCCAGTTGTAATAGACATGGCAGAGCTTGTATGTCAGCCGCTGGATGTGGTCAGGCTTCAAGCCACTGCTGTCGTAGATGACATTGTAGTGAGTTGGGGAAACACTCCCACTCCTTACGGCCTGGCTCACAATGAAAAAGTCATACCTACAGAGGCAGAAAAAGCCAGACAGGGAGAGGACACCCTTTTTTTACATGGGAATATCTTGTGTTCTCAAGCAGGCTTATCTTTCTTCCAGCCCCAGTGTGTCTGTGCCACCCAAGACAGGCTATCTGAGTCACTGGTGGCAGCATACAGAAGTGTGTGAAGCTCACTTATTTACATCTGTCACAATGCTAATGCCACAGAGCGTGCTAGCCATACTCCTAACCCTTGTTCTCCCCTGCACACTGCAGGAAGTAGGGAGGGGGACTGAGCCACATTGGGGTATGGAGCCCCAGCAGGGAGTAGAGGTAGAATCTGTTTCATCTTGCTGCTCCCATGATTAATAGCAAAAATATAACTAGTCTGATCATTTAAGGACTTGGAACAAAGGTGAGATAAAGAATAAATGGAGCTAGTGTGGAGGCCAAGCAGAAGGCCAAAGCTGACACCACTGTAGGACAGAGCCTGGCATCTGAGCTCTGTGTTTCCTGGTTGCAATGAAATGTCAATCAAGAAATCCTTTGATCTCACCTGTGACAGATTTAACTTTGCAAATTACTATGTCTACCTAAGCTAGAGAAATATGAGTTCAGAAGTGCTCTACACTGGAGTCTGTTTGAGAGAGAATGGGAACCTGAAATATTCAATGATGCGCTCATAGGGAGCAAACTCTAGACAGAATCAGATCTGTGTGTGGTGCTCAAGCTGCTTGCTATTGGACTCTGCTGTTCATTCCAAATACCTGAGCAGCTCTCGTAGTTGGGGTTTAAATGGTATCTAGTGAAAACACAAACATGTCATTCTCCAAACTCATTTGGACATTCATCATTTGCTCCTGGGCTATCTAGCCATCTTCTGTTGGTTCTGTGAAGGCCCTGGGTCAGGGAGGCTCACAGGAGAAGACTGGCCCTGTTTGGGTCAAATCCTTATTCTGGCTGCCTTGTGGATGTTCCTAATATGATAGAACACATGCCCCCGCCTCTGGAAAGAACCAATACCACAACCAACTTTTGAGAAAAGAGAAACCCAAAACAGTGATTTCAAAATAAAAACCCTTGTTCAATTACACAGAGGATGAGATGGAATAAAAACATTTTGTTGTAATTTTCCATCTGGAATGTCATTAACAAGAAATATGTCAGATTTCAAATTTTGGAAACTAGCAGGACTTGGTCAATTGAACACCCAATTCAGGTTTCAGGCCACTGAGGCTCAGCTGTAAGAGCACCTCATCCACTGAGGTTCATGCTAGGAAAACAAGGACATTACATAGGGTTCCCAAACCCTCACTTATTATGCTGGAAGCCTTCCTTAGAGGAAAGGGTGGCTACAAGACTGGGTGGTAAGCTGCTGTCACCAGAGCATGGCTTACTTAAGACACACCCCTGCTTCTTCCCCCAGAAGAGAGCTGGTAAGGAGCTCACCACAGATGGATACCAATTTGCCCATACAGTTGAGCCCTGCATGCTGTGAAGCTGGCCTTGAGCTCACAGGGCCCTAAGCGCTTGCTGGCTTTTGCTTTCTTACTTCTTCTGTGCATAGCAGTAGGCACTATACAGCTCTGTTGACACACAAGCCACTTTCATAATCGTCCATTATATCAGATAAACCCTTGACCTCTGGACAACTGTGTGTGGCATCACAGATCTAAAAATCTGATACAATCTTTGGAAGAGATTTTTATCCAGAAAATTATATTATTTTTGTGTATGGATGTGTGCCTGCATGCATGTATATATGTGTATGAGTGCCTGGTACTCCTGGAGGACAGAAAAGGGTGTGTCAGTTATCATGTGGGTGCTGGGAACTGAACCCAGGTCCTTGGCAAGGGCGTAGCAGGTGCTCTTAAGCACTAAGCCAGCTCTCTAGCCCCCTACTAAAAATATAAATGCTGTCTTCAGAAGCGCCTCCTAACCTATGAAACACCTCATAAGAAAAACGTCTCCAAGCAACCAAGAAGCCAGTCAGAGAGAGTGGGGATCCCCAGCTCTCAACACTGAAAAGTCTCAGGCTTTAGTGAGATTGTCCAACCATATTAGCTGAAGAATTGGGATATCCAGGAAACAGTGCTGGAAAACTGAAATGCAAACATGGTAATGTTGACTAAGTCTCAAGGCCCCAGAACTTACCACTCAGGCCTGGTGACCTCCACATCAATGACTGTCCCAGGAAGTGGGTTTTGGAGTCTTCCCCCAGACTGAGCAAAAAACCTGGCATTGACACGCTTCTTTACCACAATCACTGTCAGTCTTGGGCTAAAGGACAAAGAGGAACATTACCATATTGAGCTGGTGACCTGTCCAGGCACATGGACACATGCTCACTTGCCCATCACAGAGAGGCTTTCCTGGTCACATCATCTGCCTACATGCCGGAGTATCAAGGGCCAGGTGTGACCTGGAGCTGGACAATCAGACATCACCTGTGTATTCCAAGACAGGAAGCCAGGCAGGTGCATGCACAGAAAAAAACACCTGTCACACCAGAATGCTACCTCCAGCAGGCCTCGAAAGTGCTCGGTATCTACCCTGCAATGAACATTTCCTACTATGGAAAATATGGGTTTATTTAGCTCTGGGATCTCTCTAGGAGAGCTGGTTCAAAAGAGTATCAATGTCCGACCTAGTGGTTTTCAGAACTATTGATTCATAAGGGATCATACACACACATATACATATATATACACACACACACATATACATATATATACACACACACATATATAAAACACTATATATGTCACACCATACTGTATCTAAAACATTTTGTGGTATGGTAAATATGCATGCAAGACTAATGCACATCACCAGGAGGAATAACTTGGTTATTTGTGCTCCATATTTCCCTAGAGTCTCAAAGATATAGAGCCTTGCAACTGCTAGTCTTTGGCTGCCTTGAGGCAGTACACACACTGCCATCACTAGCTCCCTCTGTATCATTCACATTGAGGGGAATTAGATGCCCAGCAGGAACACGTGGCCTATACAGTTTCTCTCTCTTGATGCAGTAAATAGTCTGCTGGAAGTTCCCCCCACTTGGCCCTCTTAAATCCCTTGGTACAGTCACTGTGCACACACATGGGAGTCATGAATCAAGCCTCAGAACAAGGCTGCATCTGGCCTACCTGGCAGAGGTAAGAATCAATAGGACACTCTATTCCAGATAATAACAGTTCCTTCCAAGCCTAGACATGGCTGACCCCCACTCTCAGGCACAGTAGGTTTCTAGGAACACAAAACTCAGTAACTGCATTCTCCGGTGGCCCACAAGGCCCATGCTGGAACTTCTCTTCCCCAACACTGTGGCAATGAGCAAGAAATGGACCTTACTGAGGGAAGCAGGGGCAGTGGCAGAAATGTCACCATCTGTCCACAAAGCTTTGCTCTTGTGGGACCTACCAGGTACCCACAGCTTTGGGCAGAACACAGAATGTAGCTGGGTCCATGTACTGTGAGCCATGTTTAGGCAGAGCCAAATGCCTCTGCCTAAACAGATCAGGCTCAGAGTGGGGTAGGAGCTCACAGTGGTGTGTTGGCAGGGACTGCTCCTGACCACTGTGAGCACAACCTCAGAACACACCATGTGAGGTATGCTGCACTGAGCTATGACAACCAGATCCAGCCTGAGGGACCAGGAAAAGTTTGTTGGATGCCTGCTCAACCCTGCCTCCTTCACTCATTCATTACCTTTAGCCCCACTCCTACAAAGCCACCCAGGCTAGTGCATGCCCACCTTTCCATCAAATGACACTAATTTCAAAGGTAAACGGTATGGTTTCTAGAACAGCCATGCGGGACCTGTAAACTTACTTATATCCTCTCCCGACTGACTTGAGGCAGTCCAGGAACTGCGGGACCTCATAGTTGACCAGGGTCTTCAGCTGCCCATCACCCACGCCATCTCGGTACACAATGACTCGGCTGGGCATGTATTCATTGCAGCCACTCCAAGCCCTCAGAGCAGCTGCAAAAGATGGAGAGGCCTTCAGGAGTTATATGGAGTTCTCCCAGTTCCCAACTGCTTTCAGTAATAGCTCAAGGGTCTCAGTCAGGACAGAGGGGTGAACAGACCCACCTTGCAAGCACACCTTGAGTCCATCTACCAGCTCCTGTCCACGGTCTTGAAAGATGCATCGGGAGAACCAGCTATTTAGAGAAAAGCAGGGTGGTGAGAACCCTCAGGCTTCTCCCTGCTCAGCTGCTCTGGGCCCTAACTTCTGCAAGGGTTCCTGCCAACTTCCCGACATCCCCAGGAGAACTCAGCTAAGTAGAAGAGCAAGAAATACTCTGAAATTGCCCATGAGAATTTCCTAAATTCTAACTCAGAGGGGAAAAGTAAGAGTGACAAAGAGGCCACTGGGTAGACGTCTACCTGGCCCACCTGGAACAAGTGCTCATTGCTCTGCTCCCCACCACAGTTCTCTCTGCTCCCCAATACCAGAGTCACAGTCACTAACCACACACACTGAAGCCTACAAGTACCTTCAAGCTCTGTTACTGTGGGCAGTTCCTTCATTCTACATAAACATGAAAAGCAGGGAACTGGGTGAACCAGGGTTTCAACTACAAAGAAAGCATGAATTGTATTTCAGGGGCCAAGAACTGTCAAACCAAGTTTTCTGAGTTGGACATGTTTAATGAGCCATAGGAAGATAACGAAGTGTGTAGTAGGGACAGAGTGGTGACTTATTCTAAGTGTGCAGCAGGACAAGGACACAGCAGGCCAGCCCTGTCCCTCATGGGACTCCTACCCAGCTAGCCATCCCTGGTCATGGCTCCCTGGCTCACCGGGTCATCCCTTCATTGATGCTGGCAACAAATCCTGCGATGGACCTCCGCCCGGCTGTGGTGTCATGGTAACAGTCAATGCCAACGATCATGGCTAGCTTCAGCTTTAGAGGAAATGTATCATTTAGGTATGGGCAGGGCACTGGCGGATGCTACAATGCAAGTCTCCTTTCCATAAACCACTCAACCACTGTCTCCCCGTGAACACAGACTCACAGGCATGTCGACCCTCCAGAGCTCGCCGCCCATCTTGCAGTTCATCTGCAGGGCAATCTTGGTGGCAATGGCCATGACCGTTTGCTGCTTGCCCAGGGTCCTAGCCACCACACATTGACTTGGGGTGGGACAGTCTGTGCATAGGTACTTTTTAATGGCATCGTATTTGTCCTTCCGGTTACTTGACAACAGACAGACAACCTGAAAACAAATGCCTCGTTACAGAGAACCAGGGAACAGAAGGCCAAGCATGAGGGGGACAGACCTGGGCCCTGTGACGCAGGTGATTCATGTGAATGCCGTCACCCATGCCACCTGTCAGCCCTGCCAAGTGGCTAATCTGTAAGACAGGAATGCTGTTTCTATACTGTTTGTCATAATAAGAGACAGATGCTGTGTATATATACTTGGTCAGCGGAACAAAGCCTTCAAAAGCCCAAGCACCTGAAAGTGCTCCACGGTCTGGGTGGAATAGTAAAGACAAGTGTGACTGACTTAGAAGTGAAAGATACACAGTTCTCTGAGCCTTAACTCATGCTTCTCCTAGAACCATGCCTTTCAAACCCCAAAGCTTTGACTTGGGAATCCGACCACAGCATGAACTTTCCCAAGAATGTGGAAATTCTGAGGTCATGTTGGAATACCTGATCAGAGTGTCCCCTGCCCAAACTCTGGGGATCCATGTTCAAGTTTCTGGAGCCAACCCAGCTTGTGACCATTGCATGCCCCAAGGTACCCCTAGACTCTGACTTTTGTCTAGTCCCAGTTCACCAGGCTCCACCCTGGCATCTCCATTATTTTAGGCAACACAGCAACTATATATCTGCCTGTGGCCTCTAGGAGGTGAAGGCAAAGAGGAAGAGTGGATTGGATAAGGCAGGCCACTGTTCAGGGCTCCAGCCATATGGGCAGTGTGTCTGGTCCTCAATGCTTGCATGGCCTCTTAGGGCTAGTGGTGAGGTGTTCAAGGGTTAGGGAATTCCTTCTGCGGTCTCTTCACTGTTTCTGCATGAACCAGATATAAGCTAATTTGTTCCTAAAGGCAGCCTGTGTCAGTTTAGTGTGAAAGACTTGATTCCCAGTACAGTAGTGTTTAGAGGTAGGCCTTGGGAGGTAACTGGACCCTCAGTGGTTAACCTACTGATGGGATCAATACATGACATTGTTGGGAGGTGGTGGGAATGACAAGTGAGACCAGTGAGGAGGTGGTTGGACCCAGGGGCTTGCCTCTGAAGGGTGCATCTTGTTCCTTTTTTGTTCCTCTACTCTTAGCCACCATGAGGTGAGCAGCTCTGCATCTTCACATCCTCCCTTCTGGGATGATCTGCCTCATCATGACCCAGAAACCATGGAGCCAAATGACCCTGGACTGAAACTCTGAAAGATGGGTCTAAATCAATCAATCTTCTTAAGCTGTCAGGTATTTGTCACAGCAATAGAAAACCTGAGTGACCGACAACCAAAAACACACTCTAACAGCAGTCAGCTATGGACTGACTCGGTAGGGCCCCGTCTCATATTCAGTTCAACATCCCTGCCACCAAATTTCCCCACCACAACCACAAAGGGCTGTGTCTTCGTTTCTGGAGGAGATCTCCTATTGGCCTCATTCCACCATTTGGAGCCCATGGGCTTTATCTGCAGACCTGTGCCAGCACCGCCAGCACCGTGTTAGGGTTATAAAGGCAATGGGGACTTGGGGGACCCCGGTCCATCACCTGCTTCAGGTAGCTGCGTTAAGCCAAAATAGTGACTGGCTTTGCCATCCTCCCAGGTGTTCCCTGGAAGCCCACCCTGCTAATGAAAGTTGCAGAAGCAGCTGCCTTGAAATTTGAGGAGGTCGAGATCCACTACTAGTAGAAAAATGCAGCAAAATACAGAGCCTGCTCAGTGGGGAGATCTTAATTCATGAGCTACTTCTGGAATACACAGGTGTAGGCCGTCACTTCCCACGTGTACAGCTGAGGTCACCGACCATGGAAAAATGGGTGAAGTTATTCCTTCAGTGTGCTTCCCTTGTAGCAGTCTCCCCACTTAGCCTGCTATTGACTTCCTGCCACACAGGAGGCCTGTGTTTCTTGAGACTGTGACAAGGTTAGGCCAAGTTGGCTCCTGTCCTGAGCTCTGACCCCATCTTGCTGCCATACTCATATTCGTGAAGGCCAAATTGATGAGCAACAGGAAAGAGCAGTAGCATGTCTATCGGTGTCATGTTGAGGAGCCTCTGGGGCAGAGATCACTTTTTGGAAAGGTTTAGAAGACTTCTCCAGGAAATATACAGACCTAAGCAGTACGCCTGGCACACATTCAGTGTGGGGTTAACACTCTCCTTACTGATTATTGTTGGAGTCTGGAGGGACAATACAATGACTGTCATCATCACTTTAATGTTCTCAGTGGAGAACTGCAACCCAAGCCTTGCTGGGGTCACATAAATGGCTGCCCTTGGCCAGGCTGTCCAGCCAGGGATCCGACTCCAGAGTCTTTGCTTGTCAGTGATGTCAAAAATTATGAGAAAACCAACAGGAAGGCCCCAGAGCTCCTAGAGTGCAGCCAGAATAAACCCAGGAATATGGTACAGATAAAGCCGCCATCCAGCTCACCATGTGTCCTCTGATCCGACTTCTATTTTACCCCCTACTCCTGCTCAGGCATGTGGCAGGCAATGGCATGCCGCCACTGAGAGGATTCCCACAAACACACACAGGACCTGTTGCAACATGCGGATCACCACTCCTTTCCTGGGTGCCAAGTCTCACATGACAGAAGGATGGCACTCACCAAGGTCAAGGCAGCCCAGCTCACAAGCGAGGCCTGTGGTACCACACACTGCACTCAGCAGCCTTGCACAGTGACACGGGGTTCACAGTGCATCCTCAGACCTCCAGAGTTTCTCGTGGCCACACTCCTATATCTGCTCAAAAACTGAGAGCACTGGTTCTTTTCTGCCTCTGCTTTTCCCAAAGCTTCTACAACTAGAGCCTCAGAAAGAATAAGCTAAAGATAGCCTTCTTTCTCGGCAGACCACCTCACCTTCTGTAGAGCAGTCACTAACTCCTGGGCACACACTTCACATAAGCATCAGCCCAGCTGCCTTACAGAGGTGAAAGGCAAGTTTTGTGGCTCATTTGAGGACTAGAAAAGGATCTCAGAATCCTGAGACTCTCTGAAGAAGCCCCTCTTAGCCCCATATTCCTTGACACAGCATGTGTCCAGCATCTACTCACTATCTGGGTGTCTGATGTGACCTTTTGCTGCAGGGCTCTCAGGTAAGCTTCGGTTCTGTCATCTACCTCGATCCTAGGATGGAAGTGCAGACAACATTCAAGACAGTGTGCTAGCCTACAAACTGCAACATGGTATTTGAGCACTGAACACAAAATGGTAAGCAGCACACCTCTAGGACCAGCCATTCGGGGGAAGGACCATGGCCAACATAAGCTGCACTTCTAGCCCCGCTCATTAAGCACATCCACCTCCAGAATGGCCCTGCCTGCTCTTTTCTTCCACCCATTTTCTCTGTGTCTGCACTGCTATGAACACTGGAAAATCTTGGGGCTTGCAGGAGCTCACTGGTGGCTCCACCACGCTGGAGTCTGCTCATCCTTCAGATAACTGCCAATCGCTCTGCAGATGGGAGAGTGGACAGCTCCAAGACACTCACATGACTGCCTTTTTCATCTGGATACCCATGGCTGGAGTGACTTTGAACAGGTTTTGTATCAGTGAGTTGGCTGCTTCATAATTCCTGCGTGTATAGATCAGTAGCCAGTTATCCAGTGGCTTCACACTGATCAGTGGCGCACCTCTTGTTTCTTTGGACCAGTCTGCAAACTGTGGGTTGTAATCAAACTAAAATAAAGGGAAGAAATGCCACTGTTAGCTGTCGTGAAGTCAAAGATCTTGCACAATGCCACCAGTTATTTTGAGCCATAGACTACCACACTTAAGTTTGAATGAGAGTAACCAATAAAAGCCCTGGGCTGGGAAGTTACGAAACGCATCTGGAGGAGGATGGCCCTTTCTATATCCCACCCTCACGTTGACCCTACTTTGCTGGGCACTTTCCTGGGCGCCCTGAGTGATCTCATCATCTCTCCTAAAGGTTTACAAAGATCACTGCCATTTTCTTCATGGTAAAGGCATAAATATTAAGGCTGTCCCAGCCGGTCCCCAGTATGTCTACAGGCTGTAAACACTAAGTCAGCCATCCCTTCACACAGCTGGACAGTTACTCTCAGGAGGCGGTAAGGTCCAGTTTGCTATATAAAGTTAAAGGAGGTGGTATTTGTAGTGCTTTGACTTCACAGAAGTAGTTTTAGAAAAACTTTTTTCTTGAAAAATCATAAAAAGCAGTGATATTTAACATGAATTCACAAAAACAGATGGCCCAGGTGAAGACAAAGTCAATCAAATGGGGGCGCTTCCCTGATAGAAAATTACTTTAGTGTAGACAAAATGACCAATCAGACAGACAGGGGACTACTTTACACCCTAACCTGGGTCGCTTTTTAAAAATGCAGCTCCAGGGGCTGGAGAGATAGCCTAGCAGTTAAGAGCACCGACTGCTCTTGCAGAGGACCTGGGTTCGATCCCCAGCACCCACATGGCGGCTGAGAACCGTCTGTAACTCCAATTCCAGGAGAACTCCAGTTCCAGGGGATTCCGAGACCCTCTTCTAACCTCTGCGGCATTGCACGACATGGGTACACAAACCTACATGCAGACAGTATATTCATACACATACAAAAATAAAATTTAAAAAATACAGCTCCTTTTTAGCCAGATTTTAGCTTATTTTGAGAACTGGGCTTTGGTTTTCACATGCTCTGAAGGTCCCAGGCTGCCTCTTACAGAGTGCCGCACGTGGGCGGTACCTTGTCCTTCCAGAGTTGGTAGGGTACAGGGAAGGGGGAGAGAATAAGGGGAGAAAAGGGGGAAAGGGAAAGAGGAAGGGAAGAGAGGCGGGGAGTGCTGGCTGTATCTGAGATCTGCCCCAAATCCTATTCAACTGATGCCTCACAAACGGCCTTACCGTTTTTCCACCCTGGTGAATCTTCTCGGACTGCAAAATTCTTCCCGAGAACGACAGCAAATTGGAGTCAAAGCTCAGGCCCCAGTCTCTAAGCTCCCTCTGCACATTGTCGTCCCTGTAAGTTGGACATGTACCCAGCACTGAGAGGACAGCAGCCAAGTCGACTGACCCGTGTGCAGGCGGGCAGTGCACTTCAAGGCCAAGACAAGCTCCTGCCCCCACTACACACACTTTTCTCCATGCCCCTTAAGGTCCAGATGCCCTGTGTCATTAAGTGACACACACACAGTATAGGCAGGAAACAGATTAGTCTAAAAATCTCTCACTCTTCCCTCCTGCTGCGCTTTCCCGAAGGACCTGGAAAAGCCATATATGCATGTGACATTTCACTCCCTTCAGAACACAGAAGCCCATACCTTTTGTCCTCCAAGACCCACACGGACCCCCAGAGGACCAGAACAGAGACTGAGGGTGTGGAACAGGACCTACTTGTGAATGTAGTCGATGAGCCGGCCCACCTCCCGCTGCCGCTGCTCAGGGGTCAGCCGTGTGTGCGCTGCCAAGTCTTTCATCACGTTGAAGTCGTTGCGCATCTTGTCAGTCAGACCTTCAACCAAAGCAACGCAGGCAAGAAGCTGAACAATCATGAGGCTGTACAGCCTCCGGAGTGGAGATCATTAGGGATACTAGCTAGGTAGGCAGCAAGGGAAGAGGGAAGGGGAGGGGAGTGTGGAGGAGGCAGAGCTTCTGCAAAGCAGGGATCACACACCTGTGAGGTAGCAGAGCTCTGGGATGAGCATGGCGGGGCCAGGCAGTGTGCCTCCAGGGCCTCTCCTCCGCTTGGGCTGGCTCACCAACACCGGCTGCTTCAAGTCAGTAATCTCCTGGTTGTATTGCTGCTCGGGAGGAAAGGTTGGGTTGCTATGCCCCAATCAGAGAACACAGCATGGCAACAGTTGTGATAGCTGCTTAATTAAACCCCTAAAGCCTGGGGTAGATCAGTTTTCCAGGTAAAGCATGAACCCTCCTGAGGGGTGATGGATGTGCTCTGTGAGTAGTTGTTCTTTTCATAAACTGAGGTGTCTAGGCCAGGCCAGTGGGTGCTGAGCCCAGGTCTGCTGCTGGGTGGATGGGCTCTCTGGTGGCCATGTCTACAGTGCTACAGGACTCAGTCATGGAGCCCCCATCACGGAGGAAGTCCACTGAGGGCAGGTAAGGAGGGGCTTGAGCACTGAGAACACCAGGGAAGAAACACCACCTTCACTGGTCACTTCCTTCACTCAGTATTCACGACTTGCCAAGAGACAAAAGTCCTGGCACTCAGGATGCCTATGTCATAGGACTGGCTTAGCAAGCAAGAGACGACAGACTTCTCTAGGGAGCTCCCACCCCTGAGGGTGAAGGCTCCTTCCTTCCTGTCACTTACTGTAGTCCTAGCATCTGTTTATTCCATAACCATTCTTTTACTTAGGGAAAAAACGCCTACATCTCCACAGAGTACAGAGGAACATCATCCCAGCAGGGAGCCAAGTCACCTGCCTGGCCCTAGCACAAGGACCCACTAACCTGATTCTTATTCTGTGCCCAAATGAACCAGCTACCAGAGTTTTAAAAGTTAACATTCCCACTGCCAAGTAGGACTGACACAGCTGCTCTCATGCATCATCAGTACATCACATAGCTGCTGTACTAGGAATTTAGGATTGGCCCTTTACCTACCTCACAGCAGGCCTTCATCAGAATCTTGACCACAGGATCCATGGAGGCTGGGATGACCCTTAGCTCGTCACTTGCTAGGAGCAAGCTCTGCCCTACTGGATTTCTCTGAGAACTATGTACCCCCAGAGAGATCAGAGTGGCCCGGTTGCAGAGACCTGGCCAGCTAAGAACTAGGCAAAGCAGACACAGCCCAACACCCTTCCTAAGGTCAAAGCCATCAGTCAGATGCAGTTTCATGCAGAACAGACACCAGCCCATTCATCCAATTCTTTAGGATGAGAAGATATTCTAGCCTATGTTGGAAATTGAGCTTCATTTTGGGCCCCTTAAAGACAGATTTAAGATCTTACCTATTTCTGGAAATGGCTAGTGGGCTCCTAGAAGAGTGCACATCAACTTGCCTATTCCAGTCTTCTGACTGCTACAGAGCTGGATGACCACTTTCTTCTCTCCCACCCACAGCTACCCTCTCTATGCTCACTGTCATCTCCAGAGCATGGGTGATGACTATGCTAGAGCTGGAACCTAGTCAGCCCAGGAACACTAGAACTTCATCATGGAAACTGAAAGAAATCAAAAGCTTACCTATCCTTAGCCCTGCTGTGAGTCATTGATGTGTGAAGCTGGCCCCTGGGGAAGCTAAATAGAATGCTGTAGGGTGAGAGGTCACAGCAAGTATATTGCACTGTGTAGCACCAGTCCATCCTCCATAAGGCAAAGTTTAATATACCCTTCTGCTGGACAGAAGAGCCAGAGCAGGTAACTCCCAGGAGTGCCAAGTTTCTCAGTGATATGGGAAAGACTGAGCAGGGCCTGTGCACATGCTCCCTCATAGCATTTGGAGGACCTCATACCTTCCGGTAGTACTCCAAGAAGCTGACTTCTGAGCCATCTGCCTTTTTGAAGGTGCTCTTTGGATTCTGGTCCCAGTCAATATCATCTACCCTGTAAGTCTTATTGTTGTACCTGTGGGATGAAGGTTATCAGGTGGGCAAAAGGAAATGGGGGCTTCCAGCATGATGGAGCTGGAGGGACAGGAGAAAGGACTAACAACAGCTAGAAATAAAGAGTAACAAAAAGGGGGTGAACATCACGAGTCTGTCCCTTTGCAAAAAGAGATGGACTTTGAAAAGGTGACAGGTGCCCTCTTAACCTTCACTAGCCTCTTCCTGACTCTTCCAAAGCCTTGTCTGTTCTCTATTGTTATGGGCCAAGAAGCTCCAGGCTCTTTAAGATGGCAGAGATCATTGTGTACTTGAAACAGGCCTTACTTGGTGAGGACGATTAGCCCTATGAGCTCCTTAGACACTTGCTCCTGAAATTTGTGCTCCTCTGTCTGCTGGTACAAGTTGAACATAAAGTCCAGAACGGTCTCACTCCGGAGGACCTTGTGGCTGACGTCTGTGCAGAGCATGATGTTGTTCTCATACTGAAGGATGGAAGTAGTGAAGCCAGGCCAGATCACCAATCTGCCAACACAGGACAGGTCATGAGCAGCTGAGACAGTGAGGGATTTTATGCACCGCAGGCTGGGTTTTCAGCTTTATTCTGTGTCTGAATCGAAAAGCTGCTGAGCCTGTTTACTTCTAAGTTTGACAAGATTCTAGACAGGGACTTGTCTTCCAAGAGTTTCAAAAGCATTTTATAATACACTGTTCTTCATAGTGGCCCACCTAACTCAAAGCACCTATGTTATGACAAACCTGAGCCACTATGCCTCAGTACCTTTGAATCAGCATCTTCAGCTGATGCTGAAGACCCACAGCTTATGCTGCAGACTCATTCTTTTGGTACCTTGAGACAACTCCTTATTGTTTAAATGACATGTTCCCTTAACTATGAGCACTGTTACGGATGGTTTCAAGCTTACAGACCATTTCAAAGTCTTTGCTGGCCCAAGTGACAGTGGACTTCCCAAAGCATACAAACCTGTGGTTTGGAATATCAATTGGGTCACTTGGGTTATAATAATTCCGTCCAATTTGTTGCAAATTCATGATTTTCAAGAGCCTAGAAATAGAAAATCAGAAGTTAATGTTGAATACTAGGGACTACCCAGAACTACATATAGTCAGAACAGTCAACTGCTCAGGAGGGCTAACGAGCTGTCACCTTTGGCCAGACCAGTTATTTCCATACTTCCTAGGAGTCAACAATGCTTCTTAAAATATTTAAAGGTATTTTTGTAACATTTTAACTGAATTTTGTGTATTTCAAACAACATCTTAATCATTATGCTCCCTTCCCCACTGGTACCCTCCTATAAAAAAAGATTTCAAAATAGATGATGTATAAAGAGTTTCAAATTTTAGTGTGCATCAGTTATGCTTTATTGGGGCAAAGCAGGATAATCTGCTTGTGTGTTGTCTGAGGCTGTGTCTGCTGCAATAACAGAGGTAAGCAGCTCTCTGCATAGTCTGTCACTTGTTCCTTTAAAGAATGCCCCTACCAAATGTTTTCACTCAAGTATCTACCACAGTGACTGCTTCCACCAGCAGCAATCTATGAACTCGCAAAGTTATGATTTCAAGTACTGTGTCCTGTTACTTTCATGCAAATTTCAGCCTCATTTGGATTTCTTCTCACGGTGTAGAGGGGTCTTCTGAGGAACATGTCTACATGTGTGATGTGTACCTATGCAAGAAGAGAACATCAGGTGTCCTGTACTATCAGTGTCTACCTTATTCCCTTGAGACAAGGAATTTCAGTAACCCTGGAAGTAGGCGGTGGCAAGCCCCAGTGATCCTCCTGTCTTGCCTCACCCCCCAGCACTGGGATTACAGATGATATGGGCACAGCCATATCTAGCTTTTTACATGAGTGCTAGAGATTTGAAATCCGGTCCTCATGCTTGTGCAGCAAACGCTTTTACCTACTGAGCCAGGCCCTAGCGTGTCTTTATTTGGAAAATGTGGCATGTACAATGAAAGCCAGTTGCTCCCCATGTAGTCATCTACTGTCATGGAGTAGCCAGGAAGCTTTCACCTGCCTCTCACCCCACCCTGGGGGCAGAGGGAAAAGCAGTCAGCAAGAAGCACCTGAAGTATGTGTGTTTCTAACAACTCAAATAGTATTTCAAAGACCTACTATTTGTACCCCGGGGAAGTTACAAACAGAATCCTGAAGGCAAATAAATGAATTTCCTTTCAGAAAACTACACCTTAAAATGACAACACGGCATCCCTGTGTGGCTCACACAGGCCACAGGACACGGACCTCCTAAAGATGATGTTGTAGAACTGCAGGCAGGTAGGTGAGGTAGGTGGCAGCTCGTTGGTCAGAGTGATGGTTATCCTCACATGCTCCCCATTCCGTGTCTGACTGAAAACTTCCGTGACCTGAAGTCAGAGAGGTATGAAACCCAGCTCTTAACTCTGCACAGAAAACCACACCCCAGCCCCCTGGGGCCCTTTTAGCAAAGCAATCCCCAAAGCAGACATCTGTGAACAGAGACCTTTAAAAATTGGCTAAGTGGCTAAGAGCCCTCACACAACTCCACACAGTCCTCCTGTCTCTCAGGAGACCCAAGAAGGACAGAGTATGTTAGAGGGGCTCCTGGGAAATCTCATGTCCCATGCTTAAAATAAACCATTTGCTTTGATGTGGATACCCCCATCTCCCTCTGCCCATAGTGGCATTTGAAATAACCTTGTGCTGTAGTCTTTTAGGTAAAAACAGTATTGTTCCATCAAAAGCATGACACCTTCCAATGAGATCTTCATGCTGGAAAAGCAGTGCAGAGCGCAACCTGCGGGCCTCCATCAGTGGGTTGTAGTCAACGTGGTACTGGTACAGGGCCCACTGCGGGCGTGAGGTCAGCCGGAAGTGGTTGGTGCTCAGCTTCACAATGATTCCCGAGGACCCTGAGGGGCCACCACATGCAGTCAGCCCCTGACAGGGTTATGCTCTTCTGAGAGCTTTCCTTCAGATATGGCAGAGTTGAGGACAGTGGTCAGCACTCTTTATTGACATCTGGCCTTGAGAACCACTGTCCTACCTCTTCAGGGGAGACCATGTAATTGACCACAAAAATCTCTTTATGAGGAGCTTCTGCAATGTTTACCCTGTGCCCATGGAAAGATGCCCAAAGAGGTGCTGCCAGGAGCCCACCTGTCTTTGATTCTTTGACATGGTCAAGATTCTGTCTGGTGTTCACACCAAGGTCATGAAAGTCTCGACGACGCCCTCCTCTCTCTGCCAATGACAGCTCCTGAAAGCCAGCGGATATCTGCAGTTCTTGAGGAGAGAGGAAAGCAGCTCACCCACTGGAGTAGTAGTGAGCCTGGGAGGGAGGACAGCAGTGTTGCTTACAGGGCTTTGAGGTGGGTGTGCAGCTGCTGAGGCAACACGTGAAACTTTTTCACACCTCGTCTGGTGACCATATCCTTCACAGAGGTGTTCTCCCCTGCCTTCAGCGACTTGATCACTCCTTACAAGACACCTTCACTTTAATAGGCCAGGCACCCAGGCTATGATGCAAGCACTCATGGCAGGTGTTTGTTGAATGGGGCATGTTTCTGTGATTTGTCTTAAGGGCCTTAGTAGCAAAGTATCCTCTGCAGCCTGGCTTGCTGTAGTTACAGCTGCAGACATCAAGAAATTACAGTGTTAACACTATAACTGGATGAGAATATGGCACAGGTGTGATGGGAAGTTTCCCCACTACTTGGTTCTGCTAGCAACCAGCAGAATCTTCATGTACATATCCCACACTGGGTCACACTGGGTAGGGAATACCATACTTAAATCCATCATGTTTTGCTTATTCTGAGAACAGTTTAGTCTTAAGTTATCAGTCACTCAACATGTGGCATGTATGCAGTTGGCATCTAAGATCAACAGCATGAAACAGGCCACAGGATGACCTGGGCTTTGTGGTCAGGTGATGACATTCTTGTCGGGTGTATGAACAAGAACATACTATCTTGTGTAGGAAAGGCTGTTAATGGACTCCTGGAGAGACTCCCAGTCTCCCCTCCTTCAGAAGAACATGACTCATTTTGGGAGTAATGTCCCTGAGAAACAGGACTTTCTGCCCACTATACAGGTTCTGGCAATGGACCGTGCTGGTTATACCCCACGCATGTAAAGACATGCTTTCTAAGTCAAACCACAGTAAAGTTGGTCCAGTTCTTGATGAAACTGCTACAGATATCAAGAAAATATTTGAAAAATGGCGTATTAATGCAAATAGGTAAAGATGTCACATTTGACATTTAATCTTATGTTCACTAAGGTGGCCCTGGAAAGTGGCAGTCTTATCTCGTTTTGAGCCTACACAGGATAACAGACATCCTGTTATTCTGTAGTATAGCACTGGACCCTTCTGTGAGCAGCCTTCTGTCCCAGATCTATAATGTGCTAAGCACTGTGCACACTGTAGCCATTTACTCTCCTCTCACTTACCTTGTGACTTGGCTGTAGCTCCAACTACCACTCCTCTCTGCCGTCCTCGACCAACCAAGTCCCCTTCTGTGGGTGGCTGCTGAGGTCTCGGCTGTATGTAGCTAAGCTGCTGGCTCTAGTCATACATGAACAGAATAGAATTCCTTTATGCCATAGGTTGGGTACCAGAGTAACAACTAGTTCTAAACTGGTCATAGTATTAAGCAACATCTTAGTAGTCAAGCATTTTGTTCTTAAAAAGAGAGCTGAGGCAAGAATTACCAAGTACTTGAGCCTCTCATACCCTTGCTCAGCCCCCATCTCCTTCCTAGCACCTGATTTACATTTGTTGGGTTGAGGTGCTGGGAATGGAACTTCTCGTGCACACATGCTAGGCACAGTGCTCTACTGTGAAGACCACCACCAGCCATGCTGGTCAAGTGTCAAGATCTTTCTAAGCTGGAGAGGATGGATGCTCACCATGGCGGTCCCAACATGCTGCACAGTCTCCTGCCCACGGGCCCTTCCACGGGCCCGGGCTCGGGCTCGCCCCGTCATTTTCTGTCGCAAGGGGAAATATCTGTGATGACAGTATTCAATGGGAACAAGTGGTTTTACCATTTCTAGAGTGTTACCATTAAAATAATTTAAGATCCCACAGTAAGTCTCAGGCAATTATGTATATCTGGATCTTTCCTAATGAGGACTTGCCTCATGCATGCTGGGCTAGCATTCCAACACAGTTTCTTCGGGAAATGTTCCTACATCCTACAAACCTGCTGCTTACTGGAGCCTGGAGGAAATGTACTGAAATAAAAGATTCCGTTTTCGATAATTATTCGTGGTAAGCAGATTTAGGGAGCCAGTGTGCAGAGGGTCACATTGTTGGGCCAGGGCTGTTCTTTCTTGTGTGGGTCTGTGAAACAATCACATTGTGTTTAACCCACCATGAAGCTGGACATTTATAGCATATTTCCCCTCAAAGAGCTGTTTCTTAGACCTATAGCATCCTGAGCCTTCCCCAGCCCCAACAGCAGCTTGAACACACCCAAACCTAAGCCTCCCCACTTCCTGTGTCTCCCAGAATCCTGTTCCCATGAATGCATCACCAACCATAGTCTGTGAGAAGAAACTGAGTTGTTTCTAAATTGCCTTTTTACTGCTCCCTAGTCACTGCCAACAGCTCCTGGCTTTCTGCAGCTGGCCTGCTGTGAGCAGCACTGTCATCACCCCTTACCAAAGGGGAGAAGGTGAAGGTAGGGTCACCTGGGCTCCAGGGCCTGAACCTTGAACAAACCCCCACATGAACCATTGCTTCCTGAACCACTGTATCAGCATTTGGCTGATGACCCCCCTATAATTACAACTAGTGACAAGCCTTATCCTAAAAGCAGAAGTATACACAACATGTCTGCATGGAGCACTGGACTGTATCCTTGCCTTAATGGAAGGAAAGTCTAGCAAACTGGTTTTCTTCCCACCAGCTACTTCCCAATTCAGGGATGCCTGCCTTAGCTGAGGTGCTTCCCTCTGTAAACCAGAATAATCCAGCTCATCTTTTAAGCACCAGTCCAAAGACTATCTCTTCTACTCTTTCCCCACAGCTGCTTCTACCTGGTACTTCTCACCCACACCCAACTCCAGCCCAGCTCTTATCAGTTTGCTCCTCTGCACTCAATCCAGTGCTTGGCACCCTAACAACGATTACCTGAAACGACTTAAAGCCCCCAAAGTGCACCAGTAACAGCTGGTTCCTATAGGGAATGTTCTCAAGAGTGTGGTAATACAAAGTCCCCTGCTTCCACTCCATAACCCTATCAGACCCAGTCCTGCAGGGGTTGTTTCCAAAAGGACTCTGCATTACACTTACCCAGTCAGTTCAGATTTTCAGCTTGGCCTCCTTCCAATTTCACAAGTGTCCTTGTTTGGAAGTAGGTACACTCCTACAGGAAAGACAACAATGTCGCCAGTCAATGAGAACAGTTTATTTTTTTTTAATTTATGTGGGTGCTGGGAATCGAACCCGGGTCCTCTGCAAGAGCAGTTGGCACTCTTAACTGATAAGCCATCTCTCCAGCCCAGACCAACAGTTTAAAAATGGCTTCCAGCCCAGTGTGGTGGGAGACACCTTTAATCCCAGCACTTGGGAAGCAGAGGCAGGCAGAGCTCTGAGTTCAAGGCCAGGCTGGTCTACATAGTGAGTTTCAGGACAGCTGGGGCTACAGGGAGACCCTGTCTCAAAAAGACCAATAAATAAATAATAAATAAATAAATAATAAAGGCACAAGATTTGAAACAAAACCCAGGCCAGCTACTGTATGTGCTTAAGAATGGCTGAAATTTTAATTTCATGTTACACAGGCATTTCACTGCAATAAAGAGCAGAAAGGGCTGCACTCCCCTGGATAGCACTGGACCATACTACCAAGGGACTCACAAAGGAACACAATAATGCTAGGTGCCAATCTTCTCTCATTCCAAAGGGCTTCCAGTCTTCCTCTTCCAATCCCCCATGGCGGGGGCCCTCAAACTTCTGCCTAGTGAGTCCCATCCCTAAATCACAAGGCCAGTCACTCACCTCAACACCTCCTAGTTGGTTTTATGATGCTAAACCAACTGCTGTTTTATGCTCCCTGAACCCCAGCCCCAGTGAATTGTCAACTCTAGGACAATGCCAAGGGTCTGTACCCCACAGTTGGATAATTGTGTATGAAAAGGCCCCCAAACTTGGCCCATCTCATAAGCATCTGCCTAACTCAGGGCTGACAACAGTAAGCTGGCCAGCTCTCTCCAGATAGGACATTAGCCATGCATAAGCTGCTGGGGTTCAAATGTGGAAGGCCAGGTGTACAGGTTCAGTACAGGAAAAGGCAGCTGGGGACTGCAGCAGGTGAGGGAATGGTCAGAGGAGAGTTGGGGACAAGGCACAGGCAGAGGTGGAAGATAAGGCCAGGAACAGGGAAAGGAAGGAAGGAATGAGTGAAGTCTGGGCACAGGAAAGATGAACAGTAAAGAGAAAAAAAGAGGACAAGACCCAAGAACAGGGGAAGGTGGGGACCAGACCTGGGTACAGGAACAGATGGAGACCAGGGAGAGGTAGAAGACAAGGTGCAGGCACACTGACAAACGGAGATCAGGCCTGGAAACAGGACAGGTGAGGACCAAGTGTGAACTAGGTCTGAGCACAGGCAAAGATGTGGTATGGACCAAGCCCTAGAAGAGGACAAAGGCCTGGGGACAGAGAGCGATGGAGTCCAGGCCCAGGGAGAGGAAAGCACTAGGCCTATGAACAGGGAGAAGTGGGGACCAGCTGTGGATCAGGCCGGGGCAGAGGTGGGGACCAGGTTCAGACAGAGGAGGGGACCCTCACCTGGCACAGTCAGAGGAGGACAAGACAGAGGAGGGCACTCCCCCACCCCCGGGCCCAGTCAGAAGAGGGCACTCCACCTACGCCCACTCAGAGAGGGGCACCCCGCCTGGGCCCAGACAGAATAAGAGCCTGCTAGGTCTGCGCACCAGCTCGGTTCCGGCCCTGACCCTCGTGGTCTGGCACGTCCCGGCCCGCACGTCAGCTCAGCGGTCTCCACAGCTCTGTGAGTCCCTCACGTCGCCAGCCTCACGAGGCGCCCAGCTGTGGCTTCGCACCACCAACAGCCTCAACGGCCAGATCCTCCACTCTGTGCCCTCCGCCCACGCCTTCCGCGCAGACGCAGCAGGGCTGACTTCCTGTCTAGAGGCAGGATACGTGCAGCTGTGTGCAGCCACTCAGGGATCGAGCACCTTAACGGCAAGGCAGGCACGTGTGGCATCCCTGATTGGCTGCTGTGCGTAGAGGTTTTTCATGGGGAGGGGCCCGACTGAGGCCCCGAGACTCCGCCGGGACCGGCCGAGGCCCCGCCTCCTGCTCCAGGTGAGACTCCTCAATAGCCAAGGAGATTGTGCCCAGGTTGACTTCCAGCGTCTTGTGAGAAAACTGGGCTGGAGCTTGGGGCTGGGTTTTAAAATCACAAGCTATTCCATCCCTTAAAAACGTGAGGTTTGTTTATTGGGGTTCTTAGCCTCAGCCTTTAACCACTGCACTCGGGAGGCAGAGGCAGGCGGATCTTTGTGAGTTCAAGGCCAGCCTGGTCTACAGAGTGAGTTCCAGGACAGCCTGACCAGGGAGACCTTGTCTCAAAAAAAAAAAAAAAAAAAAAAAAAAAACAAAAAATCGTGAGGTTTGAATTGAAGTCACAGGGGTAAGTTAATAGCGTTCTAAATCCAGAGTGGATGTCGGGTACAAGAGCGTGCTAACATGAGCAGGATCCTCCTCACCTGCCACAGTAGTACAGGTGAGCAGGCAGCTTGCCGCTACCCCTTCAGTTGCAATTGAGCTGGCTCATCGGGGGAGACACTATTTTTTAAGCAGTTTCTGATGACTGCTGGTCTAGGCTCACCTTGAGCTAGGTTCTCTTTCTGATAGTCCCTTTCCTCACACTATCAACCCCGCTCCACATAAAACCAGTGAGAACATTATAAAGTGGAACAGAGCCTCTCACGGTTGAAAAAGCACAATTTTGGAATATGAAGACAAACCAAGAGCCTGCCATCCTGGGAAGCCAGACAAGACCCCTGATTGGAGTTACCAAAGGAGGAAGGAGCACGGCTGCCCCTTTTCCAGCGTGTTGGCCTGTTTGGGATTGTTTTTGCTATTGGAATATTTGAAATACAGAATGTGGTCTCAGTGTTGGGAACTAAGTCAAAACAAGAAATTCATTGGTGTTTGAGCCCACCTGATGCACATAGCCCAGAAGAATTTATGCTCAGCGTACCTGCCCAACTTGTGAGGTCATCTGTGGAATTTTCCACCTGTGTCAAGTTAGTGTTCCAAGAGTTTTGGATTTTGGAGCCCTGTAGGTTTGTGGCTTTCAGAACAGGGGAGCTTCTAGGTCTTGCCCTCCTTGTTCCTAGTCTCCTCTAAGGCTTGCCCTAAAGTTCCATTTACAGAACAAACATACCATCCTTATAATTCAGAGTGTATAGTTGCTGGAGTGAGGGGATTGATGGTTCCCCAGCCCTACGGTCTCCACTGGGTTTAGGGGACAAGTCTAGATTCCAGTGTTTTCCATAATTAGCCTCAGTGTAAAACCCTCTGGAGGAACTTCTAAAATTAGATACCTCCACACATTCCTGATTAAGTAATTTTGGGACAGGGGCAAGGAGTTTTCTTTTTTAAAGTGTTATCAATGCTGGGTGTGATGGAGCATGCCAATAATATCGGCATTCCAGAGGATGTGGTTGGAGCCTGGGCTTATTTAAGGGAGGCAAATGATTCTTTCTCCTATCCACACTTAGAAACTTAATGAGAAAAGTCAAAACACTTGATGTGAGCAGCATTTTGATGAATAGATTCATTTCTTATTTTATAATGGCTTTCACTTTGGGGGTGGGAGATAGGTGGGGGATTACGGTCTCACTATGTAGCACTGGCTGGCTCAGTAGAACAGGCTGGCCTTGGACTTGTAAGGATCCTCTGGCCTCTGCATCCCAAGTGTTGAGATTATAGCCCTGCACCCCTCGCCCCCTGAATTTCACTTTTTAGGCACTAAAAGACAGGATTGGGAAAAGAGCTCAAAGATTACTTTTGCATAGGTGGCAAATGTGTGTGCCAGCAGATGGCGCAATAAAACAAGAAATTGGTATACAGTTCAAAGGGAACAAACTGGTTCTGAATGGACAGCAGTGGATGGAAGTTACACTGGCGGACTGTATTTTGTTTCTGGGTGCTAAAGTCCTGGCAACCTCTAAGAACTTGGAAATGTACCACTAGCTGCTGTCACAGCCTAATGATTTAAGCCTCAGATCTCATAAGGCTTAGGTTAAGTTTTGATTTCTTTTATCTACTTTTTTTATGTGTATGAATGAACTGTCTGCATGCAGGTTTGTGCACCCGTGTCAAGCAATGCCTCGGAGGTCAGAAGAGGGTCACAGATTCCCCTGGAACTGTAGTCAAAGATGGTACTTAGCCGCCATGTGGGTACTGGGGATCAAACCCGGGTCTTCTGCAAGAGCAGTCAGTGCTCTTAACCACTAGGCCATCTCTTCAGCCCCAGGTTAAGTTTTGTTTTTGTTTTATTTTTTAGGTGTTTTTTTTTTTTGTATAATCTATTTTTTATTTATTTATTACATTTTAAGGGATTCACAATATAAGAGCACAGTTTTCAGATCACATTGATGTTGCTCAGTTTGCCATACAATTAGGTAACTGGTGCTAGCATCCACAGATGAGTGATACCATTTGTTGCTTTTCTGGGACTGTGTTACTTCACTCAGCATGATATCTTCTAGCTCCAGCCATTTACCTGCAAAGCTCATGATGTCATCTTTCTTTACCACTGCATAGAACTCCATTGTGTAGATGTACCACATTTTCTCTATCCACTTGTCAGTTGAGGGGCACTTGGGTTGGTTCCAGCTCCTGGCGATTGTAAAGAGAGCTGCAATAAACATGGCCATGCATGTATCTCTGTGGTGAGGTGAGTCTTGAGGGTACATACCTAGGAGTGGTATGGCTGGGTCAGGTGGCAAGTTCATTCCAAGTCTTCCAAGGGTTCTCCACACTGCTTTCCATAGTGGCTGTATGAGTTTACATTCCCACCAGCAGTGGATGAGTGTTCCCCTTTCCCCACAACCTCTCCAGCACTTGGTATCATTTGTTTTCTTGATCCTAGCCAGTCTTATTGGAGTAAGATGATATCTTAAAGTGGTTTTGATTTGAATTTCCTTAATTATTAGCAATGTCGAACACTTAAGATGTTTCTCAGCCATCTCTAATTCCTCACTTGTGAAGTCTCTGTTCAGCTCTTTGCTCCATCTATTGAGTGGGTCATTTTTCTTCTTCTTTGTTTTTTGAGTAGTTTATATATTCTGGAAATCAATGCTTTGTCAGATGTATCTGCAGTGAAGGTTTCCTCCCACTCTGTGGGATTTCTCTTCACTTCTTTGATTGTTTCTTTTGATGTACAGAAGCTTTTGAGTTTAATGAGGTCCCATTTGTCAATTGTCGAACTTAATTCTTGCACAGCTGCTGTCTGATTTAGGAAGTCTTTTCCTATGCCTATGTCTTGTAGTCTGTGCCCACTTTTTCTTCTATTGCCTTCAGAGTTTGGGGTTTCACGTTGAGGTCTTTGATCCATCTGGAGTTGACTTTTGTACAGGGCGAGAGGTAGGGGTTTAATTTCATTCTTCTACAAGTGGTGATCCAGTTTTGCCAACACCACTTGCTGAAGATGCTGTCTTTTCTCCATTGTGTCTTCTTGGCCCCCTTGTCGAATATGAGATGGCTGAAATTGTATGTGCTCAGGTTTGGATCTTCAGTTTTGTTCCATTGGTCAACAGGTCTGTTTTTGTGCCAGTACCAGGCTGTTTTTATGACTATAGCCCTGTAGTCCAGGTTAAGTTTTAAAAAGAAAATATACAGAGAGGAATTAGGGAAATATTGTGATTTTAATTATTTTCTGTATTGATAGCTAACCAGAACCGTAAGGGTTCCAATTATGAAGTACAACTGTGCCTTAACTCTGGGAACTAAAAATTGATGCAGAAATCCAGGTATGGCAGTATACACCTATAATCCCCACACTTGAGAGGCAGCCAAGCCTGAGTTACATAGCAAGACCTTGTCTCACACAACTGAATAATAAAGACAACAGAAGGGATTCTTGTTCTGAGAGCTGGTGAGCAGAGAGCTGCCATTCATCCTGTGACTGTAGGGAGGGGGCTGGCTGGAGAGTGTGGCCTGATGCCACACTGCTAAAGTGCTGAGGGAGGCCAGGACTCTGCAGGCCACTTGTGTGTGTCCTTCATGGGCCAAGCTCCAAAGTCAGAGTAGACTTCCTCCATGCCCATCTTGACCCGTCGTGCCACTGTGACATTATTCACTTGTGTAGACAATGCTCAGTTGTCACAGGCTGATGAATGTATACTTGATATGTGCTTCCTACACACAGTGAGGAAGAAGGAAATCTCGAACCTCGAGAACGTTATGCTTAAGTGGAAGAGGCCAGTCACTGAGGTATAAACACTGTACAACCCTACTACAGAATGTACTTAGGAGACAGATGAAGGGGATCCACTGCTCCCTGGGGTCCTAGGAAGGTGTTGCAGACTGTTAAAACACTTTTTAAAAAAAATCTATTAAAATCACTGTTGATGCTAATCAGGTCTCTTTAAGTTCCTACTGTAGGCAGTTCCTATGATGCTCATTTCCTCTGTAAATAATCAGTTTGGGGGTGGCACACTTTGACTCCTAACTGGCAGTTTGACTCCCTGGCTGCCTTGAGCAAAAGGGCTGTCAGTCCAGTCTGACTACCTTAGGTCAACAGCAGCCATCAGCCATCCATCCTGAGCACTCCATGGTCTGCTCCTCCTCCTCCTCCTCCTCCTCCTCCTCCTCCTCCTCCTCCTTCTCCTCTTCTTCTTCCTCCTCCTACTCTTCCTCCTCCTCCTTTTCCTCCTCCTCCTTCTCCTCCTCCTCTTCCTCCTTCTCTTCTTCTTCCTCCTTCTCTTCTTCTTCCTCCTCCAACTCTTCCTCCTCTTCCTCTTCCTCCTCCTCCTCCTCTTCCTCCTCCTCTTCCTCCTCCTCCTCCTCTTCCTCCTCCTCCTCCTTCCCTCCTCCTCCTCTTCCTTCTCCTCCTCCTCTTCCTCCTCCTCCTCTCTTCCTCCTCCCCGCCGATGTGTCCTCGCTCGCCTCTTCCCCTCCGCCCTGCCTGCTTTCCTCCTCCTCTTCCTCCTCCTCCTCCTTCTTCTCCTCCTCCTCTTCCTCCTCCTCCTCTTCCTCCTCCTCCTCCTTCTCCTCCTCCCCCTTTCTCTTTCCCCTTCTTCCTCCTTCCTTCTCTTCCTCTTCTTCCTCTTCCTCCCCCTCCTCCTCCCTCTTCCTCCTCTTCCTCCTCTTTTTTTTTTTTTGAGACAGGGTCTACCTGTAGCCCAGGCTGGCCCAGAACTTTCTATATAGACCAAGCTAGCCTCTATCTCATAGAAATACACTTGCCCCTGCCTCCTGAGTATTGGGGTTAAAGGCATTCACCACTACACTCAGCCCATGGTATTTTGAGGAAACTGCACAGTGACCCCAGCTGCTTGCTCCTACAGGTGCAGCCCTGGCAGGACTATCTCAGTTTACACTGGGCTGTTAGCTATCAGAAGCCTTAGTGAACTCTAGTTCACTAAGAAGCTCTTAGTGAATGGTTGCATGACCCTGCAACCATTTCTACCCAGCCAGGCCGACAGGTACAGGCAAAATTATGCCTATAACTACTTTTTCTAAACTAAGAAAACAGTGAAGCTCGGAAGAGAGGGAGAGCAGAGGAGGACATGTGTGTGTGTGTGTGTGTGTGTGTGTGTGTGGTGTGTGTATATCTGTCTGCCTGCCTGTCTGCCTGCCTGTCTGCCTGCCTGCCTGCCATGTGATGCTGGGAATAGACCTCAGGGTCTCATACATGCTAGGCCACCATTCACTCCACCATTGAGGTACACGCCAATCCAAGATTAAGCTTTGATAATACAGTGAAGCTTTGAAATCCAAAGAGGCTTGTTTTGGAAACCCTCTGTGAAGTCCAAAATCCACAGTGCTCAGTCCCTTGCATGGATGCTATAAGATTCTTATATAACCTGTATGTATCCTCCCATATTCTTTGTGAGACTTTAAGTCATATATAGATTACTTATGACACCTAAACAATGTAAACATTATGTGACTAATTGCTCTGGGTGGTCATGGATTAACAGCAAAGGAAACAGCAGTATAACAGCAGAGATTGGCTGCATCCATGTATGAAAATTTGCAAGTGAGGAGGGCTGGCTGGAGTGGGATGTGGGGGACCCTCATACCCTCATGGGCTCCTGCAGCTCAGTTGCACATGAAGCATCCAAGTTGGCATGGGATGGGGTCTGCCATGTAAAGACTTGGCACAGCTGGCTGTTGCCAGCAGATATGGCTTAGATGGGGCTCAGGCGCCAAGGGCTAGGACTCTGTAATCTTGTTCTTCACCTTTGCAGGATGAAAACCTGTCCTGGCTTAAAACAATTCCTGCAGTGACATGGTGTTGTGAATAAACAGACACCAGAGCATGGCTTGTATGTTAGCTACTACTGTTCCATCACTGCAACCCAAGGGACTGACAGAAACACTGTAAGGGAGGAGGGGCTTGCTTCGGCTCACAGTTCAGCCCATCATGATGGAGAAGGTGGGGTGGAGCAGCTCAGTTCATGGCGTGGGAACCTGTGATGGGTGCTACTCAAAAGGAGGAGGAGGGGGCCGGTGAGATGGCTCAGAGCGTAAAGGTGCTTGCAGCAGAACCCGATGACCTGAGTTCGATCTGTGGGACCCACATGGTGGAAGGAGAGAACTGACTTCTGCAAGTTGTGCTTCTGACCTCCATACCTGTGCCATGGCATGCACATACACATAAGTTAACTAATAAAATTTTTTAAAATGGCAGTGGACTAGGAAGCATAGGGTAAGGCACGAGCTAAAGACAGGTGTAACTTTCAAGCACCTATCTCAGTGACCTCCATCCTCCATTTCCTTAGGGTTGTACAGCCTCCAGAAATAGCACCACCTACTAGGGAATAAGCATCCCAAGCAGGAGCCTCTAGGGACATTGCACATTCAAATTGTAACAGCTAGGGTGTCTCCTTGTAGTGCAAGCCTTTGACAGACCTAACTGCTGATTACAGAGTCCTCCAAGCCACACTGGAGAATAATCAGCCTTGATAATTATGGGGGGGGGGGAAGTGCTGATCAAGAATATTTAAAGGGAGGGAGCGGGGAGGTGGCTTAGATGGTAAAGCACTTGCTGTTTGAGCATGACAAATGGGGTTCAGATCACTAAGTACCCACATAAATTCGGGGCAGGCATGGCAGACCACCTGTGTTTCCAGCACTCAGGAGGTAAAAACAGGAAATTCCCAACGCGAGCTAGCTAGCTAGCTAGACAAGCTGAATCAGTGAGGTCTGAGTGCAAGTGAGAGATACTGCCTCCAGGTGCAAGGTGGGGAGTGACCAAGGGAGACATCATCAAGTCCTCCACATGGATGTGTACCACACACACGCATGCGTGCACACACACCTGTACCCATTCGCATGAGAACACCCACACATATACATGTATACCACACATTATATGTGTGTATGTGTGTGTATAGATATGAGCCAAAAATTTAGGAGAAATAGGAAATAGATTGTGATCAAAGAGCATGGTACATATGTAAGAAAATATAATGAAGCCCACTATTTTAGGTGCATGTGTATAGAAACATCATAATGAAACCTGCTATTTTGTACAATTAATACACATTAAATACAGGGGTTTTTTTTTTTAACTGGGCAATGTTTAAAGCATTTCACTTTTCCCTTATTTTTATTGTTTATTCAGGGGTTCCTAACACACACAATAAACATAAATATATCATATGTACATGTCCCAAATCTGGACTGGACTGGGTAGATGGTCAAAGCCATCTGACGTTCCCTGGGTACAAGCTGGAGCCCATATCCTGGGCCTTTGACCTGACCAGCTTTGGTCTGTGTCAAAGCTCCTCCCTCCCTCAGAGACCTCCATGTTTCAGCTCAGATGGAGCCTCCCAAGAAGCTCTCCTCTCCTTCATCCTCTCTGTGTGTCTGTGCCCTGTGGAAAGGGCCCTTCCTTCCCAGACTACTATCTAACAGTGGTCAGCTTAGCTTGAAGCCTCTGTATTTCAGAGACATGTTACCTGTTTCTTACCTTGGGATCCTACCCAAAGTCAGGTGAAGGGGAAGGATAATTTGTTTGGCATTTTTAGCTCTTCAACACTTGTGTAATTTTTCCTTCAGATATCGTGCCACAGTGTTGCTAAGATTTAAGCTCATAGCCAGGCATGGTGGCAAAAGCCTTTAATCACAGTACTCAAAAGGCAAAGACAGGCAAAGCTCTCTAAGTTTGAAGCTGGCCAGGCCTACATAACAAGTTCCAGGCCAGCCTGAGCTATGCAATGAGACTCTGTCTTGAAAAAAATAAAAATAAAAAAATAATATTTATGTTCATAGGGAGCTTGTTGGGGGGAGGGGCTAATCAGTTTTGGAGTTGATTAAAACCCTCTTAACCATCATTCCTGACTGCCATTGTTAGCACTTCACACAAAACAATGGTTCACTTAAGGTCTGTTGAATGAATTAATGAGTGAATGCACATCTATAGGTGGGCAATCTAAGCGAGGCTCAGCTCTCTGACACCCAGATTCTCACCACCATATTCAAACCTGGACTCATTATGAAAATTAGCCAAGAGACACCAAATGCCTGTAACTACACCAAACCCAAAGCCCATGCTCTGAATCTTGTGTTAAGTGAATACTGGGGTCTGTAACTGGGGTAACAGATGACATTGTAGTTACTTTGCTTTTATTTTAATGATTACAACCCTGGGTTACAGTTAATATTATAGTTACTTTGCTTTTATTTTAGTGAATATAAAACCTTATTCATTGGATAAGTGGCACTGCACAGGAAATTCTCACCGTGCTAACTTTGGTTAATGAGAATGTGGGATGAAGTGTTCCTAATTGGGTTGAGTTTATCTTTGTCCTTCAAGGAGAGTTGCAGATGCACATTAATGGATAGAACAAGGCAGCCCTCACCTCCTTACGAGAGCCTGCTCATGAACAGCGCTGGCTCTCATGTGCACTCCTGATGATCACTTCTGTCCCTTTCTGCTGGGCCTCTGCTTCCTCCGTCCTCTTCTCTTGTTGCCATGTGCCACATTATTTTCTTTGTTTTTGTTTTCCATATGTTTTCTTTCTTTATTGAAGAAAATTATTGTTTTCTTTTCAACAATCAGATAAGTTGCCTTTCCATTTAATCCTTTATATATTTTTATTTTTAATTTTTTTAATTTTTTAAAAATTTTATTTATTTTTGTATGTGTATGAATGTACTGTCTGCATGTAGGTTTGTGCACCCGTGTCATGCAATGCTGCGGAGGTCAGAAGAGGGTCTCGGATTCTCCTGGAACTGGAGTTCTCCTGGAATTGGAGTTATAGACGGTCCTTAGCCGCCATGTGGGTGCTGGGGATTGAACCTGGGACCTCTTCAAGAGCAGCTGGTGCTCTTAACTGCTAGGCTATCTCTCCAGCCCCCCTTTATATATCTTTAAAACATATATTTAATTTTAATTTTGTATATGGGGTGTTGGAATTGCATTTGAGTGCAGTACCCATGAAGGCCAGAAGAAGGCGCTGGGTCCTCTGGAGTTGGAGTTATGGGCAGTTGTGAGCCACCCATCATTGGTTGTGGGAACTGAGCTCAAGTTCTCTGAAAGAGCAGCAAGCCCTCTTAACTGCTGAGCCATCTCTCTGGCCTCTCTATATGTCTTTTTAAACAACCCAACCATATCACAACACCACAAAAAGTTTGAGATTTCTCAAAACATATCTTTCTTTTTAAGACATCAGTAATTCTCACTTTCCTTCCCTGTTAAAAAAAAAAGATATCAGTAATGCTTTTAATATTTCTGTATGCTATCATCTGTGATTTTCCTAGTATTTTTATACATTGTCAATTGTTTGTGAATAGAGTTTTATAGCCCGCTTATATTATGAAATATAAATTTTATTTTACATTTGTAATGACTTATTAAGCAGATTCACTCTAAGTTGGAAGACTGTCTTCTCATCCTAGGGGAATGCTAATTCCATAGTTCTTTGAATATTATAAAATTGCTTTTTCAAAAGTGTTGGGCAGTAGTTTGTAAAGATGCTCCCTGAGTAAAGTACTTGTCATGAAAGTGTGTGGAGTTTAGGGATCTAGCACTCATAAAAAGCCAGCAACAGTGGCACATGTTTATAACACCAGGGACATGGGACAAGGAGAGAGATAGGTGGATTCCTGAAGCTTGCTAGCCAGCCTAGTCAAATTGATGAGCTCCAGGTTCAGTGCTAGATCCTTCCTCAAAAAATGATGTGGAAGGGCTGGGAAGATGGCTCAGTGAGGAAATGATGTGGAAGGGCTGGGAAGATGGCTCAGTGAGGAAAGCACTTGTTGCACAGGGGTGAGGACCTGAGTTCAAATTCCCAGAACCCATGCAAACCTGGCTGAAGTAGTGCATACCTGCCGTCTCAATGGTCTGATGGTGATAAGGAAGGTAGAAAAAGAAGGAGCCCCCAAAGCCAGCCAGTCCAGTGTACACAAGAACAAAACAAGGTACCCCATCTCAAGTAAGGTAGAAGGCAAGGACCAACACCCCAGCTCTTCCTTTGACCTCTACCAGCATGACATGCCACATATGTGCCCATATTCATACAAGGATGTGCACACATCATACACACGTGTAACACACATGTAACACACATATAACACACAGGTCAGAGAGCCACTGTGTGGTGTTGGCAAAGATACCCAACATTGACTCTGGTCTCCATACCTACACAGACGTGCGGAGCCATGTGCACTCATAAATACATACACCACACACAGAAAGAGATGTGCTAATTCACATTGCCACAAATCAAGTGGAAGAGGAAAGAAGACCTACAGGCACAGGTCACAGAAGCATCTAGAAGGTTGTGGACAAGATCTGAGGAGGAGATGCCAAGCTCTGGGCTCAGTGACAACTGTCTCAAAGACCATTTCTTACAAAGGCTCTTAGAAATTAAAAGCTACTGCTACTATTTTGCATTAGACTTTAAAATCACCTTGGTATTTATACAGAGGATTAATTACAACAGATATAAAAAATGAGATATGATGATGACAGGGTTCCTTACAGTACGAGCACCTAAGTCACAGAAAATATGTGAAATGAAAGAAAAATGGGGGTTTCTTGGGGAGGGAAGGGGACGAGCAGGGTGCATAGTAGGGAGAGAGGAGGAGAGTGAAGAGGAGCAACAAAAAGAGACTACGTGTGGAAGTGCTAAAATGAAACCCATTACTTTGCCACTTTCCATCAGTATTAGACAAGAGAAACAGACAGTGGCAAAGAACTTGGAAATGATAAATAGACCCCAGCTGGGATGGTGGCACGCATCTTTAATTCCAGCATTTTGGAAGTGGAGGCATGCAGACCTCTGTGAGTTTGAGGCCAGCCCGGTCTACATAGTGAGTTCCAGGCTAACCACAGGTATGTAAAGAGACACTTTCTCAAAATAAGACCTGCGTAATGACAATATCAGTCAGCAAGCAAATGTGTATGGGGACCTTTTGCAAGGTTCCATGTGTTAGTCACTTTCATAAAACCACCACGACCAAGAGAGCTTATAAAAGGAAGAATTTATTTGAGCTTACTGTTGATGGTTCCAGGGAATTAGAGTCCATCATGGCGAGAAAGCATGGCTGCAGGAACTGGAGCAGAAAGCAGAGTTTCGCATCTTCAAGCAGGCATAGGAAGCAGAGTAACTGGAGACTGGCAAGGCTTTTTGTACTCTTTAACCCCACCCCCAGTGATGCACTTCCTCCAGCATGGCAACATCTTCTAAGACCTCCTGAAAACAGAGCCACCAACTGGGGACAAAATATCCAAATACCTGGAGCCTATGGGGGACATTCTCATTCAAACCACCACATTCCACTCCCTGGCCCCCATAGGCTCATGACCATAGAAAATGCAAAATGCATTTAGTCCAACCTTAAAAGTCCCCGTAGTCTTTACCATCTCAATATTATTCAAAAGTCTACAGTCTAAAGTCTCTTCTGAGACCCAGGCCAATCTCTTAATTGTAAGCTCCTGTAAAATCAAAAGAAAAATTACATACTCCCACCATACAGTGGAACCGAATACACATTCCCACTCCAAAAGGAAGGAATAGAGACATAGTGAGGAAATACTGGACCAAAACAAGACCGAAAACCAGCAGGGCAAACACCAAGTCCAGTAGCTCCATGTGCGACTTCTGGGACTTGACTTCCAAAGGGCTTAGATGGCTCAGCTCCTCCAGCTTTGCGTGCAACATCTCTTTCTTAGGCTGGTACCACGCCTGTTTGCAGCTCTCCTTGTCTGCTCTAGCATCTTAAATGTCTCACAGCTCTGGTGTCTCAAATGTCTTCATAGGGTCTCCACTACAAACCAGGCTTCACCTTTACAGCTTCACGCAATGGCCTATCAGGGCCTTCTTTATTCAGGGACACCCCTGCTGCACTCTGCCTGGCCTCAGTGGCTCTCTGAAACCTTGGAGGAAGAACTGATGACTCATTCACTCTTGCAGCTTTCATGCCTCTGAGGCTAGTACCACATGAATGAAACTGCCAAGTTTGGCTGCAAGCCTACTTGAACCACATTCGTAGCTTTTCTCTGCCCTGGACTTCTTGGAGTAGAAAACCCTCTTGAAGCTTTCCTTTCAAAAGTTGGAGGTTTAGCTGGGTGTGGTCTTGCCCTGAAGGTACTCTTTAATCTCCTTATCAAAGGGATCTGCTCCTTGAGCACATGCCTTGGCTGCAACATTAATCTTCTTTTCTGATCCAAACTGCATTCTGCATTTCTTTCTGCCCCATTTGCTCTTTTGTATTGTTGACTGGTATAATATTAACCATTAATAGCCATGACACCATTTCTACATTAGGCTTTCTTGAAATATTCTCTGCCAGAGAAATTAGTCCATTGCTTTTCAACTTAGCCTCAGGCAGGCATTGGGGCCATTGGCAAACTCCAGCCAGACTCTGCCAAAATATCCCAGTTGCTGCTTAAGTCCTTATTTCCCTCTGGAACTACATTTTTCTTAGCACTGCTTTCTTCCAGGCTTCTACTAGAATGGCCCATTAAGCTCTGATTACAGGAGTAAACCGCTTTTCTAGCCCAAAGTTCCACTCTTCCACATTTCTCCAAACATCCACATGGTCAGGTTCTTCACAGCCAGCAGCCCACTCTCTGGTATCAATTACTGTATATTAGTCACTTTCTGTTGCTGTGATAAAACCACTACAACCAAGAGAGCTTGTAAAAGGAAGAGTTTTGTTTTGTCGAGGTCAGTTGAGGATCTGGTCCTCAGGGGTCTCTTGGGGGTTTTTTTGGGGGGGAAGGTGGGAGCCCCTTGCTTCTTTCAGCTCTTTATCTACCAGTTCCATCCACATGAGGACAAAATCAGGTCTGGCTAGACCAGGCTTCCTTTTCTGAAGGATGAGCAGATTTTCCTTTTTATAGACTGGACACTGGCTGAAGTCCCCTTAGTGGCTCTCCAAGACCTCCCTGAACAGGAAGAATGGTGACCCACCTCTACAGGACTTTTCAAGAGATGCCCCCACGTATAATCCCCTAAGACTTGGTTGACCTCTGAGGGCAAGGAACAAAGTTCTCCCCCAGGTCCCTCGGCCAAATTGGTAGGGACTTCAGATATGGTTGTTAAGCACCCAGAAAGGCTAAGTTGCACCAGCCTGTTACATTGCACCTATATTAACTTTGTATCCTTTGGAAACAAACTGTATGTTATTTCCATAGCATATTTCTTGATTCACATCTTTCCATTTTAATCCCATATTACTCTAAAAGATGCACACATGTCTTCCATCATATACTAAAAGTTCAAGGTCTGAGAATACATGTTAGGTCAGCTCTAGAACCTGTGTAGGGATTCCCAATACAAGAACACAGTCATCTTTAGATCATGAGGAATGTAATAACTTTGCTCATTTTGTCTTACACCTAGGTACTTGGTACTAGCATCCACAGATGAGGGATACCATTTGTTTTTCTGGGACTGTGTTACTTCACTTAGCATAAAATCTTCTGGTTCCATCCATTCACCTGCAAAACAAAACAAAACCTTAGTTAATCTGGGCTATCTGTTTGGCCTTAAGCATCCAGAAGGAAAGTATAACCAGAAATAAATAATGAGACCAGAGAAACTGTAATGCAGACACAAAACTTAGATCTTAGTAAAAAGACAAAAAGAAAAAAAAGAGAGCACCATTGTTTGGCCTGTCTTCAATTCTTACAGGCAGGTGCATATGCTCTGTAGATGCCACTGTTTTTGGCACTCCTCAAAGAAATGAGATACAGCTTTTTTTTTACTTTTTAGCCTTCCAATGTGGACAGACTGAGGACTGCTGAGATACTCAGCTTGTGAGCTAAGCAGCTAATGGAAATTCAGTCTCTCAGAATATGGACTGCCATTGTTGGATTACCTCAGCAGTATCATGGAGGCCAACGCAGGGGGATCAAGATAGGACACATGCTTACTGGACTTCATTTGGGGGCACAATATTTAAAGCAGAAGCACATCAGTAAGGGTTTCCTTCTGCATAAGGTTTTTTTGTAGTGTAATGTCTTAATCATAGTCTACCATCAATTATTTCAGGAATATCTTTAACGTTTAGATAGTATATTAGCAGCATGCAATAATTACCTCATAGGTTCTCAAGCAGAGGCAGTCCATTGCAAGGACCTTCTTTTTGCCAGTAATAGGCTGTTTAAAGTTAGAAAACTGAATAGCAACACTGAATATTGTAGAAATGTACTTTGCTCAGTAATACTTGAGTTGTTGCAATATTAGATTATCCATTTGGTTGTTACAGAAAATCCTTAACTCTAATTGATGGTTGTTGCCATAATAGTATATTACCTGTATTTCTACCTCTATTAATGGGCTTTATGTGTTAGATTTCAATATCCTTGAGCCTGAGCAAGTGCACAAGCCTTTTTAAAAAAGAGACATGGTTTACTTGCACAAAACTGATCAGATTTGAGAGATTGTTAATGCCCTTGAAGTGGTTTTTGTGGGTGTGAAACAAATGTTGAGAATTTGAATTGTTCCTTTATTATAGCATTGAAATTAAGTCTACTTAATCTATCAAATCATGTTCATGCCCTGATTTTATATACTTGTATCTATCAATAAACATTGTAAAAAAATTTTTTTTAATCCATAATAAAAAAAAAAAAAGATACCAAAAAAAAAGGAAGAGTTTATTTGAGCTTACTGTTGACAGTTCCAGGGAATTAGAATCCATTGTGGCGAGAAGGCATGGTGACAAGAGCTGGAGCAGAAAGCAGAGTTTCACATCTTCAAGCAGGCACAGGCAGCAGAGAGAACGACTGGAGATTGGTAAGGCTTTTTGAACTCTCTAAGCCCATCACCAGTGACATGCTTTCTCCAGTATAGCCACACCTTCCAAGATCTCCCAAAACAGCACCACCAACTGGAGACAAAATGTCCAAATACTTGGAGCCTATGGGGGATATTCTCCTTTAAACCACCACATCCCACTTCTAGAGGAAGGATCAGTTTCCCCAGAGACGAGCTCCTATATAATTAGTGGTCCCAAATTTGAGAGGGAGTGGGAAGGGAGACCTAAGAAGAGTTAGTAGGGGCAAGGGAAGGGTGGAAATAAAGTCAATATACTACAAATGTATGAAACTCTCAAAAAATAAAAAAATTAGATTAAAAACAAAAAGACCACAGTATAAATGAGAACTTGGTATAGGAAAGGTGACTTTTCAGTGTGTCACAGTGTATTAGTGGGATCAAAATTGAGGATTTTTTTTTGTCTTTTTGAGACAGGGTCTCCCTTTAGCCACAGTTGTTCTGAAACTCTCTCAAACTGTTCTCAAACCAGGCTGGGCTTGAACTCACAGAGATTTGCCTGCCTCTGCCTCCTGAATGCTGGGATCAAAGGCATGCACCACTGCGCCCAGCCAAAATTGAGTTTTAAAATGAATGGTGGGTACAGTTAGCAGAGTTGGAAATTAGAGAAAAACCACATTGTTTTTCAAGCTTTCAGTATATAAAAAGTGTTTAGTGAATTGACAAATCATGAATCATATCTTTAAAAAAACACTGCATATAAATATTTGAAAAAGCTAAGGATGTAGCTCAGTTGGTAGAGTGCTTAATTGGCATGCAGGAAGCCCAGGATTCTAGCCCTAGCATTGCATAAACTGGTGGTAGTGGTGTACCCTGTGATCTCATCGCTCAAGTAGTGGAGGGAGGAGGATCAGAAGCTTGAGGCCAACCTTGGCTATATAGTGACTTTGAGGCCAATTTGAAATTCATTAGATCCTTTCTCAAAGAAAAATATAAGATGAAAAAAAGCAGAGGAATTATAAAGAAGTTCAATGACTTTAAAGGCTCAGAAGCTGGGCCCTTTAGATGACTCAGTGGAAATGTGCTTGGCACTAAGCCTGACAACCTAAGTTTGATCACTGGGCCCTGCATGGTGGAAGGAGAGAACTGACTCCTTTACATTGTCCTCTGCCTGCTACCTGCCTGCTGTGGCACAAGCATGCCCCCCCCCCCCATAGAATAAATAAAAATAAAAGCTTAGAAAGTATTCTAATAAGGTGGTTCTATTGGCAGGGGGAAATTAACATAATATGAAATTAACGAATTATGTCCTCAGTATAACTCTCTATAATAGATAAATAGCCACTAACAAATATATTTGATAAGAACCTCACAATAATAAATATGCTTGTTGATATATGTAGAAATAACATTTTGTAGTAGTGTTTTAATAGTGAAACAAGGTTTTAGTCTTATAAGTCTCTACCTTAGATCTGTGTTTAAAAGCTGTAAGAACTTTCCACTTTAAGCTTTAAGCTGAAATAGGACAGGACAGACAAAAACCACAGTCTATGAGGGTTTGGAAAATGCGGTCTCTTGCAATTTTCTTACAATGTGTTTGTTAATGGCTGAGATTGTTCTGGCATTATCAGTATATCATGATACTAGGGTGCAGCCCTTGCCCACATTTGCCCAGTATATTTGCTTTTGTTGAACACCATTTAAATTTCCTGCAGTAGCCTGAAGGGCATGCACACTTCTCTGCTGAAAGACTCAAATCCACCAATGTGGCTGCTGCCAAAGAATGGCATGAAAAAGCCTATCAAACTTGCATGTTTTTCTGATCTGGGTCTCAGTTTTTCTAGAGCCTGGTCTCAGGGTGGGGCCCACATATAATAAAAAGGAAACGTCTACTTCCTGGGTATGGCTTGAATCTTCTTGCTGTACCAGCACAGTCTCAGTTGAATTCTACTTGGAGATAAAAAAAAATAATTTGGTAAATGGCACCATAAACACCAACAGAGACAACAGAATAATGGTTCCTGTCTGCAACACACGAAGACCTCTTAGAACCAATGGGGTAGCAGAGGAGACATTTTAGAAGGAGGTAAAGAGTGCCCATAGCTCATAGATCTCTCAGGTAATAAGATGGAAGTGGGAGAAACATCAGGAGTGGAAAGAGGACTGCAGGGCAGAAATGTAGATCGCAGACCTGGAACTGTCAGCTAAAATAGCAACAGGCTATTAAGCATCAGTGCTGAAGGCTAATGTGTAGCTATTTCTTCTGAAATAAAACCTTTCATCTAGACACAGGCTATTCTAAGGGGGGAGGGGTGAAACTTACATCCTGCAGGGAAGCTCCTTAAGCCCAGGATTCAAGGGTTTCAGGAAGTCCCCGAAACAGACCAGATTCACTGGGCCCCTCTTTCCCAAAGAATATATAAGAAGTAAGGAGTGCTGAAAGGCATTCTTCAATGCCCAGAAGACTGTCAGACCAGCCAAGCTTCCTGAAAGAGACTCTCCAACCTGTTGAGTTGCCTGCAGGCTGTACAGTGAACTCTAGATCTCCAACATTCTTGAGCTGTCACCCATGCTGGGGTGGGGTTTTGGTGATACAGCTGTTAGATTCATTCCCGCTCCTGTAGGTAACCCCTCACCCATATTTCTGTAAGTAACCCCAGTAAAACTTATTGGCTCACAAGTTGGACTTTGGCACTATCCACACTTTAGTCTGTTGTTTGCTCCCTATCTGGAGTGACTACATACTTGTTCACCTCTTCCTGGAATAGTGTCACACAAACAAGAGTGGTGGCATCATCAGCACATGAAAAGAAAATTATTTAGACCCTAGAGTGTGCTGCAAATCCCTACCTCCTTCAAGAGACACACTGAAGGGGCTGGAAAGATGGCTCAGGGGTTAAGAGTACTTGCTGTTCCTGCAGAGTACCTGGGTTTGTTTTCCAGCACCCACACGGTGGCTCAAAACTAGCTATAACTCTACCTCCAGGGAATCTGATGCCTTCTGTCCTCTGTGGGTGCTACATTCATATGATTACATACATACATGCAGATAAAACACTCATACACACACACACACAAAAGAAAGTAATATAAATTTTAAAAAAATATAAAAGAGATTTACAGGAGTTTTCCACTGACTTTCCTTTGTAGGAAGCCACAAAAGGCAAGTCTCACCAAATTAATGTGGGAATAAACCAAGATAAAGTTTCATGTAGGATGCCAGGTGCCAGCTCAAAAAAAACTTGAGATGATTTTGGTTGTGAACTTACCTGAGTTTGATCCCAGGAACTCATGTTTAAAAACAATGTTGGACTAGAATCAGTGGCATGCACCTGAAATCCCAGCTTTCCCATCATGAAATGGGAGGTGGAGGCTGGAGACAGAATTGCTTAGAAGTTCATGAGAAATGACTCCTGAAAGCGTTACTCTGAACTCCTCGCATGTGAGCCCCCCTTTCTTACACACATAATGATAATAATAATAATAATAATAATAATAGCAAATAAATTAGCGGTGGAAGACAACTCCTTCAAGCTGATGAAGGGGATCTGAGAAATACGGACAGAATGTTGAAAGATAAAACACTTCCTCCTGACATCAGCAAGACAAGGACATCAGCTGTTCCCCTTGTTCAGCAGGGATTAGTGGTGCTGCTCAGGTTAACTGGGCAAGAAAATAAGACAAGGACATCCATACTGGAAAGACAGGAGTAAAACTCTATTTCAGATGACATCTATAATACACCAAAGAGGTTAGGGTTAGGGTTAGGGTTAGGTCAGCTAAAGAAAATAGAAACCAATTATGAGAAGCAAAAATCTCTTCAGAGTGGGCACAGGACACAACACCAACAGCAGACATCAATTATTTTTCTAGACACTAGCAATAAAGAGCCAAAAACGAAATTAAGAAAACAATCCCACTTAAAATAGCATCAAGATGGAGAAAATATTTAGGACTAAGCTCACCAAATGATGTTGAAACTCACACTCAGAAAATGTCAACCTATTGTCTAAAGAAACTAAGGAAGACCTGAACAAACAAAAGGGTATTGTGTGTTCATAAACCAGAAGACCAGACCTTGTTAAGATGAAACAATTCAAACTGATCTGTGTCACGCCATCTATGCAGAAATGGAAAAGCTGACCCTAAAGTTCATAAGCCTGTGAGACTCAGAATAGACAACACTATTTTGAAAAATTAGAACAAAATAAACAAATAAATGAAAAAAATAGATCAAAGTTGGAACTCATAGTTCCTGATTTAAATATTTACTATAAAGTTACAGCATTCAAAACTTTGTGATACTGACTAGTTTAAAGAGAGAAAGATCAATGTAATAAAATGTAAACTCCAATCCTCCTGTTTGTGTCAGCTGGTTTTTGACAAGGATGACAAGGTGCTTTGATGGGAGAAAACCAGTTTTTTAAAAATAAATGTGACTCTAGATACCCATATATTAAAAAATGTAGTCATGTCCCTTCTTCTCACTTCATAGAAAAATTAACTCACAAAACACCAAAACCAAGATGTAAGAGCTAAAACTATAGAAATCTTGGAAGCAACCACAGGAATAAATTTTCCTTACTTTGGGTTAGGCAATTGCTTCTTAGGTATGCCAATAGAAACACAAAGCCCTAGTATCAAGATAAATTGGACTTATTCAACTATCATAGCTCAGTGGTAGAAAGGCAGTCCATGAGCTGAAAATAGAAAGAAGATATACAAGTGTCCAATGAGCATACAAAAATCTCAATATCATTAGTTATTAAGGAAATTCAGATAAAAATGACAAGAGATAGGACTGATCATAGCAAACTACTCAGCAATGAGTCCATCTTTTCTCTCTCTCTCTCTCTCTTTCTTTCTTTCTTTCTTTCTTTCTTTTCTTTCTTTCTTTCTTTCTTTTTCTTTGGCTTTTTGAGACAGGGTCTCCATATAGCACCAGCTGGCCTGGAACCTACTCTGTAGACCAGACTGGACTTGAACTCAGATCCACCTGCCTCTGCCTCCTGAGTGCTAGGATTAATGGCATGTGCCACCACACCCAGCTTAAAGACTGTTTGAAAACCTAGGAGAAATGGATGAATATCTGAAATCCTGGGAATCACTAAATCTCAACCAAGAAGAGATTGACAGCTTAAATAGACCCATAATATATGAAGAAATTGAAGATGTAATAAGAAATCTCTCAACTAAAAAGAAGCCCAGACACAGATGGTTTCACAGCAGAATCCTATAAAACATTTCAAAAAGACTTACAACCATTATTACTCAAATTGTTTAGAAGGATACAAACAGAGGGAATTCTCTCAAATTCCTTCTATGAGGCCAGCATCACTCTAATACCAAAACCAGGCAAAGATACAACCAAAAAGAACTGTAGACTCATCTCATTAGTGAACACAGATGCAAAATTCTCAACAAAATACTTGCAAACCACATACAGACCCACATCAAGAAGATCATCATGACCAGTTGGATTCATACTAGAGATGCAGGGATGGTTCAACATATGAAAATCAATAAATATCATAAAACATATAAATGGACTGGAAGACAAAAACCATATCATCATCTCAATTGACACAGAAAATGTCTTTGACAAAATCCAGCATCCCTTCATGCTTAAAGTCCTAGAGAGAATTGGATTGGAGGGATCATTCCTCAATGTAATCAAAGCCATATACAAGAAACCCACAACCAATGTCATCCTAAATGGAGAAACGACAGAAGCATTCCCTTTAAAGGTAGGAACTCGGCAAGGCTGCCCCCTGTCACCACTTGTCCTAGTTTGTCTTCCATTGCTGTGACAAAGCACTCTGACCAACACCAACTTGGGGAGGAAAGGGTTTATTCAGCTTACATTTCCTGGGTCACAGTTCATCACTTAAGGAGCCCAAGGCAGGAACTCAGGGCAGGAACCTGGAGGCAGTAGCTGAAGCACAGGCCATGGAGGAATGCTGTTCACTGGCTTGCTCCCCTGGCCCATGCCCAGCCTGACCTCTTATATAGTACACAACAACCTGCCCAGGGTGGCACCACCCATAGTGGGCTGGGTCCTCCCACATTGCTCAACAATCAAGACAATACTCCACAGACGCGGCTACAGGCCAGTCCAATGGAGCCAATTCCCCAATTGAGGCTCCCTCAACCCAGGTGTGTCAAGTTGACACTAAAGCTATCCAGCACACCACTCCTCTTCAATATAGTGCTTGAAACACTCGCTAGGGCAATAAGGTAAGAAAAGGAAATTAAAGGAGTACTAACTGGAAAAGAGGAAGTAAAGCTATCCTTTTTTGCTGATGATATGATTGGCTACCTAAGGGATGCTAAAAACTCCACCAGAAAACTCCTAGAATTGATTAAGAGTTTCAGTAAAGTGGCAGGATACAAAATTAACCTAGAAAAATCAGTAGCCTTTCTTTACACCAACAACAAGCAACTGAAGAAGGAATACAAGGAGACATTCCCACTCACAATAGCCTCAAAAACCATAAAATACCTAGGAACAAACCTAATCAAAGACACCAAAGATCTCTACAAAAAAATTTTAAACCTCTGAAGAAGGAAATTGAAGAAGACATCAGAAGATGGAAAAACATCCCATGCTCATGGATTGGGAAAATTAATATAGTAAAAATGTCCATTCTACCCAAACTCTTATACAGATTTAATCCCCAAGAGTTTCTTCACAGGCTTGGGAAAAAAGACCTTAAATTCATTTGGAAAAACAAAAGACCCCAAATAGCCAAAGCAACCCTGAGTGAAAAGAGCAATACGGGGGTGGGGGGTGTGTGTGGGGGGAAATCTCTATACCAGACTTCAAACTATACTACAGGGTTATAGTCATAAAAACAGCTTGGTACTGGCACAAAAACAGACCTGTTAACCAATGGAACAAAACTGAAGATTCAAACTTGAGCATATACAATTTCAGCCACCTCATATTTGACAAGGGGGTCAAGAAGACACAGTGGAGGAAAGACAGCATCTTCAGTAAGTGGTGTTGGCAAAACTGGATCACCACTTGTAGAAGAATGGAATTAACCCTACCTCTTGTCCTGTACAAAAGTCAACTCCAGATGAATCAAAGACCTCAACATGAAATCCAAAACTCTGAAGGTGATAGAAGAAAAACTTGGCAGCAGACTACACAACATAGGCATAGGAAAAGACTTCCTAAACCAGACAGCAGCTGCGCTACAATTAAGGTTGACAATTGACAAATGGGACCTCATTAAACTCAAAAGCTTCTGTACATCAAAGGAAACAATCAATGAAGTGAAGAGAAAACCCACAGAGTGGGAGGAAACCTTCACCACAGATACATCTGACAAAGCATTGATTTCCAGAATATATAAACTACTCAAAAAACAAAGAAGAAAGAAAACAAATGGCCCACTCAAAAGATGGAGCAAAGAACTGAACAGAGACTTCACAAGTGAGGAATTAGAGATGTCTGAGAAACATCTTAAAAAGTGTTCAACATTGCTAATAATTAAGGAAATGCAAATTAAAACCATTTTAAGAGATCAGCTCACTCCAATAAGACTGGCTAGGGTCAAGGCTCTACCTCCTAAAGGTTCTGTAACCTTTCCAAACAGTGCCACCTGCTGGGGACAAAGAATTGAAACACCTGAGCCTATGGGGACATTTCTTAATCAAACCACCATAACTAAGAGTGCTGTTAAATTTGGCAATTGTGGGGCTGGAGAGATGGCCTAGCAGTTAAGAGCACTGACTGCTCTTGCAGAGGACCCGGGTTGGATCCCCAGTACCCATATGGCAGCTGAGAACCATCTTTAACTCCAGTTCCAAGGGAATCCGACACCCTCTTCTAACCTCTGTGGCATTGCACAACACAGGTGCACAAACCTACATGCAGACAGTACATTCATACACATACAAGAATAAATAAAAATTTAAAAAATTAAAAAAAATTGGCAGACGTTACTTTAAGAGGACTGTGCCCACTGGCACCTAACAAAAAGGAATTATATAAAAAAATAATTATAAAAAGCAATAATTAGGAAAACAGGCTGTGTAGCAACTACAGAAATACCCACTTATATAGGTATTATCCAAGTTAAATTGTGATATGTATTGCGTGCATGTATGCAAGTGCACCCGTGAAATGGCCACAGATGACAGAAGAGGGCATCAGATATCCTGGAACTGGAGTTATAGATGGTAGTCAACCATGTGGGTGGTTGGATTCGAACTCTGGTCTTTTGCAAGAACAGCCAGGGCTCTTAACTGCTGAGCCATCTCTCCAGCCCTCACTCTGTTTTGTTGTGTGTTTAAAAAAATTTTTTTATGCCACTTGAGTTTTATAGTGGTATATAGGTATGATTCAAATCTAGGAGCTCGTTTGCATTGTAAAACCAGCATTACAGACCACAGACGTCATTACAGACCACAGCTGTGGTAGATCAGTTAGCTTCCCTTGTACCTGGGCTTCACTGTAAAGGTTGTGAACTCTTCCCACCAAGTGAAGCGCCAACATAGAGGCTGAAGTTACAGAGAGGCTGCAGAACTGCACCTCTCTGGTTTTACCACTCCAGTCTCCAAGAAGATGAATGCTTCATGAGAACAGGCACAGCTTCCTGAGTCTGGCTTTGTTTGCCTTGAGCGTTTTCCCTGTCAGAGGGATGTTTGTTATGTAGGAGCCTGCTGGGCTCTCTGGTGGCTCAGGGTGTTAAAGGTACAGAAATAGGATTTGAGAATCATCTGACCTGAGCCTCCTAGAAACATAAACAGTGGATCATCAGTCTTTAAACAGTGTTATTTAAATGTCCCATGACGGTTCCTGGCAGGAGGAGTAGGGGCAGGAGATCTAATCCAAAGCAAGTCTGCGGAGCATGGTGTCACTGTGGAAACAAGTTGGAGCCCATTTCCTGCTCCCCAAAGTTGCAGTTCCAGCATGTATTATATCTGACTTGAGGTGGTTCAAGGCTGTCTCCTGGCCTCTCTCCACCCCGTCCATGCTGCAGGTTAGAAGGCATGCCTGGGAGGTACTGCCTTTGCCACAGCCCTGGCAAGACAAAGCCAAATTGTTCTGAAGACTGGGGACCACTTAACAGAGAGTCTGCTGCCTCCACCAGCAAGCAAATTACTTTAACTTCAGTTTCATGCTCATCAGATGGTTTTGGCGGGGACTTGCCTTTACCTCTGCCATCGCCCTTTACCTGGCATCCCTCTGCTGCCTGTGACTCAAGCACACATCTACCCTTCTGTGGCAGCTCCTCAGAGATCTCAGGTCTACCTCTTCACCAACAGCTTGACATTTGGGGATAGCTGGTGAGGTTCCAGGGAAGCTTGCAGCATGTTGTTTTGTATAAAAATCCCTCCCAAGGGGCTTGAGAGATGTCTTAGTTGGTAAGGTACTTGATGCACAAAGATCAAGACCTTAGTTTGAATCCCCACCACCCATACAAAAGCTGGGTGTGGGACACACCTGCAATCCCCACACTGAGAAGGCAGAGACAGGAGGATCCCTGGGGCTTGCTGGCCAGCGAGTCTAGCCACAATGCTGAGCTCCAGGGTTAGTGGGAGACCTTGTCTCAGAAGACAAGATAAAGAGTGAGGGAGGAAGACACTTGATGTGAACCTCTGTGGTGTGGACAGTCTTCTGAAAGAAGGGCTGACCTTGGACATCAAATGGCTGCCCAAGATTATAAATTCAACTGTGATCCTGAGGAGAAGGGAGGAGCCAGGGAGCCAAGTACTCTCCCAACAAGCCAGCTCACCTTGGCTGTACAGAGGGGAGGGACTAAGGCCATATAAGCAGGGGATGCCAGGGGGTGGGTATCTCTGGCCTTCAAAATCGTGTGCCGGACCCCCAGGATAAACAAGAGGCAGGAAAAGCACCAATAATCCTGCAAGTGACCCATTTGCTCTGTACACAAGCCTAAGTAAACTGGCTAGAATCTTCTAAACTGTGGTTTAGGGAAAGTCTTCCCTCATTTTGCCACTGGGACCACAGAGCTGGAGGTGGGGCACCACATACCTGGGGTTTCTCCAGGAAGGAATATTTGCAACAACCTCCAGCCTCTGCAGGTGCATACACAGGCAAGTGCACCTGAACTCACACATAAACAGTGTAATAATAGCAATAACTTTCCACATAGAATCCATACTTCACCATATCCAGATCCTTGCAAGAGCATTGGCAGAGGAGATTGGGGAAGCCCTGCTTTCAGATTTGCTTTCCAGGGCAGTGGCTTTCTAATTTGATGACTTCCTCTTCCTCCTCCTCTTCCCTTTTCTCCTTCTCTCCTCCCTCTTCTCCCCCTCCCTCCTTCCTCTTTCTTCCTCTTTCTCCCTTTCTTCTTCCTCCTCTCTTGTGTGGTTTGGCTCCATTCTAATAATTTCTCATGGTGGCAATAAGTCTGCTGGTTTAAGCCTGTTTCCCTTCATAGAGGCAGAAGCAAGCAGTCAGCTTCACCAGCAGGAGCTAGTTCAGACTCATAGGAATGGATATTTCAAGGGCCAAGCTGACCACTGTATTTTGGATGCTGTGGGTGGGAGGCTTAGAGACTGTTGCTGCAGCCACAGGAGCAGACAGCACACCCTGTGGCCCAGGATTAGGTAGACTATGATTTGGGCTTGTAGGGTCTTTCCAGGCTGCTGAAGTCATGGTTCTTTGACACTGTCTGGGCCTATTTAAGAAAGCTGGAGCCCATAACAGGGCTGGAGTGTCAGTAGCTATGCACAAGTGAACGTAATCCTATTTTGCCCTGCTTTTCTTTGAGTCAAGTGTCTCCAGTGTGGCGCTAAATATGTGTAAAGATGCTAAAGAAACAAACATACCAGGGAAAGCAAAGATATAAAAATGAGAGGAGAAAAAGAAGCAGAAAGTGGATTCTCCTGACAGCCTTGAACTCGGGCTTCCAGTTTCTGCTGATATGATGGAAGCTGGTGTGTCTTTTCTACCTGGATAGATCCTCACTTCCATATGCCAAACCCTATATGTTCTCTCTTCTAAGAGGGTGAGACTACACAAATCTTTCCTTCTTCGAAGAACTTCTAAGGTGACATTTTTTTTCCTTATTGGAATGAAATCAGGGTCTTTGTTGTGACATCTGCAAGAAGGATCTGTGTACTACAGCTTGCTCTTCTTTGAGGCCTGGGCACTGCTGCAGGACACTGACAGCCACCATCTGTCTTAGTCTTATTTCCCATTGCTATGATAAAACTCTGGACATAAGCAACTTTAAAAGGATGAAGGCTTTATCCAGCTTACAACTCCAGGCTATTGTCGATACTACGGGGAAGTCAATGCAGCCATTCACATCTCCAGTCACGAGCAGATAGAGAATGAATGCATGTGTGCTTACACTCAGCTTACTTTCTCCTCTTATACAGCCTGGGACCCAACCCAAGGATTGGTCCCCACCCCCAGCTTTCAGGCTGGGTCTTTCCACGATAATGAGTACAATCAAGACAATCCCTCTGAGACATTCCCACAGGTCAACCTGATCTAGACAATCTCAAGACTCTCTTCCAGGGTGAGTCTACACTGTGCCAAGTTGATAGCTAAAGTTAACCAGCACAGACTCTCAGTTCATGTCCATAGCCAGGCCGCTTAGAGTCTTATGACTAGTTGTCAGCTGGTAGCTGAGGTAACTGAGGTCCCATGTGGTGGTGAGTTACAGCTCCAGAATCCATTCCCATTTTATGGAGACTCTGCAGAGAATTGGGATGTATGATTTATGTGAATAATGTTTTCTGAACTTTCATTCAGGATTATTTATTAATTTTTAGGATAGAGTGTCACAGGCTAGCCCTCGACTAGAAATTCCCCAGCCTCCCAAAGTACTGGGGTTATGGGTGTGGGTCTCCATGCCCAGCTATCATCATTTTATTTTAATCTATATATTATAGAGTCCAACCAAGGTGACAGACCAATGATGCCTCCCCCCAAAAGTGTATTAAATTAAGACAAAAGTCATTTAACTTTGACACCAATTAGGTGCTCCTGGAAGGGAATGCATTCTTTTCAGCTAGTTGAGGAGAATATTAAATAGTAATTTTCTTGGGACTTACTTTATTTGACAACGAGCACCGTGGAGAGCAAAAGGTGGGGTTGTGTGCCTTTAAGCCATGAGTTTACAAACCCAGAGCTTAACCCTTTCTGTACTGCAGCACTTCGTTCCCTGTCTTATTCTCTTTTCTCTCTCTGCTTGCAGGCAGCTGCCTGCCCAGAGCCCTTTATAAAGAACAGGAAAGACCAAAGCCACAGCCAGGATGAAAGACTTGATCTCAACCTTAGATCTCCACTTTAAAGTTCTAATGTACATTGAGCTTGGTTACATGGAGAAGGAAGCAGTAATTGCTGAAGTGTGTTTTCCTAAGCTGCAAAATGATCTTTGAAATGCTCACCTTTAATTCATGGACAGGATCTTATGCTGCTGGAAAGGGAGCTGGGCATCTGCAGAGGGACCTCCGAGCTGCACTTTGTGGTCTTTCAAAACTCAGAAGGGTGACTTGTGCCCTTCAGGGAGGTTTGGGAAGGCCATTAGTTCTGACCATCACTGTCCTATGCTTTGGTCATAAGCAAGTGCCATTTGATTCTTGGTACTTTTTCTTTCTTTCTTTCTTTCTTTCTTTCTTTCTTTCTTTCTTTCTTTCTCTTTATTTCTTTCTTTCCTTCCTTCTTCCTTCCTTCCTTCCTTTTTTTCTTTTGTCTTTCCTCCTTTGCTTTCTTCCTTCTTTCTTTTTGCAGTACTGGGGATGGAACATGTCCTCATCGGTGCTAAACAAGCACACTGTCACTGAACTACATCTCCAGTCCCCATTTTTACTTTTTAGTTTGAAACACAGTGTCTTATTATGCAGCCCAGGTTGGGGTTACAGTCACTCTGTAACCAGGCAGGCTCTGAACTTGCAGTCCTCCTTCCTCAGCCTCCTGAGCATCTAGGATGACAGGCATGTGCCACCAGGCTTGGCTCCAGATACTTTTTGCAGAGAGAAGAAGGGGTGAGGGAGGGAAGGAGGGAAGGAGGGAGGGAGGGAGAGAATTAAAGGCACACATGTGAGCTCATGGTGATCAGATCAGGAATCTTTCCTTCAACTGCAGGGGAAATCAGGCTGAGGGATGTTGAGCAATGGATCTGCTCATGAGAAGGACAAAAAACTGTAACAAAAGGCAAAGCTGTGCATTTCCCTGTCAAAGCAGAGATCAACATGACCCTGAAGAAAGGGAGCAGGTCCCTCCTGCCTGGGGCAGCAGGAAGAGGCTCGTAATCCAGTCCTTGACTACCAAGGGAAGCACTGCAGCTGGCATCTCTGAGACTAGTACTGGTAGTGTATACATATGACCCCATTTGATCCCTGCAGCCCCAGCGAGGGGTGGTATAGATAGAGCTATGTCCTATCTACATCCTGGCATGGGAAGACCCCAGGGGCTCAGGTGGTGCCTTATTTGGGAACAGGGTCTTCATAGATGCCATTAGTTAATATGAGATTATAGGGTGACTGCTCACTGATATGCCTGGTGTCCTTATAGTAGGGGTACAAGGGACGTGTTTCAGTTGGTAGTGTGCTTGCCCAGTGTGAAGATGACCCTGACTTTGATCCCCAGCACTGCATAATTAAGCATGGTAGCCCATGCATTTAATCCCAGTGCTTGAGAGGTGGAGGAAGACCATAAGTTCAAAGTCATCCTTGGGCTACATAGTGAGTTAGAGGCCAGTATGGACGACATGAGACCCTAGCTCAAAATAACAAAACAGAAACAACTCGGGTACAGAGAGGCGCTCAGGAACAGTGTGGAAACGAAGGCAGAGACTGGTCCAGTGATGCACTTACAAACCAATGTGTAGCAAGGCCTGCCAGCAGTTGCCAGAAGCTAGGGGAAAGGGCTGGGATGGAATCTCCCACCAAAACTCAGAAGGAGCCAGCTCTGCCTCACTCACAACCTTCAGAACCTCGAGACAGTGCGTCACTATTTATGCAAGCTGCTGAGCTTTCGAAACATCCTGCTGCCCCAAAGAACTGAATAGGAGGAGAAGGCTGTCATTTTTCTCCTCCCAGCACAGAAATTATTGCACCTGAAGTTGGTCACACAGCAAGTGGGAGGGCCGAGGAGTGGCCTGACGCAGTAGCAGGAGGCTTCTGCTGAACATCAGAGAAGCTGGTGCTGACTAGTGACTAGGAGGGTCAGGTCCTATCATCTTCTGGGAGTAAATGGTTGCACCTGGCAGTGAGGTTTGTAGGAGCAGAGGCCACAGGCTAAGACACTGGTTAGGGCAAAAGCAAGGATGAAGCTTGGGAGGAGGCTCTGCTGGGGAGACCGTGTGAGACTCTGAAGCTCCAAGCCACAAAAAGCCCTCAGTTTGAACACACAGAAATGGATAGGAAACATGTCAACCCGATCCTCCTCTCAAAACCCAATGGTTCAAGAAAGAAAACAAAGATTATCCTTCCCAATGAAAGAGCTCTAAGTCCTAATAAAACAGTGCCCCAGGTCAATCGGGTTTACTTTGGTAATTCTGGGATAGGTCATTTTCTTTTTTAGAGATTTTTTGACAATCCATTTCACGAGTCTGTTAAAGATGGAGACCATGGGTGGGATGGATCATCTTGAGTGTGGGTTGCATTTGAGGAGACATAGAAAGGCTTACCTGAGGAAACACTCACATCTCTGACAGTACCACCCAAGGGAAAGGAGATTCACATGCCCAAGGATCTGAACTTGTGACTTGTGTCATCACTGCTTATAGCTAGTGAAGGAGACAAGGAACAGACCTTGTAGGGGTAAACAGTGAAGGGGAGAAGGGTAAAATAAACAGGAGCCTTTAGGGAACTCTCAGAACTTTGGTGATGGCCATGGGACCGTGGAGGTGAATGAATGTCAGTTCCTGGGATAGAATCAGGAGGCTTGCAGCATTCCCTCCAAAATACCAGAGGTGGGATTTGAGTTTGATAAACCAATTTTACTCTGCAGGCAAAGGGTGCACAGAAGCAGGGTGCTCAGCCTCAGCCATGTCCCCTCCAAAACTGGCTCCCTTGATCTCAACTGCTGACCCTGCCTGAGCTCTCCTGCCCTTGATCTCCCATAGGTGTTGTGAGTGCCAGGCTCCAGCCTGCACAGGCCTCTCTCTGTGTATGCCATGGACCTGACTCTGAGAGGGTTTCCCAATGACCAAGTAACTTAATCCCTTAGCCTGGCCAGACAGACCAGAGTTTCTCAGTCCCTCAGGGCATGGCAAAATCTCCTTCCTTGAGTTCTGACCCCAGAACCTGGGTGGCCTCACCCCTCTGCCAGTCCTAGGGTGCCCTGTGATTGGTGGTCAATTTTTTATTCTCATCTGACAGCTCTGTGTATTAAACCTTCTCTGTTTAAATCTATATGTAGCTTCTGTCTCCTGATTGTTCCTAGGCTAGCACACCAGATAGCAAATTCTGAAAAGAATATAAAGGAAAAAGACGAATTAAATGTGTCCATGCTCAAACAATATGTTTGAATAAATTGCATTAAAAAGTCAAAGTCACCAGGCCTGGTGGCACACGCCTTTAATCCTAGCACTTGAGAGGCAGAGGCAGGCAGATCACTGTGAGTTCAAGGCCAGCCTGGTTTACATAGTGAGTTCCAGGACAGCTGGAGCTACAGGGAGACCCTGTCTCAAAAAGACCAAAAAACAAAATCAAAGTGAAACACACACACACACACACACACACACACACACACACACACACACACACAGAGTTATTATGGTAGAGAGGACTGCCATGATTCAAACAAGTCATTGGAACAAGATACAAAGACCAAGACCTATTAATAAACACAACATTTCAGATCAGATGTAGAGGATGAATTACTCAATAAGTTGAGACAACTAGATAATTATCAAGGACAAAATTCATCAAAGTCTCTCATTTACAATTTCATCTAATAAATACATTTTGGGTGGTTCAAAGAGAGAAAAATAAAAAAGTAGAAAAAAATTGTTTCTATGGTGACAAATATTACTACAGATGAAGAAGGAGAAACCTGGTGATAGTTTAGTGGTCAACAGCACTTGCTAGAGAGTCCTGAGGACCAGAGTTCACATCCTAGCACCCGCAGAGCAGGTCAGGGGTCCTACCGCCACCTCTAACTTCATCTCCAAGGAGCTTTTTCTGGGTTCTGCACAGAGAGAGAGAGAGAGAGAGAGAGAGAGAGAGAGAGAGAGAGAGAGAGAGAGAGAGAAAGAGAGAGATAAGTAAATAGAATAAATCTTTAAAAAAAGATGAAGCGGGGGCTAGAGAGATTGCTCAGTGGTTACGAGCACTGGTTAAGAGCACTGGCTGCTCTTGTAAAGGACCTGGGTTCAGTTCCCAACACCCTCATGAGGCCTAAGAACTGTCCCTAACTCTAGATTCAGGAGATCAAATACTCTCTTCTGACCTCCTTGGGCACTGCATGACATGGGCACACTTACATACATATTGAGGCAATATACTCATACACATAAAATAAAATAATAAAAGGTAAAAAATATGGACAAGTCCTTAAAAGATATGAAGGAAAATATTGAAGCACTTGGTTGCATAGACTTTGACTTTGGTTTGTGGGGGTGAGGGGGCTTCTTTTCTGCTTTGTTTGCTTTCCTGAGACTGTCTCCCTATAGCCTCAGTTGGCCTGGAACTTAACCAGGCTGGTCTCGATCTTACAGAAATCTGCCTGCCTCTGCCTTCTGAGTGCTGGGATCACCACCATGCCTGGCCTGCAAGGACTTTAAACTTGGCTCAAACTTAACATATTTCCAAAGCAAACTTAAAGTCCAAAGACAAACCAAGAATGCTGCTTTTGACAACAGTTTATTAAGAATATAGAGAGAATACTTAGAGATCTAGACAGCATCCCTATAGTTCCCTGGGAGACATGGATACTCAGCACTAAGCCATAAAAAGCAAGCAAGCAAACAAATACACTGTAGGCACTTCATTCTATGCTTACACCATCGCAAGCTCTAAAGGACAGTAGTGGGCTGGTAAGATGACTCAGCATGTAAAGGTGTTGGAAACCTGATGACTTTGTAAAGGCAGAAGGCAAGAATTGACTCCCCAAAGTCATCCTCTGACCTCCATGTATATGCTGTGGCACACATGTGCCCACACACGAGCACATATATACTAATAAATAAATAAATAAATAAATAAATAAATAAATAAATAAATAGCAGCAGTATACTGTTCAACCATCATCTTTCTGTGGGATCTGCTGGCAACACACATCAAAGTCCTTCAAGGTGTACAGATGTTTGACATATAAACTCTACCACATAGATCTTGGCACAAGGAAATGGTCAGAAAGAAGCACCAAGACCGCTAACAAGGATGTTCACGGTAGTGTTGGTGGTGATATTGAAAGATTAGTAACAAACCCAATGGCAAATAATGACTGGCTAAATGCAAGAGGCACAAAGTGGGAATCTGTGGGGCAATTATTGGTAGTCAAAAAGAACCTTCTGCCATCGTATGAAAATGCTCACTAGGGGCTGGAGAGATGGCCTAGCAGTTAAGAGCACCGACTGCTCTTGCAGAGGACCTGGGTTTGATTCCCAGCACCCACCTGGTGGCTGAGAACCGTCTATAACTCCAGTTCCAGGGGAATCTGACACCCTCTTATGACCTCCGTGGCAATGCATGACACAGGTGCAGAAACCTGCATGCAGACTGTACATTCATACATATACAAGAATAAATAAAATTAAAAAAATTAAAATATATATAAAAAAAGAAAATGCTCATTATATTTTAAATCAATGAAAGGCAAGCTCCCCATCATGCATATGCAACTCATGCCCTTAAAGGACACAGATATCCACTTATTTAAGGGATTTGCATCCACTGTCTGCCTGTGCAGAGCAGAGCTTCTTTCTCAGGCTCCAGTTTTGGCCTGTCTCTAAGATGGCTTTAGTGGGAGGTGACATTGCCATCTGTCAGTATAGCTGAGGTTGTCCTCTTGCCTACATCCCATGGGGGGGTCACAGATGTAAGCCCCTCTTCCCTCAGAACCCACTGCCCCCCAGGATGGGCACAGTCCTATCTCTGGCAACCAGACCTCGCTGCTAAGATCACAGGCTCCCTGCCTTTCCCAGCCTCAATGAGCGTGGCGGGATGCAACAGAGTACGGGAGGGTTTGCGGATTGGTCCCTCAGAGGAATATTATCAAACGAGACACCAGCAGCGCTCGGTAATCAAACCGCCAGGCGCAAGGGAGATAGCGGCCTAGGCAGGAGAGACCCTGGAGAATCCTGACATGGTGAGAAGCGAGAGCAAACAGGCACACTGACTTAACTGGGACAGCTGTCCTTCAGCACTCCTATTTTTAAAGCAAATTTTAATTTAGTGGTATTACTAGAGTATGCAGCGGAGCCCCACAGATCCCCTTTTTGCTGGGGTATAGATAAGATGGAAAAGCCTCTCACCCCAGCGAGGATCACCTTTATCTCTTGTACAGAGCAGAGTGGGTCAGCCACAATCTCTGACTCAATCAGGGGCCCAGCAGGAGGAAGGAGTCCCTTCTGGGGTAGGGTAGAAGGTCTTTCAATGAAGATTCTTCTGCCAGAGGAGGGCAAGGTCAGGGAGGCAGCAAGAGGGAGCAAAGCACCGGACAAGCAACAGTGGATGTGTCCCTGTCCATAGGCCTGGGAAAGAGAGAGGAGTGTTTGGAGCTGGCTCAGCATGTCACTGCAGAACCCTGGGAGCATCACAGCAGGAAGAGGGTGGGGTGTTCCATTAGGCTCCTCCCATTCTCGCTGCCTGGAATGTCTAGCCACAGCAGAACCAGCTCAGCAAAGGAGCCTCAGTGGTACCCGAGACAGGAGAATTGCCTCCATTCATGTCCACACACAGTCTCAGAATGGCCTTATCCAGAGGTAGTCTTCATGGGTGTAATTCGTTAGAGATCTTGTCCTCTCTAAGGAAGGCCCTAAATCCAGTGACCAGTGTCCCGATAGAGGAAGAAGAGACACAGACAGTGAGGAAAAGGCCACATGTGGGTGGAGACGCAGCTGAGCGTGGCAGCTTATAAGAAATGGACACCAGGATGACCAGGAGCCACTCAGAGCAGGACCAAACACGGAGAGGTGATGCCACAGCTGACGCCTCATCCTGGACCTCCAGAGCGGTGCAAGTGCAAATTGCTTCTGTATTAGGCCTCTTGGTTCTTGGTCATTTGTCAGGTTAGCCCAGGAACTTGATGCAGCTGCCCTGTCCACTTTCCAGGGCATGGATTGGGACCCTGTGGAGCAGACAGGGACGGGCTCCTGGAGAATAACCTGCACAGCCTCCTTCCAAATGGTTGGATGGTTTCTTGTGTGTACGCTGCAAGCAACAGATTAACTCTGGCTAGTCATAGGTGGTTACAGGGAAATGAGCTCACAGAGTTGGAGGGGAAAAGGAGCAAGGGAGATGGGCAGAAACGAGCCAATATGTGAGTGAAGCCCAGAGACAAACTTACATGCATACATTCCAGAGCACCAAGAAATAGGGAGGGAGAATACTCTCTTATTTATTTATTTTCAAATTATTTTTGGTATTTTTGAGACAGGGTCTCCCTTTAGTCCCAGCTGGCCTGGAGCTCACTCTGTAGACCACCTGCCTCTGCCTCTCGAGTGCTGGGATTAAAGGCATGCGCCACCATGCCCGCCCAGAATAGTCTTCTTTAATAAATAATAAGAAACCTCTGGACACCCATGTGCAGCAGAATGAAGGTGCACTCCAATCTCATACAATATTTTGCAAAACTTAAGCCCCCAAATGGAACAAAGACATCAAGTAGCCATGGATGGGACCAGGTTTTACTAAATATGGCACAAAGAGCACAAGAAGTTCTGGAGAGATGCCTCCGCCATGCATATGTGATAACCAGATTTCAGTTCCCAGAACCCAAGTAAATAAACATGCCTGGTGGGTGAGGTGGCTGGCCTGTGTTCCAGCCTTGGGAGGTGGAGATGTGATCCCCAGAGCAAGCTGCCTCAATACACTGGCAGCATTGACAAGCTCTGGGCTTGACAGCAGTGAATACAGAGGAACAATGGTTGAAGATGGCTCCTGACATCAACCTCCACATGCACATGCACATACATCTGCCTACACATATGCAAACATGGATATATGCATACCATACACTTGAAAATGGGGGGAAATGCATAGGAGATAAAGAAAAAATAGAAAAAGTATAAGTCAGGCATGGTGGCACATGACTTTAATTACAGCATGCAGGAGGAGGAGGCAGGAGGATCTTTGTGGGGGTTGAGGCCAACCTGGTCTACATATCAAGGTCCAGGCTACTGGTGCTACAGGGAGACCCTGTCTATAAATAAATAAATAAATAAATAAATAAATAAATAAATAGTTTCATCCAAATTTTAAAAAGATGTATTTTTTTTTTTTTTTTTTTTTTTTAAGACAGGCTCTCCCTGTAGCCCCAGCTGTCCTGGAACTCACTATGTAGACCAGGCTGGCCTTGAACTCACAGAGATCCACCTGTCTCTGCCTCCATAGTCCTGGCAAGATTTGTGCCTCATAAAAATGCTGGAAGATAAATTCACAGAATCAAAGGATGCATTTTGAAGCCATGTATCTGATACAAGACTTAGACCTGTGGTATGCCTTCTAGCAACTCAAGTATACAGCTTTTGGAAATGGGCAAAGGTGTGAACAGACATTGTCCACAGAGGCCACAAAGGCCAGAGGCATATAAAAGACTAAGTGCCATTAGTCGTCAAGAATTGCACAACAAAACTGAAAGAAGAGGCTGGAAGATGTCTCAGTGGGCAAGAGCACCTGCTCTGTAAGCATGAGGACTAACACAGAAGCCTAGGTGCACACACCAGCACGTTCACATGTACCACACAAACTACACAGACCACATACATGTGCACATAGTACTACTACTACTACTACTACTACACAGACCACATACACACATACACGCTACTACTGTCGTTACTAATACTACACAGACCACGTACACACGCACACATACTACTACTACACAGACCACATACATGAGCGCGCGCGCACACACACACACACACACACTACTACTACTGCTGTTACTACTACTACACATGCACACACATTACTGTTGCTGCTGCTGCTGCTACTATCACCCATGCATGCAAGAAAGTAAAAAGGAAAAAGAAAAAAAGAAAATGCACATCAAAAAACAAAGAGCTCACTTGGAAAGGTGCTTGTCATGCAGTCATGAGTACCTGAATTTGATCCCCAGCCCCACATAAAAAGCCAACTATAGCTATCTGCATGCCTGAATCTTAGCACTGAGGAAAGTGGCAGAGACATGCACCCTAAGCCAGCCAGCATATCTGAATTATGAGGCTCAGGCTCAGGTGAGAGACCTTTCTCAAAAAACAAGGTAAAGAGCAATAGATTAAAAAAAACACACAATAGGGCTGGAGAGATGGCCTGGCGGTTGGCAGCGCCGACCACTCTTGCAGAGGACACGGGTTCGATCCCCAGCCCCTACCATGGTGGCCGAGAGCTGTCTGAAACTCCAGTTCCAGGAGAGCTCCAGTTCCGGGGGAATCCCGACCCTCTTCTGACTTCCACGGCATTGCACAACACGGTGCACAGACCTGCATGCAGACAGTACATTGATACACAACGAAATAAATAAAAATTAAAAAAAATACACAATATTGACTTCTGGCCTCCATAGACACACTCAGTGCCTGAGCACCCACCCACACGTGTATACACACAAACAAGTATACATGCATAAAACACACACCACACATACACACACACACACACACACACCACACACACACACCCGTTCCAAAATAAATAGACAACAAACGTTGAGAAAGATATGGGAATCTGGGACCTGGTCTGATTGTGAAATGGGGTGGCTACTCTCAAAGAGAGTTCATTTGTTTCTTCACAGTTTAAGCATGGAGTTATGATGTGATCCAGCAATTAGATCCATAGATATACACACAAGAACTAAGAGTGTGTTGCTGCTTAAATGCTTGTACCTGAATGTTCATCATAGCTACAAGTGGGAAAAAATTCAAATATTCATAAGTGGACAAAAGGCTAAGCAAAAAGTGGTATTCTATGAAATGTCATTATTCAGACATGAAAAAAACACAATACAAATGTCACAAGATGGATGAAATTGGAAAATCTCCAGCTAAAGAGAAAAGGCCAGATATAGAAGGGCACATGGAGCTGAGCCTGTTTAAAGAGGCAAATCTGCCCCCAGTAGATGCGTGGAGCAGGTAGTGTGTGCGGTAATCACTTGCCAACATATGTTTTCTTTCTGTGCCAAAAATTTCCTAATTCTGGAGATGCTGGTGACAGTTGGACAGCTATGCAAATACACTTAAAATTACCATGTTGAAAACTTTGAAATTTGTTGCAGGTGAGGTATAGATGAATACATTTATTCGAAAAAGTCCAGCCTCTTGAAAATAACTTATTTCTTGCCTTCTAGCCGAGGTGTTTGCTTAAAAAAAAAAAAAAAAAAAAAAAAAAAGTGCATTTATTTGATGAAATCTTTTGAAAGTCTTGGCATTTCCTCATGAGAGTCAGGATGTCACCATCTATGGCCTCATGGTTATGCTTATCCAACTCTGGCAACCCATGTTGGCTTTCCCATGTGGAATCCTCAGCAGGGCAGGGAGGAGGCTATATATATACATATCTACATTTATATATTTACTATTCTGTGGTGACACTTGTTCATGTTCTGTTTATAGAAACCCGGCAAGCATTCGTTTGTATGTGTGTGTTGCTTATGTATGTGTGCACATGTGTGTACACACATACATGTGGAGGTCAGAGTCAACATTGGTATCTTCCTCAGGCTTTATCCATCTTATGCTTTGAGACTGAGTCTCTCTGTGAACCTGGGGCTCACTGAGGCCTAGACCAACTGACAGAAAACTCCCAAGATGCTCCTATCTTCACCCCTGCAGTACTGGGGCTACAAGTACGTGTTGCCGTGCTTGGCTTTTTGCATGGGTCCTGCAGATTTGAACTCAGGTCCTCCTCTTTGCCCACTAAATGTTTTATCAGCAGAGCCATCTCCTCAGTCCCAAGCACTCCTTTTGGATCAGTGCTGCTTTCTCCATGTTCCAGCCTGAAATAGATTATTTTTGTTTGTAAACTTCAAAGACTATTTTTTTTTAAATATGCCACTTATATAATGTAAATGTAAACCACTCTGATATGGAATTAGTCAATCAGTCTAATGTGATCCATAAAATCACATTATAAGGGCTGGAGAGATGGCTTAGCTGTCAAGAGTGCTTGCTGCTCTTTCAGAGGACTGAAGTTCAGTTCCCCGATACCAGGTCAGGTGGCTCAAAGTGCCTGTGACTCCAACTCTAGGGATTCTGACTCTATCTTCAAAGGCATGTGCATGCTCACACATGCAGATGCACACATAACACATAAACAATAAAAACATTAAAATAAGCTTTTAAAAGCCACATTATATATAAGGGATTTGGTCTTTGCAGTTACTTAGAAATTTAGAAAAGGACAGCCTATTCATCACCATAGACAGGTATTCTCATAAACCATAAATTAAAATCAAGCCATGCTTGTTTCACAGCCTCATTCTTTGTAGAGCAGTTACCGCCAGAAGATGCATCTCTTCTCTCAGGCTGGGATTGTTTAGTCCTTCCAGGTAATTAAAATGTGAAAATATGTGTGGGTGTTTTTAGCTAGGAAAGCTTCATCTGTTTCTGAACCCTTGACATACTATCATTGGGTTGCCCATCTGGGCTTCCAACTGAGATTCACTTAGTAGCTGGGTTGTGCCTCGGAGGAGGTATGGCTTCTGTGGGAGGAGGCGTGGCCTCAGTGGGAGGGGACTGCGGCCTCCTTGGGAGTAATAGTGACTAAATGAGAGGGGGCGTGGCTTTGGCTGGAGGAGGCGCGGCCTCAGTGAGAGGAGGCGTGGTCTTAGTGGGAGGGGAGTGTGGCCTCTGAGGTGTGGCCTCAGAGGGAGGAGGCGTGCCTTCTGCAGCAGTGGCCAAAGCCTGAGTTAGGGGAAGACATTTTTCCAAGCACATGAGCACATGTGTCCTGTGGTCTCCCCAAGCCCAGCTGCTGTGCTCTGAGGACTGTATCCTACAGCAGGAGGCGTGAGTGCCACACCACAGTGGGGCAGTGAAGATGAGCACGGAGAGGAAGGACAGCGCTTTGCAGACACTCTGAAATCGGGGGTGGGTGGGCGAGTGGCAAAGCCAGCACGCCCAGGTTTCAGCAGCTAAGGAGCGGGAGGCTGAGATGTGGCTCCCAGGAAAGAGTGAGACAAGCGAAGAATGAAGAGACTGAGATGCAAACAAGCCTCTCTGTGGTCACTGCTGTAGTCCTTCATTGCTGGTTTATCGTTATTTGGAACATCTCTACATAAAGAAATCCTGGCTCTCTGCAAACTTTACAGCAAATTTTGTTAAAGGAATTGTGCAGGAATTCTTGAGCTGGTGAGGCTTCAAGTCCTGGCTGAGGGACTACTTTCTCTTCCCATGTCTCCTTAGTTTTCCCTGTCTTTCTACCCCGTCTTAAGATGAGCCAGGGAAGGACGGTAGACTGCAGATCAGGCATCCTGAACACATGAGAGACGGAACATTTGAGGACTTTGGTATGCATAGCTGAGAGAATGTTTAGGAAGTCTATGTGTGATAAATGCTGCAGGGTGCTCAAGGCAGCAGCTAGGTAAAAATAGAAGATGCGCCAAAGCAGCAAAACTCTGTAAAGTGCCCACACTCAGGGCAGCCATCACTGCTTTATCCCTCAGGCTCATCTAATGATCCTGAGAATCCCCTGGGTGGCAGATGGGCTGAGAAACGACAAGGGATTTGTCATTTGGGCTTACAATTTAGGATTTTTTTTTAGACTTGTTATAGTATAATGCCTTTTCGTCCCTCTCACTTTCTTTCCGAGCTATGTACCAGCGAGCTCAGATTCATCCTACCCCGTGTGCCCCATACGTATTCGTAGGTGCACTTATCCCCTGTAGCCCCAGCTGTCCTGGAACTCACTCTGTAGACCAGGCTGGCCTTGAACCCACAAAGGTCCACCTGCTTCTGCCTCGTGAGTGCTAGGATTAAAGGCGTGCACCACCATGCCCGGCAGGATTTTTAAATTTTTTGATGTAGTTTGTTTTTACTGTACTAAGGAGTCACTTGAGCCCCCGTGTGCAGCACTCTAACACGGAGCTCTAGCTCCAGCCCTCTTTAAACTTATTTTTATTTTAAGTTTGAAATATATTTATTTCTGTGTCCTTTATTTATTTATTTTTTTATATAAATTTTATTTATTTTTGTACGTGTATGAGTGTACTGTCTGCATGTAGGTCTGTGCACCCGTGTCGTGCAATGCCGCGGAGGTCAGAAGAGGGTCTCGGATTCCCCTGGAGCTGGAGTTCTCCTGGAACTGGAGTTACAGACCGTTCTTAGCCGCCATGTGGGTGCAGGGGATTGAACCCGGGTCCTCTGCAAGAGCAGTCGGTGCTCTTAACCGCTAGGCTATCTCTCCAGCCCCTATTTCTGTGTCCTTTATATGTGCAAGTCTTTGCCTGCAAGGATCTATATGTACAGCATGCATGCCTGGTGCCTGAGAAAGCCAGAAGAAGAAGGCATTGGATCATCTGAAACTGGAGTTACAGATGGTTGCCAGCTGTTTTGTGGGTGTTGGGAGCAGAAACTGGGTCCTCTGCAAGAGCAGAAAATATTACTTAATTTTTTTAAAGATTTAGTGATATACAAAACATACATAATATAGTATCTTTAATACACTTTTTCCTTTCCACATCAATATTAAACAGTACTCTATTAACAGCTTATCTCTGCTTACCTTGTCTGTATCTATGTGATGTACTACTCCCTCACAAACAAAAATGAAAATTAGTACCTAGGACAAGGCGGGTGGGGTAAAGAGAAAAGCATAAAACTTTAGTCAGATGATAAACTTTTGTTGTTGCTGAATATGCAGAAACATTTGGGCAATTAAGTTACATTTTCTTGTCATAAAGTTGCACTGCAATCTCCCAACATCATATAATGACGATCCAACTCAATGATTGCTTAAAACCAGAAACAACTTTCATATTCATATGTTCCTACTCAATTTTAACCATAAGCAAGAGCTTACATTTATGGTCAGATTTGATATATTAGCTAGTAAAATCTTTGGAGATGTATGTAACTAACTGCAGGCTGGCACTACCTTAACACTCATAGGAAACACCAGTGAGTTGTTTCTCCTTTTATCATGGCTTTCTTTTATTTAAATAAATAAGAGAATGTCAAAACCCTTGTTACACAATTTGGATACAGCCAACTTTTTGTTAAACAGAACAGAGCACACGTTGTATAAAAGCAGCAAGCATTCTTAACCATTGAGCTATTTCTCCAGCCTTTTATTTTATTCTGAGGCAGGGTCCCACCAAGTTGCCTTGACGGCCTTAAATTCACTCTATAACCCAAGCAGACTTTGAATTTATAATCCTCCTGCCTCAGCCTCCTGAGTAGACTGGCTGAACATTTGTGTTTCTACAAGAATCCTTTGGAAGTAACAAACCTACAATGAGCTGGAGTGGTTGTTCTGGTGCATACCGGATATTTCAGGGGCTAGGTCCATCTGGCTTGAGTCTTTCATAGTTATTCTAGGGAAACAAGCATCCCCAGGGCCTGTGCTATGTATGGTAAATTCTAATCACCAGCCCAACACAGTTGCACAGAATATGCATCCCTGGAGAATATTTTTCCAATTCTTTCAAACAACTGATACAAACCCATTGTGTTCAAAGAATTACCTTACCTGATGTCCTTGCTGGGGCAAAACACTGACAAAAAGCAACTTAAGAAAGAAAGGCTTATTCTGGCTCAGTTTGAGGGTCCCATGTATCATGGTGGGGAAGGCATGGCAGTAGGAGAGTGAAGCAGCTGATCACGCTGCAGCTACAGGCGGGAAGCTGGGAGATGAATGCTGGTGCGCAGCTCACTTCTCTCTTTATTCACTTTAGAATGTGGGATGATGCCACCCACATTCAGGGTGGGTCTTTCCCCTCAGTTAAGCTAATTTAGAAATTCCTTCACAGACAAGTTTGTCTCTAAGGTGGTTCTAGACCTTGTCAAATTGACAATCAAAATTAACCATCATACCTGTATAGATATAAATGCAGATAATCAGAAATTCTTAGGTTTTAATATTTTTCTTATATTTTGATTAGATAATATGAATAACTCCACAGCTAATATTTAGTATTCATAATTCTTGAAAGTATATATACACACACATGTGCATGCATGTGTGTATATATACATACACATAATTGTATGTATACCTGTATCTGCACAGTTCCGAATTCCATGTGTGTATGTGTACGTGAACCTATACAGTTTACAGTCTATCTTATATGGATTATATAAAAATATATGTATGGGCTGGAGAGATGGCCTAGTGGTTAAGAGCACCGACTGCTCTTGCAGAGGACCCAGGTTCGATCCCCAGCACCCACATGGAGGCTGAAAACCATCTTTGTCTCCAGTTCCAGGGTAATCCGAAGCCTCTTCTGACCTCCTGCGGCATTGCATGACATGGGTGCACAGACCTACGTGCCAACAGTACATTCATACACATATGAAAATAAATAAAGTTAAAATATATATATATATATGTATGAGGCTGGAGACATGACTCAGTTTAGAGCACTAGGTGCTCTTACAGAGGACTTGGATTCAGTTCCCAGAGCCCACATGGCAGCTCAAAACTGCCCATAACTCCAGTTCCAAGGGATCCCACATTTTCTTCTGGCCTCCGCAGCACCAGGCATACATGTGCCACACACACATACATACATGCCAGCATAAAATAAAAATAAATAAATCTTTAAAATGTATACGCAATTAATTTATGAAAAAGTAAGTTTTAAATGTTTTTCTTTTATGAGAAATTCTCTGATTATGCAAGTGTGATCAGGTAAACGCAAATTAAGCTGAACATCCACCAAGGTAATTTCTACATTTCCCAGAACTTAGGACTGGGCAGGGGTGAAGAGAGAATGTTTTCCTCTCCAACCTGATATAACCTAATCACTTCTGGTGGTTCTGGATTCTGGAGCATCAGTCTCATACAGTCACGTCCCATGCAGCTGTCCCCAGCTCTCATCCCGAGGGACTCCCCCCAAACTGTTACTGTCACTGGGGACAGAGGTTAAAGCTCAGGGAGACTGTTTTTTTTTTTTAATCTTAATGATTTCTTTGTATATAGAGGCATGCCACGTTTTAGAAATGTGACACATGTGCCCCAAGCATGGAGAGAGAGAGAGAGAGAGAGAGAGAGAGAGAGAGAGAGAGAGAGAGAGAGAGAAGAAAGGGAGACAGAAGAGACAGAAGGGAGAGAGAGAAAGAGAAGCAAGTTAGAGAAGAGTGAGGGACAGATGATTGTGGACACTATAGAAAATGTCTCTGTCTTCATTTCCTGGGGACGAGATGCCCAGCAGGAACGTGCCTCTTGCTAGCAGGAGGTGGCTCAGCCAGTGTCCATCTCCAGGACCTCAGCTCTCTCTCAGTCCCTTACACGAAACATTTCCAGACACCTTCCCAGTGTGCTCCCTCCCACACCCATCTCTCTCAGGGAACAGGGTGAGAAAGCGACTCACTCTTAAACCCAGGCTGCCCTCGAAATCACTCTGTACCTGGTCTGGCCTTGAACTCACTTTACAGTTCAGGCTAGCCTAAAGCTCACTCTGTAGCCCAGGCTGGCCTAGAACTCTTGGTTTGCCTCATGTCCCAGCCTCCCAAGTACTGGGATTACAGATGTGCACCACCAGACCTATTAAACATCTTCTGCTAGTGCATGCTTGGAGCAAGAATCCAAGAGGAATATATCACATTTTTCTCTTTGTTCGATACGCAATAGCGTCTGAGAACTTGAGCATTAGAAACAACAGCTTAGGGCTAGCAAGATCCTGATTTAAAGGTAGGAGAAAACTGACTACACACACACACACACACACACACACACACACACAGTAAATAAAAAGAAAATAAAACACAACAGTTTAAAAGTAGAAAGACAGATGGTGTATAAGCTCTGACTGTATGTTCTACTCAAAGATGCTGGACAGGTAGGAGCTGAGCTTTGGTATTAAACTGTGGTTTTGTATTATGCGTGTGTGTGTGTGTGTGTGTGTGTGTGTGTGTGTGTGTGTGTGTGCAACCTCTCCAGTGAGAAGCTTGTGGGAAGGGCTGGGGGTGGGGCATAGTCTTGAAAAGGAAACTGAGCTGCTCCGCTGAGCTGGGAAGAGAGGAGGGCTCCCCCCTGCCGGGGGCGTGATGAATAGTCCCCAGTCTCAAGCTGGGCCTGTCTGCAGAGGCTAGGAGGCTGCCTGCCTAATCCAGCGGGCTTCTCCATTCTAAACGCAAATGAAGAGGCCCTTTCCACCCGAGCCCAAAGGGGGAGGATTAGAACAGGGAGTTCAAAGCTCAAAAATGATGCCTTGCCTCTTTCTTTTTTCCTCCCTACCCCCCCCCTTTATTTTTTTAAAGGGGACAGAAATATGGTTGGTTATTATCTCGAGTTATTGCTACAAAGAATTTCAAAATTAAAAGATAAGCACGCAGAGGAAGCTCAGTAATTTTCATAAAAGGGGACTTAAAACAGATGTGCCCTCTTTAATGGAAGCATGCTTGTGAAAGGAGGCATGCATTTTAACATGGCAGGGGAATCAGCATAGGGCGTCCCGGGTTTGTTCTGTTTTGTTTTGTTTTTTTTTTTTTTTGTCTCTGGAGCGGTCCTGGGTGTGATCGTCTGTGGGCGGGGACAGACAGGACAATGTGTTAACACCACCACAAATGGCCAGCCAAAGGCTTTCATCCCCCTGCCCTGGAGCTGGGGCCAGGGACCACTCCGGACAGATATTTTGATAACTAGATAATTTAATTTCTTTTTGAATCTGTGGAACAATTTGGGTTAGGAATGTGTCGCTGTTGTACAAACCCCTGACCCTTGTCCTGAAGGAAAGCCAAGAGTGTATTTGTCGTCCGCTTAACCCTTTTCTTGCAGAAGATTTTTTATTTGGTCCTATTGTCTTTCTGATGTTGGCACAAAGAAAACTCACTCTTAAATGATACTTGCTTTTCTCCTCAGAGAAACTCCAAACATGGTCCGGAGTCATCTGTTCACCAAGAGTGGGGTCTGTTCTTATCCAAGCAGAAGGACAGGAAGCAGAGGACCAGACTGGTCCATCTGAGGCACAGAGGAACGAGGTGGTCCACCCCAAACCACAGAAGAACAAGGTGATCCATCCAAGAATGGAGAGAAGTGGCCTGTCCCAAGCATAAAAAACAGAGAGGCCCATCAGAACAGTACTGAGCCTTTGACTAGACTAAGAAGCAAATGTTTAAACCCTCTTAGAAATGGCAAGTTCTAGCATGATAGATAGTTACAGCTGTGCTCTTTTATAGCCTGTGTTTCTGGGACGGAGCACAAACTGATGAAATTTATTCTTGTTTTTTAAATGTTTCTATTTTCTATAAAACAAACTTGTTTTTTATTGGGGGGTAGGGAGAGGACAGGTGCTAGGTGAGCCCAGTGCTTGCTAAGCCTATGCTCCACCACTGAAGAACATTCTAGGCCTCTGGCTTCAGGCCACATCTTTCCCCAGAGAAAGCAAGTGGATAAATAGCTGGACTCCATCTTAGCTATAGTTGGTAATCAGTAAATATCTACTGCTTCTCATTGGCTGGACAGGTTTAACCTTCCTTAATTTCTTTTCTAAATTTTAATTTATTATTATTGTTGTGTGTGTGCATGGTGTGTATGTGTGTACATGGAGCATGAGTGTGTGCAGATGGTATGTGTGTGCATGGTGTGTATGTGCATGATATATGTGTGCATGGTATGTATATATGTGTGTGTGTGTGTTTGTGCATGGGGTGTGTGTACATACATGCCACAGGACATGTCAGAAGACAACTTTGGGAAGTTGGTTCTTTTCCTCCACTATGGATTCGGGGATCAAAGTCAGCTCATTAGATTGATGCAGTAAGTACTTTCATCTGCTAGCCATCTTTTATGCCCTCAATTTCTTTTTGTTCCTTCCTTCCTTCCTTCCTTTCCTTGCTTCCTTTCCTTCCCTTCCTTCCTTCCTTCCTTCCTTTCTTTCTTTTTCTTTCTTTCTTTCTTTCTTTCTTTCTTTCTTTCTTTCTTTCTTTCTTTTTTTCTTTCTTTCTTTTCAAAACAAGTTGTCCAAAGCTCTTTCTATCTGATCTCACCCCAAGGAATCACCACAGCCTATGCAAATCTTAGGAATTGCCTAAGAGCACTTCATAGGTAATATGGCAATTAATACCCAGCTAAAGACTTGAGCATGATATAGTATGTGAGACCGGAGGCCCATCTTGGTCTCCTTCCTTTCTTCCACACCCAGCAGAGCTTGCTTCCCAGTGGGGACAGCTGCTCATGCCATCCCCTAGCTTTCTCCATAACTCTTCCAGGCACCTCAACAAAGAGACTTTTGTTTCCTGCCCAGTGGCTCTTTCCTCAGGCTGCAAGTGGACTCTATTGCTCTTCCCAGTGAATTTATCCATCTGAGGCTGTTCATTAAAATCCTCAGCTCTGCCAAAGACAATATGAAGAGAAGTCATAGATTGGGAGAAATTTTTGCAGATGATACATTTGGTAAAGGCTAATGTCCACAATATACAAAGAGCTCTTAATATCCAACAAGAGGAGCTAGAGAGATGGATCAATGGTTAAGATCACTGGCTGCTCTTGTAGAGGACCCAGGTTCAGTTCCCAGCTCCCATATGGCAGCTATCATCTGTAATACAGTTCTAAGGGATACCTGCCCTCTTCTGGGCCTCTGTGGGCATTGCATGTCTGAGTACACTTAACATATATGCAGGCAAAACACTCTATACATAAAAATAAGTAAATAAAAAATTTTAATCCAACAATAATAAAACCCTCCATTTTAGCTGGATGTGGTACCACACACCTTTAATCCCAGCACTCTGCCCAGCAGAGGCAAGTGAAGTTCTGTGAAATTGAGGCTAGCTTGATCTACATATTTAGATCCAGGCCAGGTGGGGCTACAGGGAGACCCTGTCTCAAAAAGATCAAAAACATTTTTAAAGGGTGAAAAGACTTGTGTGTACATGTCACCAAAAAAAGATATGCAGATGTCAAAAATAAGGACAAGAAAAGATATTCAGCATTGTGCAACATCAGAAAATTGCAAATTAAATTTATTAATTTTTTTCCTTTATGTGCCCGTGTATTTCTGTGTGTATGCATGCTAGTGCAGTCCCCACAGAGGCCACAAGAGGGCTTCAGATCCCTGGAGCAGGACTTACAGGCATTTGTGAGCTATGGACACGAATGCTAGTAACTGAACTCCAGAAAGAGTAGCAGGTTTTTTCAACTGCTGAGCCATCTCTCCAGCCCTGTGAATTACAAATTAAAGCAACAGTTAGATACCACTATGCAACTGTGAGGATGGCCCAAATGTAAAACACCAACACCACCAGAGGATAATGAAGATGTGGAGAGCAATGAGCTCATTTTCTGAGTCAAGAATGCAAAACTACAACCACTTTGGAAAACCCAACAGATCTTACCCCATGATTCGATAATCATGTTTCTTGGCATTTACCCAAAGGAGTTGAAAGCTTATAACTACATAAAAACCTGAACACAGATGTTTGTAGCAACTTTCTTCATGAAGACCTATCCTTGAAAGTGACCAACTTGTTCTTCATGGGTAAAGGAATGAATAGACCATGGCACATCCAGACGATGGTGTGTTATCCAGTGGCAAAAAGAAATGAGCTTTGGAGCCTGGCATAGACGTGAGAGAGACGTGCGTGGGTACCGCCCAGGGAAGGAAGCCAGTCTGAAGAGGCTGTGATATGGCATGGCAGGAAAAGCAAAACGATGGGGGGCAGAGAATGATCAGGGGCTGCCAGAGGTTAAGGGTACCAAAAGAGGGTCTTCAGGGAAGCTGCTCTCTGCGACACTACAGTGGAGGCTGCAGGACCTTGAAAGTATTCAAACCTAGAGAAAGCAACAGAAGGAGAGGTCCCCACGTGAACAACCGTGCTTGGGTGGGAAAGACCTGCCAGTGTAGAGTCAAACCACTCAGGGTGTTGATAGTCAGGGAGACTGCGTGTGGAGAGTAGTGAGGGCCCCTCTGCTTTCTGCTTAATTTCTCTATACATGAAAAACGGCTTTAAAAATTCTATTAGTTGAAAAGATCACAGAAACAACATCAATTATATTGTATATTTGCTTTCAATGATTCAGAATTAGCCAAACCTGAGTGTCAATGAGGCCTTAGAGACTCTTCTTTTCCATGTGTCTTTGTTAAGAATGGAGAAGGGGCGAGGAAACCTTCACTGCAGATACATCTGACAAAGCATTAATTTCCAGAGTATACAAGCTACTCAAAAAACAAGAAGGAGCCAGGCGTGGTGGCGCACGCCTTTAATCCTAGCACTTGGGAGGCAGAGGCAGGCGATCTTCGTGAGTTCAAGGCCAGCCTGGTCTACAGAGTGAGTTCCAGGCCAGCTGGGGCTACAGGGAGACCCTGTCTCGAAAAGACCAAAAAAACTGTCTTCGAAAAGACCAAAAAAAAAAAAAAAAAAAACAAAAAAGAGAAAACAAATGAAACCCACTCGAAACGATGGAACAAAGATCTGAAATAGAGACTTCACAGCAGGAAGGACTTAGAGACGTGGCTGAGAAAATTTTAAACTGTTCAACGTCACTAAAAATTAGGAAATGAAATAAAAAAAAAAAACCAAACTAAAAAATAAAACTAAAAACAAAATAAGATGCAGATCAAGAAAACAAATTCGATATCAAGTGCGGGAGGGTTGTGGGGAAAGGGACACACTCATCCATTGTGGTGGGAATGTAAACTTGAACAGCACTATGGAAAGCAGTGTGGAGAACCCTGGAAAGTCAAAAATGAGCTTTCCATTTGACCCTCATACCACTCCTGGGTATAACCCACAAGACTCATCTTACTGCAAACGAAATACATGTCACAGCTCATGTTTATTGCAGCTCTCGTTCACCAAATAGCCAAAAAGCTGGAACCAATCCAAATTGCCCTCAAATGACAAGTGGATAGAGAAAATGACATGATGGCTGGTAATGTCCAGAATGGCGTTCATGCAGCACGTAGGAACAAGAAACATTTCATGAACTTTGCAGTAAATGGTATGAAGCTAAGAAGATATTAATATTAAGTAACACAGTCCCAGAAAAACAACGATGAATGGTACCTCATTCTGGGATGCTAGCGCCAATAAACCAGTTGTAAAATTCTGTTGAAGAGGATGCATATTAAAGAACCAACAGAAGGGGCTGGAGAGTTGGCCTAGCGTTGAGAGCGCTGACCGCTCTTACAGAGGACCCGTTGGGTTCGATCCCCAGCACCCATCATGGGGCTGAGAACCGTCTGAAAACTCCAATTCCAGGAAAACTCAGTTCCCAGGGGAATCCGACCGACCCTTCTTCTGACCTCCCGGCATTTGCACGACACGGGTGCACAACCTACATCGCAGACAGTACATCATACACATACAAAATTAAATAAATAATTAAAAAAAAAAAAAAAAAAAAAAAAAAACAAAAAAATAAGAACAACAGAAAAGAATCTGAACATCAGAAGAAACGACTGAAATGGTGAGATTTGGAGGGGGTGGGAGGGGCAGGAGACGGACACGGTCTATATTCTTCGTTTAAAGTTTATTAATTGACATGAGTTCAAACAAGTACCCAGATTTCCCAGGACCCTTTGCCTACAGGTTACATGGATGTTTAGACTTAGTAAAAGATTAAATATGTGTATAATTAAAAAAAAACATTTGGTTTTAAAGGTTCTGATTAAAAAACGGTAATCACCTTAGTTATTGGAACATATAAATTTGTGTCCGCTCCACATTTGTTTACTTAAAATCGTATAAACAATAACTTTGGGTTGGCCATACATAAATGTTCTCTATACTTTTTTGTTTCCAGTTTCATCTTGTAGTATTCTCTTTTACCGTATGGATGATTTAACTTAAGAATAATTAATTTTGCTTACCCAAGTTAAACGACATACAGTCAACCAAAAATAGCTGGCTGTGAATTTGCATGAAATCTGCGCCTTTGACTCTTGCCTATAGGTACATGTACTACAATGCCTTTTTAGGTACTCCATGCGGTCAAAATACAAAAAACCTAAAAAAAAAAAAAAAAGGCGGTTGAATCATCCTTCACTTTTCGTTATTTTATATATAAATAAAATCAAAAACTTTGCAAAAATCTTAAACTAACACCCGGAAAAGATTTGTATTGTTCCCACAGGTCCAAAACTCTCACAACTTAGCTGAGAAAGAAAAGACATAGCTTTGCATTAGTGTAGGATAGTTCCAGGAAGTGCCCAGCAGAACGGTTGACCTGTCTGAACATGAAAGGAATAAAAGCCTCAAACTGCTACAGGCATCAAAACACCTCATGTGGATTTCCTACTTGTTAACAACTATTTTATAATTTGGTTCTATGAACTTTACTCTTTAGGTGCTGCAAAGTTTTAATTATGCAGAGATTTTCTTACCTCTCATCATAGAAACAAGGGACGAATATGATGATGATGAGGTGTTTCTCTACGTAAATTGGGCCACTGTATAGAATGTAATCTCTTATAAAACTGGTAAAACCGCCTTTCTTTAATTGACTGCTAGACATAGGAACTGGAAAAGGATTATCGTATTCAGAACCAAAATATAATTAAGGTTCTCCTTAATCTGTGCACTTAAGCAAAATATTTTAAACAGGGGGGAGAGCTCTGATATCGGGCAAGATTTCTACTAAGGAGATGTTGGCCGGGGATCCAAGCCCCCCCCCCAAAAAAAAAAATAAAAGTAAAGGCTTCTTGTGGATACTGCAAGAAGAGCAGGTGATAGACCTGCTGTCGAAAGACCGATTTAAAAAATGGAAAGATGTATTGAGCCACACTTGCAAGTGTACAGTTTGGTCTCTGGAATACCAGAGAGTGTTACCAAATACCACTAAACCAATAAAGCAACTATAGGTTTCCATGAGTCAAGCAAGACTCCTTGTCAGCACCCAGCACAAATCACCTGCTGGAGGAAATACTGTTTATGACGCAGTGGCAGCCACTGCTGTATATCCCAAATCTAATTGGCTATTAGCTCTCTCTCTGGAGGAATAAACCCATGGCTGATGCCACAAGCCTTACAATCCTGTCTGGGTTATGAGATGTTATAAGCCACAGTACGACCCTGTCATATTTAACATAACATACCATCCAAATATCTGTGTCTATACCAAAGTAACCTACCATAACAATTAGTACTGTTTAAATACCTATATATCTAATTGCCTGTGCTTCATTAGTAGGATCGAAAGGTTATTCCTGGACAAACTATCAGCCCATGAAAGGAAACAACCAGAATTGACCAGAGTCCAAAATGACAGCTCCAGAGAAAGTAGACTGTTTTGTTTCTCGTCCACCCATACCCCTTTTCTAAGCCTAGGGAACAATCTGCAGAAGAGGGGGTGTGGTAGAATGTAAGGGCTGCAATTGGGGTGAATGGTGATACTACAGCAATATAGACTGGATACTTATTTGATCAACTTGATTGAACATACAAGCCCCCCAGCTGGATGGTGGGACCCTTGGGCTGTGTGGGTTTGGGCACAACTGCTTGCAAATTGGTTTTACATGAAGGATACTTGTACTCATAAATTATTACTTATTGTTTAAAAAATGAAAAAAAAAGTAATAGAGAAAAAAAAGAATGGAGAAGGGGATGATATGATTACCTTTGTTTTTGTTTTCTGAGACAAGGTCTCATGTAGCTTAAAGCTGGGCTGGAGCTCACTATGTAGATGAGGATGATTAAACTTCTGATCTTCCTGCCCCCTTGAAGCCAAAATTCCTTCTGGGAGGCACAGACACTGGCTCCCTTCTCCCTTCATCGAAGGACAAAGAGAGGGATTAGTTCACTAGTTTGGGAAACCAGCGATTCTATGGTGCTTATTTATAGAGCAGTGGGTGAGCGGTTACTTACGGGAGCGTCGGGTGCTCCCTGCTAAGGCAGCACTGGAAAGAAAGCCTTTATCCAGGTATGGATTGTGACTTCCCAGAAGCCATACAAAATGGCAAGAGAGAGCCTCTCTACTGCTTCCTCTGCTTAGATAACTTAGTCCCTCCCCTTTGTGCAACTAAGGCCCACTGGTTGGGTGGGTGGTGCGACTGACTCTCCCAGCCCCTCCTTTCTGGTGGAGTGTCAACTGTCAACAAGTTTGTCAGGATCCTAGGCAAGTGGATGCAACCAACCTTGTGAAGAAGGTGTCTGCCCATAGCTTGCCAGAAGATGCAACACTCCTAAAAGCTGGGATTGGAGGGGTGTGCACCACCACCCCTAGCACCTTTTGGTAGCATAGGATCTGTAAATAAATGTGTCAAGACACATCACTTTGACAGTTAGAGAGCCTTGTCTTTGTGTCCACACTTTACTGAGCCTTGTAAGGATTTAAAATCATGTCTGCATGTGACTGCTAAAACTACTGATGCCCGAGCCAGCCATACCACCCCTGGGCATGTACCCTCAAGACTCACCCCACCACAGAGATACATGCATGGCCATGTTTATTGCAGCTCTCTTCACAATAGCAAGGAGCTGGAACCAACCCAAATGCCCCTCAACTGACGAGTGGATAGAGAAAATGTGGTACAGCTACACAATGGAGTTCTATGCAGCAGTAAAGAAAGACCCACATCAAGAACTTTGCAGGAAAATGGCTGAAGCTAGAGGACATCATGCTGAGTGAAGTAACACAGTCCCAGAAAATAAAAAAACAAAAAACGAATGGTATACCTCATCTGTGGATGCTATTGCCCACTTACATCGTTGTAAGTATTTCTGTGTAGGGCCCCACCTGAGCTTTTGTCCAAAGCAGTTGGGCGTAATGCACATTGGGAAACAACAACAACAACAACAACAACAACCTAATAACAGATAGGACTTCATCAAAGAACTGAATGAACACAGTGAACTTCTGCCTCAAAACAGTCAACTTCCTCATGGAGATATTGAGAAAAGGAACGACGAGGAGAGAAAAGAGCATAAATCAAGCATGTTTGGCAGAATGCATGAGCTCTGGCGGGGTGGGGGAATGGGGGTGACATGTCTAGATTTGTTTAAAAATAGGGGCTGGAGAGATGTAGCCTAGCGGTTTTTAATACAGAGCACCGACTGCTCTTGCAGAGGACCCGGGTTCGATCCCCAGCACCCACTGGCGGCCTTTAAGAACCGTCTGTAACTCCAATTCCTAGGAGAACTCCAGTTCCAGGGGAATCCGAGACCCTGTTCTGTAACCCCGTGGCATTGCACGACACGGGTGCACAAACCATTACATTCAGACATTACATTCAACAATACAAAAAATAAAAAATAAATAAAAATAAATTTAAAAAAAAAAAAAAATAAATAAAAATAAATTTATGTGAAAAAAAGTAAATATGTGTATATTAAAAAAAAAAAAAACTATTGATGCTTCCTTAGCTTAAGTTTCAAGTATTTGCTTGCCAATCTCTTAGCCACTTACATTATGCAGAAGATTAAATGTCTTCAAAAATCTTTTGTATGTGGGGTATGTGTGTATGTATTCCTGTTTGTGCGTGTATATGAGAGTGGAAACCAGAAGTCAACATGGGGGGAGTCTTCCTCAGCATCCATTGTTTTTAAATGCTTTGTTTTATATTTATTCTTCATTTTCAGGGGACACACGTGTGCCGTGACATATGAGTGAAGGCTCAGAGGACAATGTTAGGGAGTTGGTTCTAGGCTTGAACTCGGGTCCGGTTTGGCAGCACCATCTCATCAGCCCTCCACTTTGTTTTTTGAGACAGTACCTCTCCCTGATCCTGGAGCTCATCAGTTCAGCTATACTAGCTGGCCTGCCACCTCCAGGGATCCCCTTGCCTCCATCCACCCCCCCCCCAGGGGCTGGGGTTAAAGGTACTTGCTGTCATGCCCAGCGTTTTACATGGGTGCTCAGAATCCAAATTCAGGCTTACATAGCAAGCCCTTTAGCGACTGAGCCATTTCCCCAGTCCCTAAATGTCTTGGATGCTGGAAGCCTATAGTATAGGTCACCTTTTGAGAACTGTTTCTAAAGGACAGTTGACGTCAAGACAGGCATGGGACATGATGGAGATCAGAGAAGCAAGAAAGCCAGCGCTCCTTTCCAGGGCTTAGCAACTATTGATCTCTAGTCAGTTGATAGTTGTGATCCTTAGTTTCCCTATATGTCAATAACAATCTTTCTCTGATTTCTGACTCTGAGGTAAATTGAGATGTCAAAAAAAAAAAAAAAAAAAAAAAAAAAAACCTCAGCAGTAGTCAAACTTTCCTTATAATAAAGGAGTGCAGAAAGCCGTCAGAGTGCAGAAAGCCCAGGTTGCCTGTTTCATTTTTTTCCTGAGGTCAGGCATCTAACAAAGCCTTGTGACTCCTCCTGGCCAATTGGGCAACAGGAGCCAGCCACTTCCAAGAGAGGTTGTTCAGGCCCCTGGAGAGGCACTTTCAGCAGGCTCTTCCCCTTTTGCCCAGAGCCTTGTGGAACCATTTGCCTTCCCCATAGACAAGGAGTCTCTGGATGCTGATCTCCAAGGAGCGTGGCTGGGAGTACAGCCCTGCTAGTCACCTCCACCTGTGAGTCAGAAGCCCACATCTGCTCTGGTCAGCCCAGTGACTGGTCAGTCCCTGACAGTGTGTGATCCATGCTGACTCATACAAGCAGTGCATTCTAGGGTCACCATTAAAACACGGCCACCTTCCATTTGTCAGGGACACAACTACACATGCGATGTGGCTGGGCCATGAGCATTTCCTTGGTAGGGATGGAAATAGTCAATGAGCTGGGATTCTGGGAGGGCACAGGTGAAGACATTTGTAAATCTCCTTATTTGTAGATAGATAAGTATACATTTTCAGGCTTCGGTTGCAAAATCTTAGCATTTAACAGTTCACAGTTGATAACTGTGCCTCTGATGGGTATTTTCACTCTGTGTTCAAAGGCTGTGGCGAGCTGGTTAATGAGTCAAGTCGTTGAATTTAGATTGGTGTGGCGATGATCTACAAATTAGGCATCATGGTTTGGAACTGCAGTGGCTTCTTAAAGACTCATGAGTTGATGGCCTGGTACCCAGTGCGGCAGTGTTCAGAGGTGGGAAGTGATTGGATCACAGGGCTCTGACTTTATCCATGGAATAAGCCACTGATGGATTTAAGCTGAATGGACTGTTGGGAGGAGGCAGATACTGTAGGAAGCAGGACCAGGATGAAGTCAGTCAATGGCAGGGCATGGAAGGGTCTTGAAGGGTTTACCCATCCCTGGCCCCTTCCTCACTCTCTGCTTCTTGTCAACCTTTGGGTAAGCAGCTCTGCCCCATCACACCCTCTCCACCACCACACTCAGCCTTACCTATGAGTAGAAATCTCTGAAACTCTAAGTGGAAGTAAACCTTTCTTATCGTTTGTCCTCAGGCATTTTGTCATAGTGGCCACTAACACACCAGGCTCATTCTGTGCTCTGGTTTTCATAGCTAAAAAAGTAACTTTGGAGAAAACTTTCCTTGTGAAGTGCTCTTTGCCATTCAGTGAGGAGTGTGTGTGCAATATGAGAATTATGGCATCCACTCCCAGTTTCCGTCCCCAACAAGGAAAGAACGCATAACCTTTCTATTTGACCTAAGGCAGCTCCTTTGAAAAATTCTATTTAGCAACTCTCTGCAGTGATGGAGAGAATAGTTTGAGAAACACAGTTGAGTGTATCGGAAGGATATGTGTAATACATGCCTGTGAATGTGTATAAAAATACAGGGCTGGAGGGACGGCTCAGCGGTTAAGAGCACCGACTGCTCTTGCAGAGGACCTGGGTTCAATTCTGGCTAAGAACCGTCTTTGACTCCAGTTCCAGGGAAACCCAACACCCTCTTCTGACTTCTGCAGCATTGCCCAACACGGGTGCACCAACCTACATGCAGATAGTACATTCATACTCATAAAAAATAATAAATAAAAAATATGGATTACCAATAAAATTTCAAGCATGACTTTGGAAAGATATGAAATAGTGTACACTAGAAAGCTCCCAATTCAATGAAGTGTTTAATTATTTGTGGATGGCAGGGAGATGGGCACCTTCAGAACAGGGAGCTTCACAGACATTCTAAAATGTCCAATTTCCCTTTTGCAAGAATGGCGGTGGCGTCAGGAAACTGGATCCGTACCGCGCAGCCATGGCTGGGGAAGTGAACCTGGGGCCAGGTTACGCCAATAATTGCCAGCCCCCCAGGACACAAGCTCAGAAATTTTTGTGTGTTCTCAGAAGACAAAAAAAGAGTGATCATCAAAGGCTGCAGAGCCCAGCAGGACTGTCATGAGCCTGAAGTTACAACTTAGACATGCAATAGAAAATATCACCCGCACCTCTCCAGCGCTTCGTCTGTAGTAATTAAAAACTTGATCCCCGCTGTTTCATCATCTCATTAGCAATGGGGGCACCAGACTTTTATCCTTGTTTGTCGAGAATCAAACATACCAGAGGAACTCTGATTATAAATTGATGAAGGTAAAGTTAAACTTTTAAATAAGAGAAGTGACTGTTCACCGGGTTTTTTTTTAAGCTGATTAAAGAGATCTCTCTATATATATTTTACCTCTCTCTCACACAGTTGTGTCTCCGTCCACCCTGGAGTTGTGGAGGTCAGCTCCAGACTGAGTCCATACCGTGCATTCACCTTTTTCTCTGTTCTGATGTAAAACAAATACCAGCCTGATAAAAATCACAAAAATCCTCCTGAAAGCACAGACACAAAGTGAGCCACCCTTTTCCAGGCCTTTAATGAGGTTGAAACACCTTCTACCCTTTTCAGTGACATGCATTTTGATGCCTTCTATTCAGAGCAGTGAGGTGGCCCGGTATGTACAGACCAGGCAAGCTCTCTGCTTATTTTAATAACTTTCCTTTTATTGTGGCTAGCTGAAGGGCCAGGAGCCTCTTTAGACAGCTAATTTCTCCAGGATTTCCTTCCAAACTGACAATTTCCTTCCTCTAGAATCTACACTATTGTATTCCTGTCCAAAGACTGTCAGCACCCTCTCCCCTACGAGGCACTTCAGCCAGATTCAAATTTGTGCTAAAGAAAGCTGAGGCTGCAAGGGCAATGGTGCCTAGTACACTTCATTTGACTTTATTTGACATACAAGCCTTTCCCAGAAGTAATAGGTGGGCTTGGTCATCACAGTACCTTGACCAAGGCATGCTTTGTTTACCGACAGGTAAACAAGGACCAAGAAGCAGCGTGGAGCTCTGGCTCTCAGCAAAACTTACAATTCCCCTCTGCATTCTAAGGAAGCCTGCCTGGGCTGTGTTGCCTGGGGGATTTTAATCAAATGATTTGAGAAGCAAAACAAAACAAAGTAAAAAATAAAAAGACAGCAGGAGCCAACTGGGGTGGGCAAGTCTTTGTGGGCACTGTCCTGTGTGTTGAGGGGTGTGAAGGGCACCTCTGCCCTCCACCCCCCACATGCCTATAGCCTCCAAGGAAATTGTATCCAGGTATTTCCAAGTGTCACCACAAGTCAAAGCAGTCCCCACCTATTAATGACTAGAAGGTCGTGTAACCAGCATTTGTCAAGCATGCGCACACTGGAGAACCCATGGACTGTCCTGGAAAAGGACAAAATTCCTAATTAGATAAGAAATAGTTTCCTCCCAAGTGCCCTCTGTGCTTGTCAGCTCCTGTGCTGTGTGTGTGTCCTCCTCTAGCCCAACATGCAAGCAAATGAAACAAATGGATGAATAATTCAGGCTGGGAGCTTTCACTGAGATAAATAAGCCGAGAACTAAATTCATTAATAAATCACCCAACTGCATGAATGGTTTGGTTCATCTAGATGTTATACAAGGAGGCTTACAAGCACGATGGCTCTAAACAAATTAAATACATGTGTAACTGACTCCGATGGTCCAAGCCTAGAATTAATCAGAGTTGCTCCAGCAGAAGCCTCAGTGGGCTCCTGTGGAGTGATGTCAGAGGCCTTTCAGGTTTTATTTTCATGAGCCACACCAGGAGAGCACCAGAGTTTCTTCCTATCTGGTGAGTGACAGGGCTCCTGAGCGTCAAGAGCCCTCTGAAGGGGGCTAGCACTGAGTGGAGGGGAGCGAAGACAGTTTACCTGCTGGGAGGATCTGGGTGTGTCCTCGTTTACAGAGCAGGCAGTTGCCCTGCCAGGCAACAGAGAAGCTGTACCGTGGGGCAGCTGTCCTCAGCATCTGAGAGGGTGTGCCCAAGGTCCTGGCCCCTCTTGAAACAGTTCCGGGGAAGCTGTATGAACCTTCTGGCTGCCCTCCCACAGTTCCAGATCTGGGCGACAGCAAGCAGGTCTGAGTTGGATCAACTGCATTGTCTTTAGCAGACAGAGCTCGAGGGCAGGCAGCCTGCGGTGTAAAGACAGCCTGGAGCTGGGAAACTTGGCCCTGCTGCGGACAGGTAGAGGGCAGTCTTGGCAGCAAGGAAGGTTCGCTCCCCAGAGCTGGGCTGACTCAGTGCTAGAGCAGGAGAGGACAGGACTGGACTGATGGCATCAGGAGCCTGCTGGGTCCCAGGGCTCCTGAGGTGCTAGTTCAGAGGAAACTGCAACACCAAAGTCTCCTCATGCAGGAGACTTAACTTAAACATGACTTAAGGGCTATTAATGTGGCTCAGTTGCCTGACACGAGGCTTTGGGTTTGATCTCAGTGTGCAAGTGCACGTCTGTCATCTTAGGACTTGCCAGGTAGAAGCAGGAGGAACAGATCAAGGTCATCCTGGTTACATAGCAAGTTTGAGGCCAGCCTGGGCTACATGAAAACTTGTCTCAAACAAAGCATAATAATAAAACAAAAATGACTTAAAATTAATCACTAACCCCCAAACACTTTACTCCACAGCACCTACCCTTGTTCACTTTTGTAAAGTTTTGTGGCCTTTCCCCTCAAAGAGGTTGTGAATATTTAGTGTTATATTCTCATCAAGTTCATGTATAACTGGGAGATTAGGAATGCCCAAGATTATGAATAAAAAAATCAGGGTCAACATTCTCTGGGTCTATAAAACTTAACAGAGATAGTGACAGTCAGCTCTGGCTTTGATATATGCCACCTCAAAATTGCCACACCATGCAAAACTGTGCTGGGAAAAATCACACTGCTCATGCAAAAAATGCAAACAGAGTGTGGTGTGTTTTGCTAGTGACTACCATGTGTGGTTTTACATAGCCTAAAGGATTAAGAAATGCTGCCTGATAGGAAGTTAGAAAGAAGGTGAGCCAACAGCCGTGTGGGGTGGCCCTGCAGGCCCGTGGGGCAGACTTCTTGTGTACATATGTGTGCTTCCTGTCTTCCTGTGCTGTTTCCTAGCTCACTTGAGTTGCCTGCAGCTGTGGGTACCTGGTGCTTCTCAGAGATGAAACAAGCCATGAGTTCAGCACTGAGTACAAATTTATACTCCCCAATACATCAATTGTGTTTGAACAATTTTTTTATTCAATTGTAAATCAAAATCATGTGTGTGTGTGTGTCTTGAAGGACGACTTGTGGAAGTCAATTCTCTTCTACCATGTGGGTCCCGGGGACTGAACTCAGATTAACAAGCTTCTTTGCCTGCTGAGCTGTCCTGACAAACTTGAAACGAATTGTTTTGTCTGTTTGTGGTACTGGGGATTGAACCTAGGACCTTGAGCACACTAGGCAAGTGCTCTACTATTGAGCCACATCCCCAGCCCTCTACTTTATTGTTTATTTTAAGACAGGGAGTGCCCCACTAAATTGCCCAGGCTGGGCTTCCATTCCCTCTGTAGCCCAAGCAGTCCTTGAACTTATAATTCTCTTGCCCTAGCCTCCTGAGTAACTATACCACCCAACCTGGATACATGTGTGCATTTTACAACCAGCCTGATAAGCAGAATTATGTGTCCTCCTATACTTGAGATGAAAATACAATGACAGGGCACATCTGTGTGGCCACCACGGTGCACTGGGCCCACTGCCAAGCTTTTTTGTGTTAGATCTTTTTCACGGTGACCTCTGTGCAGCAGGAATAGTTATTACAGCATTTCACGGACAGGCAGTGAGGGCAGAGAGACTTGCAGTCTAAAGGAGAACTCTCTGGCACCCAGCGAGTTTGTCTGCTCAGTGAGCACTACATTAAGGACAGAGGAAACCACATGCGAGGTTTGGGAGGGTCTCAGCATCCTCTACCCTGACCCTACATGCTTCAGTGGTGTGCTGTCACCAGGACAACAGCAAAGCTGCAGCTTTTAGACAGCCTCCCACAGGCTTCAGAAACGATGGTGGGAGGTGACGAAGCCACTGCACTCTGCTTGCCTCACATCCTGGAGGGCGGTTCTGGGCCCTGAACTCCACGGAGGAATGGAAACAAACAAACAAATAAATAAAAGAGACAAACCCTCATCCAAAGGAGTGTGAGTAGGTGGGTGAAAGAAGATATAGCAGAGTCAGACGCGGCACTGGAGAGCCGCTGCGATGCTCAGAAGAGAAAGACACAGGGTCTGTAGGAGATTCCCCGAATTGCTGAGAGGTTAGGACATGTCGGGATCCTTAATCCTCTGAGTTTTCTCATTACCATCCTCTGGGGCAGAATGGGGTGTGCAGATCAGAATAAGGGTACACCAGCTCAGAATGGGGTGGACAAGCAGAGAATGGGGTGTGCCAGCTCATAGGTCTTTGGGACTAAGCCCTCACTTCCACACTGTGTCATCTAGGACACACAGCACTGGCCGGAGCCTTGGTTTGGTACCCACGCCCCTTATGCAGATGGGCCATAAGCAGACCTGTGCATCTTCTCCGCTCCAACTCACCAGACCTCCAGCTATCCTGAACAGGGCCTTAGCTCTCCCTAGCCTCCCTCCCCAGCCTGGTGCTTTGGTTTCATGAGGCCGCAATGTCTCCAAGTGTGCATATGTGCAAAGTGAATCCCCACACTCAGTGATTAAGAGGGTGGAAACTATGGTGTGTGGAGGTGGGGCCTTTGGGAGCGGACCAGGATTAGATAGTTCACCAGGGTGAGGCCTTGTTCTTGAACCCTGCTGGCTATGTGAACAGGGAGAAACAAGAACACACACACACTTTTTTTATGTGATGTTCTGTGCAGCCTTAGGACTCTACCTGCAAAAGACTATCACCAGATGTGACCCTTGACCTTGACCTTTAACCCTGTGCTGACATGAATCTCTGCTCTTTATGACTCCCCCAGCCTGCACCGCTGTGTTATTGGTAACCAAAGATAGATGTTGCGGCTGGGAGTCTTCCATCTCTCTGTCTCACCGAACGTCTCCAACCTATTCCACCTGAGTTCTTCCTAGGCTGCCTGCATCTCCCCTCCTGACCGCCCTGCCCTGGGCTTGTCTCTGAAGTGGGCTCTTGCCCACCCAGGTTTATATATTTTCCTCCAGCCACATGCATTTTCGGCCCTTGATTCTTGCTCTTCCTTGCACAGCTTTAGAACATGCTGTTGCTTTTTCCTGGGACAGGAAACAAAACACTTTCTGTCTGGTTAATTCACATATATCCCCCAGCTGTCACTTAGACATCATTTCTGTGGTGAATCTCCCCAGTCTCCCAAGAAGCTGTCCCTTCCAACTCTCTAGGACTCCTATTTTGATGCAGGACCTTCTTGCCCAACCCCCTGCTGTCTTTTGCATATCTTGCCAGCTCACTGCTACTAGCAGAGAGACTGTTCTATGGCTGGCACTTGGAAGAGTCTCAAGTGCTGTTTGCTCAGCAAACGAGAAGACAGGGATTCCTTTCCATGGTTTTTGACGCCCAGCCTTGCTTGCTGCTGGCTGTTGTGCTTCCTGTATTCAGGTCTGTGAGGACTGTGGAAGCCATGGCTTCAGAGTTAGGGAGAGAGCCAGTCCTTTGTAAGAATGAAGTTCAGCTGAGGGTGGTGGTATGCCCCTGTGATCCCAGTACTCTGCAGGCTGAGACAGGAAGATTGCTGCAAGTTCAAGGCCAAGAAAGTATTTTAAGAATATAGTAGACAGATCAGGGAACAAAGTGACATGGTGGCTTCTGGACTTAAATATTTGTGAAGAGAAACAGAATCCCCAGAAACGTCTGAAATTAGGAACCAGGTTGAGGATGATGGTGGGATAAATATGTAATTCAATAAACCCAAGGCTAAGCACACGTTTGCTTTCTTCTGCATGCCAACAGAGTTTCCCAGCAAAAAGGTTAGGCCAGTCAAGAAAATCAAGCCAGAAGAAAGTCATGCTAAAAGCTTTATCAAGCTATCCTATACAAACTTCTTTGGCAGTGTCCACATGTGACTCCATGAAGGGCTGTCCCCTTACTGGGAGATCTGAACTTTAAATTGTGTTTTTAATGTTTGAATATTCTTGTAGGCCACAATTCTTTGTAATCGCTACTAAACTTCTTGTACTTATTCTTTAAATAAGAATTTCAGCTATTCAACTAATAGAGTATAAAGATTCTTAGAAATATGTTTAAAATAACCATAATGTTTGAAATTTCTGAGACTTCCAAGGGGTACTGAGTTATTGTTCCTGAATCTCAAAGAATAACATGCCAGGAATTTGAAAACACCAAGAGATTTTCCTTTTTACTGACGTTATAATTCTAAAATGTATCATTGTTGCTGAATAAATGTACTTAGTTTAAAATATTTTTACAAACTTTTCACTTTCAGTATGTAATTAATACACACTATTCACAATAGCAAATCATGGAACCAACACTGTTGTCTGTCAGCAGAGAAGTGGATGAAAAAAAAAGTGGCTTCTGCACACAATGAAATTTTATTCATCCATAAAGAAGAACAAAGTTGGGTTGTTTGCAAGAAAATAGATGCAACTGAAGATAATTATACTAGTCTAATTTAGTCCATCTCAGAAACACAGATATCACATTTTCCTTCATATATGGATCATATATATTAATAGATATATAAAAGCATATATGTCTACACAGCATGAAAACACACATGAAACCATCTAGATGGAGGAAGGAAGGAGACAAGGCTGGGGAGTGGAGAGGACTCTGACAAAGCACAGTATAAGGGCTGGAGAGATAGCGCAGCTCTGAGGATTGCTTGCTGCTCTGCCAGAAGAATTCAGTTCCCAGCATCCCACACCAGGTGACTCACAACATCTGTAACTCCAGCTCTAGAGAATCTGATGCCTTCTTCTAACTTCCATGGGCACTGCATGCATAACGTGTGTACAGACACACACACGCACACACACACACACACACACACACACACACGGACATGCACACAATAAATCTTTTTAAAATCACATTCCATACTGCGTGAGAAGGCCCTGTGCAGGCCTGCAATGTACAACGAACCCTTACCTTTGCTGTCCTATCTCACCTTCTGCTCATCCATTGCTCCCAAAATATGCTCGTAAGCCGCCATCCCTCCTCAAATTATTTGGCTGAATGTCTTCTCATTCTTTCCTCAGCACCATCCACAGGAAGCTGATCCAGCTCCACCTCTGACAGTGCTAATTGTTAGGGGAAGGGATAGCTTCTATAACAAGGAGACCCTGGGATGGATAAGCAGGGAGCCTCTCCCCACAGTGGACAGAGAGGAGATGGGGAAGGAGTACACCTTCTGTCACTGGGCTGAGTGGCCCTCGCTAGCTCTTTCTGTCTTCTTGGCTTTAGGGGAGAGTTGAGAGGTAGAGTCTGTAGCTGGGTGAGAACCCACTTGAAACCCAGAGTCCCCGGCCATTAGGCTGAGCTGGCAGTGTGCCTCAGCTCTGTGGCCACCTGCTCCCAGTGCCATGGGTCCACACAATCTACTCCTCTCTACTAAAATCCGTTCTCACGGGTGACAGTCTCTTGTGCTCCCCTACCTATCCTTGTGACTGGGTTTTAGTACGTAGGTCAGGCTGGTCTGGAACTTAGGACTCTCCTGCCTCACTTCCTGAGTGCTACGATTAGAGATGTTTGCCACCGTGGCCATTTCCTTTTTTGGGGATTGTTGGCAAATATTGATTGTTTCTTAAAAGATTTAATATTTGAATCCTTACTCTGAACTTGAAAAGGCCCTGTGTAACTTGCACGGCTCAAGCTTTGACTCCTATTGAGTAAAAATATTCACCCCAACACATGTTTAGGGACCACTGGAAGCAGTTGAGGGACACATTCTGAAGGTAGCCAGAGATGAGGGCACAGGTGGGGACGGGCCAGCATGTGTGCAGCCTCTACACGAGAAATGCCTGGAGGCTGGAGGACTGGTGTGGCTCAGAGGAGCTGGTGGAGCAGGGGAGTGGGAGAGGCTATTTAGAAAGGACAGAAGCCGGGCGTGGTGGTGCACGCCTTTAATCCTAGCACTTGGGAGGCAGAGGCAGGCGGATCTTTGTGAGTTCAAGGCCAGCCTGGTCTACAGAGTGAGTTCCAGGACAGCTGGGACTACAGGGAGACCCTGTCTCGAAAAGACAAAAAAAAAAAAAAAAAAAAAGAAAGGATGGGAGTCCCAGGCACTGGGGTCTCCGTCCACTGGCTGACATGGACCCGTATTCTGAGCAACATGGAAGCTTGTGGAGGGCTGAGCCAGAGAGTCTTGATTTGACTTTCCTGGTGCTACAACGCTGCATGAAATTTGGAAGGAAGGAAGAAAGCACAGGGATCAGTTATGAGGTGATAGAGATTCTAGGGAAGCCCTGGCTGATTCCAAATCTGCACCTCCATCTTTGTGATAACTTTGCAGGAGGGGCTGGCCACCATATGGGCCCCCCAGTCCCCTCAAACTTGTTTCTGTTTCTCTGGAGTTCTTTATATGTTTCTCTATACAGAGACTTAAGCTGCTATGGATTTTATTTAAGTCTATATCTGTGAATTGAAAAGTGAAAACCATCATATTGCTTTTCTTGAAATAAGACTTTTTTTTTTGGTCTTTTCAAGACAGGGTCTCCCTGTAGCCCCAGCTGTCCTGGAACTCGATCTGTAGACCAGGCTGGCCTTGAACTCACAGAGATCCACCTGCCTCTGCCTTCCAAGTGCTAGGATTAAAGGTGTGCGCCACCATGCCTGACAAAATAACACTTTTATGGAAAACTAAATGTGTTAGTTATTTTTCTCATTGCTCTGACAAAATACCTTTCACAAAGCCAGGCATGGTGGTGCACATCTTTAGTCCAAGTACTCAGAAGACAGAGGCAGGTGGATCTTTGTGAGTCTGAGGATAGCCTGGTCTACATATTGAGTTCTAGGTTAGCTGGCGCTATATAGTGAGACCCCATCTCAAAAAAACCCAAAGGCAAACCAAAGCAAAAAATACATGACAAAAGCAACTTAAGAAAAAGAGGGCTTACTTTGGTTCACAGTTTGAGGGTGTAGTCCACGTGGTGGGGAAGGTGTGGCAGCAGGAGTGTGAGCATCTGATAACATTGCATCCACAGTCAGAAAGGAGAGAGAGAGAGAGAGAGAGAGAGAGAGAGAGAGAGAGAGAGAGAGAGAGAAATTCTGCTGCTCAGCTCACTTTCTCCTTTTTTTTTTATTCAGTCCAGGACTCCAGCCCATGGGATGGTACTGCCCGTGAATTCAGCTTCCCACCACAATTAACCCAGTCTAGAAACATGTTCACAGACATGCCCAGAGATTTGTCTCTAAGGCGATTCTAGATCCTGTCAACGTGAAAATCAATGCTAATCATCACACTAATATTCCTGGCCACCTCACTCACCTTGCTCAACAGATATCATGGCTGCTTAAGATGATGATGCAACTAAGCTGTGCTTATTGACTCACTCAGCATGCTTGATGCTTTCTTGTGTTCTGTCTCAGGCATCCCTCAGGATCTCCCTGGGGATTGCTGGCCTCCTTATGTAACAGGTGGAAACAGAGATCCTCACATATGGAGCAGCTTGCCCAGCATCACACAGAGACAACGGGTGAGCCAGAGGGCATCCTGGGCCCCTCTGATTACACAAGGTGAAGACATTTGTAAAGAAACAGAAAACAGGGATAGTAGAGATTGTTATCTCTGAGGTATTCTGGGATAGTTGCAGAAAAGTGGCATCTTGAGTCCCTTATGTCTGAATCTGGGAGATTTGACCCAAAAGCAAGGCGAGACAACCTCCAGCTTTATAAAATTAGCTTGAACTGATTCTCTTTCTCCTTCCTCTGTTCCTCTCCTTCCTAACTCAAGCAACACTATTCACCATGGAAGCATAGTGCTAAACGACACCTACCGTGATGGGCACTGGTACTATCTTCTATGGTGGGATGTTGGTCCCAATGCCTACCATGGTGAGATGCTGGTAACACCCACTGTGGAGAAAAGGGATGGCCATCTTCCACCCCCATAGGAGATCGTGGGTACAGCACCCACCGTGATGGGGCATTGGTAACAGCCCTCCACCACCATAGGGGACAGTGGTCACAACCTTCCATCACCATGGTGAGATGTTGCCTTCAAAGTTCTGGAGGACTCCCAGAAATATCCTCCTGGAACAAGCCATCCCACCCACTCAGCAAACACTCCTTGTCTTGCTCTGTCTGCCCTTGTCCTTTGCATTGTGGTTAGCACTGAGCAACGCCTACCCAGAGCCAGGGTCCAATCACAGAGCCCCTTCACTTATCTCCAATTAGCTTTGTAGTCAGCATAATCAGCAGAGGAGCTACCTGAAAGAAAATCTAATCTTTCAAGCATTGCCTGGAAATGTGAGATTCCCTGGCACATTGACTGTGCTTAACAGTGCAATAGTTGCTTTCTGGAAAACTGCATGTCTGTGGAGACCACCGGGAGGCCAGATACTGAGGGGAACCGGGCCATGGAGAGGATGGCTAAGTGAGAAACACAATGACTCCTTTCTCCTCACTCTTTCGGGCAGGATTTTTTGAGAGTGTGGCGGAGGTTCGAATCTGAGACAAATGGTCCAAATAGTGCTTGTTGGCAGAGCTGGTCTCTGAAGGCCTCACGTGGGATTCAAAGGCATCTTTTTACGTTGTGTGTCTCTTCTCAATGAGGGCCCAACCCTCATGCTTTCTTTGTTTAAAAGCAGAAAAAGATCCTACTTAGGCAATAGTAAACCATGGCCTGAGACTGTGCCAACAATATTAACCAACTTCTCTTCAGAGCCTTTGAAGTCAGCAGGGGGCAACATGCTTGCGGTGCGAGGGAAGAACGATACTTTAAGCGATTCCTTTTCATCCCTTTAACTTAATGAAAGATTAATGGCCTTGTTATTTTTGTTATTTTTGTTTCTGCTCCTTTTTTTCCCTTTAATTTCCACCCTCCTCCTCCGTTGAAATTGAAAATCCTTCCCTGTAATGGTTTTCTGGATCAGTGGGTTTTGTAAATACAGCCCTCACCCCTCTGCCAGCATCTGTAAACTGGGCCAACGACTGCATGTCCTACCCATCCAGGTGCCTTCCGGGGCGGGGCTTGGCGGTGAGTGAGCAGGTGGGTGGCAGCCTGGGGCTGGACCTCACTCAGATAACCTCACCTCCCTTCACAGGGTTGCAATACCTTGGCAGAATATTCGTTCCTTTCTTCCTTGAAGATGCGTTGTGGTACTTGCAAGTGGCGTGACTTCACCACGGGTGACTGGCAGGGTCTTGCACCCGAGGGAGCTAGTGACTCATGGAGTGGCTTCTCTCTTGGCTCTCTGGTGCTGCTTGACAGTAACTCCCTCTGTCAATTGTGCTACCAGAACTGTACGTGCCATTCTCAGGGACAGCTCAGCCCCATATTCAGCTCATTACTGACCTGTGGTTCTGATCTCTGAAACCCAGGAGGCCACTTCTACTCATAGCCAGCTCTGACCTCAAGCTGCCCACCCCCTGCCCAGACAGCAGGAGGCTCAGTCCTCCTCTTGCCTCACCTACTCTGGCCATGTGACAAAATTAGGTCATGCTGGTCTCTGAGGTAAAACTCTTAATGGCTCCTTAGTTCCTTCGGGATGTGCATATGTGTGAGTGTGGCAGTGTCTGTGTATGTGCAGGTGCACATGTATGTATGGAGGCCAGAGGTCAACATTAGGTATCATTCCTCGGTAATCATCCACTTTTTTATGTTGTTTTCTTTTGTTTTGAGACAGGGTTTCTCATTGAACTTGGAGCTCCCTGATTAGATAAGGCTGGCTGGCCAGGGAGCCCCAGGATCCTCCTGTCTCTACCTCCCCAGTGCTGGAGTTATAAACACATGCTACTTTGCCTGGCTTTTTGTGCAGGGGCATTGAACCGAGGTCCTCATGCTTCCATGGCAGGGACTTTACTAGGTGAGCTAGCTCCCCATTCTTTCTCTCCCTCTCTCTCCTTCCCTCTCTTCTTCCTTCCTCCCCTCCCCTTCTCTCTCCTTCCTTCCTTTACCCTCAATTCCCTCTTCTTGTGTGTAGATGTGTGTATACAATGTGTGTGTGTGTGTGTGTGTGTGTGTGTGTGTGTGTGTGTATGTAGGTCAGAGGACAACTTTGCTTAGTCAGTTCTCTCCCTTTATGTGAGTTCTGGGGATGGAAGGCTGGCAGGTCATCAGCCTTGTGCTCAAGCACCTCTACCTGCTGAGCCATCTTGCCAGCCTCCTTCATTCTTTCATTGCTTTTTAATAACTGAGACAACCTGTCATGTAACTAAGCTGGCATCAGACTCATTATATAGCTGAGGATGATCTTGAACTCCTGAACCTGCCTCTAGGGTTCTGAGTGATCGGAGTAGTCATTACCCCCCTGCCTGGTTTATGCAGGGCTGGAGATCCATCCAAGGCCTTGCACATGCTAGGCAGGCACTCCAGCAACTGAGCCACAGTACCACACTCCTTGATTCTTTCAGAAGAAAATCCAGACACAAGGGGTTCAGCAAGTCCTCTCAAGGCCCAGCCCCTCCCTGACTCTTGCTGGCTTCGCACAGGTTGTATGCTCCCATGTGCCAAGATGAATGGCTTTTGTCCGTACCTGTTCCCCATCACCCTCCTAGGACCAGCTCCTTTAGTCATTCAGCCACAGTAAAGTACATCCCAGAGCCCCCAGACACTCAGCCTGGCCTTCCTGTGCTGATGTCGTCTCCCTTTATCTGAATGTACTTACTTGTGGATGGCTCAGTCCCTGACCTAGAATATAGACACCATGAACTTGTTACCCACTTGGCCTCGTTTACCTATGTTAGCTGTTTTTGTTTACTGTTTTTTTTTTTCTAAAGGAAACTGTTTAAAAGGAAGAAATGGGAAAGGTTTATTTTGGCTCACTCCCTGATCACTACTTTCCATTGCTTCTGGCTCATCTCTGGTGAGATAGACCATCATGGTGGAGCATGTGTTGGAACAAAGCAGCACAGCTCGTGGTGGACAGGAAACAGTACAAAGAAAGAAGAGTTCGGCGACAAGATAAACCTGGAAGGCACACTTCCTTTAACCAGGTCCCACCTTCCATGGTCTTTACTGTTTCCTGATGGTCCACTAAGTTATGAGTCTACCAGTGGGATAGCCACTTAATTAGGTCAGAGCTTTCATGATCCAGTCACTCCTCAGTGGTACCACCAACCAAATCCAGGCCTCTGGCAAAAAGGCCCTTGCAGAGAAACTCCAAATGATATATCACTACCCAGTGAGTTTTCGCAATGCTGCTCCGTAGTGGGGACCAGCTGTGACCAGGACAGTGACCCAGTCCCGAGGAGCCAGTGGTGTTTGCTTTCACTGTGACTCTAATAATAAAAACTGCCACATATCAACTGTGCTCCAGAGAGGAGGCCTGACATGGCTTCAACTATATAACCTGCTGAATAAGGAAGAGTGTGCCCCAGAGAGCACCCAGGGGAATATTTAGAATGGAGTCCAATCCCCAGTTCATTCTGTTTGTAGAATCATGTATTTAGTTTGTGCTTGGCTGATTTAGAGGTTGGTATTAAATGAGCCTCGATAAAACAGTCTAGTTACTTGGAGTGATGGAATCCCCTTTACTCAATGGCTCTGCTAATTCAATAAAATAAAGTGAGCTGGATGTGGTAGCTCACACCTGTAAGCCTAGCACTTGGGAGTCTGGTACAGGAGGATGCCACAAGTTCTGGGCCAGCCAGAGCTATATAACAAGACTTTATTCAAAAATATAAATAAGTAAACAAACCAAAGTAAAATAAATTGACTAGTGAAATGCTGATCACTCATTACTGAAAGTAACCAACCACCACACTGACTTAGAGCTGCCACCTCAGCTCCATCGACCCATAGGGGCCTCACTCCAATGCCACCTGCTTGGGGAGCCATCTGCCCCTGCCAGGTGCATGGGTCCCAGAGCATCTCTGCATGCTTTCAGACCCGACTTTGGGCCGTTAGGTGCCTTCCCCAGGAAATGTGAAATCTTCCTTCAGGACCAAAAATGAACACGAACATTCCTCTTTATGAACGTAGTAAGCGCCAACTGAGAGTGAGGGGAAGGAAGCTCGAGTTGAAAGCTGTCGACCAGTAGAAGTAGTGGGTGAAAGGTAACCATGTATGATATGTACTCTTTCGTGTATGGAAATTGCCCGCATAATCAAAATTTGATAGACAATTACAGTTTCATAATTACAATTTATATAAAATGACTGTAATTACAGTTTTATGTGTATGTGAGTGGAAGTTTTCTGAAACCAGTGCACCCAACTTCTAGCTTCATAAAGGATTCTAATATCTGAATCAATTATTACCTTAAAACACATACACACAGGGTCTGGGGAGATGGCTCATCAGTTAAGAGGACTTGTTGCTCTTGCAGGGGATTTGGTTCCCAGCATATATATTGGGCAACTCAGAACTGTAACTCTAGCTCCAGTGGAATCTAATGCCCTCTTTTGGCCCCTATGGGCACTTGCACATACACACATATGTATATGCACACACACACACCTAGTTCTAGTGAAAATGCTTGATTAAGAATTCTTTAAATTCTGTGGGGTGTGGTGGCGCACGCCTTTAATCCTAGCACTTGGGAGGCAGAGGCAGGTGGATCTTTGTGAGTTCAAGGCCAGCCTGGTCTACAGAGTGAATTCCAGGACAGCTGGGACTACAGGGAGACCCTGTCTCGAAAAAAACTTAAGTCCTAAGCTTGAGGTTTATAGGCCTATTTAGAGTATATTATACCTGTCTTTCACTTTAAGGATCTTAGGGGGCTTTATGTCTGACCTAGAGTGTCCCTAGAACAGGTCTAGTGCCTTTTCCCAAATGAACAATGGCCATGTTATATAAATGCTTAAGCCCTTCTTGGATGAATCTTATAAAGATATACCTTAATGAATGATGCTCAATGTATTCTCTTCTTTTAGTAACTCAAGTCAGTTTCAGATCATGAACCACAGTTGTCTGACTGCGAAAATTAAATGAAATTTTCTGCCATTATGCCAAGCTGCCTGCTTAGTAAATCAGTAATGAAAAAGAATAATTTATCATGGCTTGTGAAAGCTGACAGCTCTAAAAAGATGTCCTTCCCCTTCCCCCAAAGGGACAGCAGAATTTTCTTTTTACCTTGCACGCACTGGCATTAAGCATAATTTCTCTGTCTGTAGAACTTTACTGGGAAAGAGGGGAAAGGGACTAGATTTTTACATCACATCCTATTTTAAGCAATTATAATCCACAAGTTTTTCTCTCATTCATACCCCCCGGGGCGATGGAGAACGATGAGACACTTCTGGGTCCTCAGTTCCCATCAATGTTTGCAACTCCATTAGTGGAATGAGCTGAATTTGGAGCATGGGGCAGATTTCTCTCTAGCTCTGAGTTGGTATAGCTGCTGCCTCACTACATCTCAGCAGTCAGCATATTGTACCCTTGGCTTTCTCATGGACAGCAAACGGTGAGAGACTTCTGGCTTTATAGGAAACAGTATGGCAGCTACTCACCAGGCTCTTTTTTTTTTCTTCTTCTATTACTTCTTTATTTTTTTTCAATTTTTTAACAATAAGTAATAATTTATGAGTACAAGCATCCTTCATGTAAAACCAATTTGCAAGTAGTTGGGCCCAAACCCACACAGCCCAAGGGTCTCACCATCCAGCTGGGGGGCTTGTATGTTCAATCAAGTTGATCAAATAAGTGTCTAGTCTATATTGCTGTAGTTTCACCATTCACCCCAATCACAGCCCTTACATTCTACCATGCCCCCTCTTCTGCAGATTGTTCCCTAGGCTTAGAAAAGGGGCACAGGTGGACGAAAAACAAAACAGTCTACTTTCTCTGGAGCTGTCATTTTGGACTCTGGTCAATTCTGGCTGTTTCCTTTCATGGGCTGATAGTTTGTCCAGGAATAACCTTTCAATCCTACTAATGAAGCACAAGCAATTAGATATATAGGTATTTAAACAGTACTAATTGTTATGGCAGGTTACTTTGGTATAGACACAGATGTTTGGATGGCATGTTAATCCATGAATTATATTTTTTTTCTGTAAAATATGACAGGGGTCTTACTGTGGCTTATAACATCTCCTAACTGCTAGAGGATATAAGCTTGTGGCATCAGCCATGGGTTATTCCTCCAAGGAGAGAGCTAATAGCCAATTAGATTTGGGATATATGGGCATATGGCTGCCATTGCTGCACAGTATTTCCAGGCAGGTGAGGTGTAGCTGGTGCTGACAGAGGAGTCTTGCTTGACTCAAGGAGACCTATATTTGCTTTATTGGTTTAGTAGTGTTTGGTAACACTCTCTGGTATTCCAGAGACCAACAGTACACTTGCAAGTGCAAACCAGGCTCTTCTTTCAATCCACTTAGAGTTCTGGTAATTCTTAGACTTGGGCCTTGGGGAGCTGGAGTTGGTTCATACCAGCCAGTTAGGACTGAATATTTGGGAATTTTCTTAAGCCACTTGATAGACATAGTGCTATTAGAAATTAAATTATATATAAATGCTGGCATGGGTATGAGGGAACCCTTAGACACTACTGAGAACGTAAGCTGGTGCAGCCATGGTGGAAATCAATATGAAGTTTCCTCAAAACACCCAAAGCTAGAATATGACCCAGCTGTATCATTCCTGCATATAAACTCCAGGGACTCATAGTCAGCATCCCACCAAGAGGAACCTCCAGGTCTATGCACATTGCAGCATGATTTATAATAGCCAGGACATGGAATCAGCCTAGGTATCCATCAGTAGATGATAGCTAAAGAAACTATAGTGCATATAATTAATGGAGTTTGTCTGCATATGTTCTCCAATATGAGGAACTTACAAACAAACACAGAGAGAGGGAGAGGGAGAGAGAGAGAAAGAGAGAGAGAGAGGCACAGAGGCACACACACAGACACATAGACACATATACACACAGAGAGACAGATACACATATAGAGTTAAACACAGAGAGAAATAGACACATATAGAAAAAAATAGATCACACATACACAGACACACAGATATACACAGAAACAGACACACACACAGACATAGGCACATACAGACACAGACACACACAGACATGCAAACACACACACCATGAAGGTAGAAGGGATCTGTTTGGGAAGGGGAAGAAGAGGCCTAGAAGGGAGAGAGGATGGGAAAGGGTAATGGGGGTGAATAAGGTCAAAACACGTGATAGAAATGTGCCCCATTATTCTGAACAATGAATATGCACTATTAAAAATTAACATATAGCCGGGCATGGTGGCGCACTCCTTTAATCCTAGCACTTGGGAGGCAGAGGCAGGTGGATCTTTGTGAGTTCAAGGCCAGCCTGGTCTACAGAGTGAGTTCCAGGACAGCTGGGGCTACAGGGAGACCCTGTCTCAAAAAGACAAAAAAAAAATTAACATATAAATTTACAATTATATAAAATATATGTCTTCATTACTTTCCTCATTGATGTGCAAAATATATAACAGAAGCAACTTAAAGAAGGAAGGGTTTGGTCTGGCTCGCAGTTCGAGGGTGTAGTCCATCGTGGGGAAGGCAAGTTGGCAGGAGTGTGAGGCAGCTGGTCACATGGTGTCCTCTGCCAAGAGGCAGAGAGGATGAACGCTGGTGCTCAGCTTGCCTTCCCCTTGCTCTTCAGTCCAGGACCTCAGCCTATGGGAGGGGGCGAGTCACAGTTAAGGGTGGGTCTTCTCTCCTTAAGATTAACCATCACTGTTACAAAGATGAAAAATCCCGCCTATCTCTACTGATTATTTTACTCCTGATTATCTCACTGTGATCTACATGCTCTTGGGATGAATTGACCCTGATTTGTTTGTAGGGGAGGAATGGTATGTTGTAGAGATGGCTGGACATTCCTTTATAGTTGTAAACTTCATAGGGAATGTTTACACTGTAAGAAGGGCACATTTGCTTGTTTACAACTGTCTCTTTGCTCAGCAAGGACCAGCACACCACTACAGTATAGCTGAGGCCTAAGAGATGCCAGGTCTGTACATTAGGTCAGTGGTGCTAGCATCTGCATCACAAACCACTAACCATGGTGTATTTGTTTGAGCTATTTAGCCAAGTGCTCTCAGCACTTAGGCCAGCCAGGGGCCACCATCTGCTCTCAGAGCTCAAGTGATCAGGTGATAGTCAACAGCTATTTATTTTAAAATCTAGAAAGAGGGGCTAGAGAGATGGCTCAGCAGTTTTGTTCTTGAAGAGGACCTGTGTTTAGTTTCCAGCATCAACAGTGGTTAGCTCCAGTTCCAGGGGATATGATGCCCCCTCTGGCCTCCATGGGCACCTACACTCACAGGCAACCCTCCCACACATACACATAATTTAAAAAAACAAATCTTTAAAATGTAGAGTCTGAACTTTTGTCTCTTGCCTGAATTTGTCTAATATTAGTATTGCATTCTTTTTATATCCCTTCATTTTCAAAGTTTGTACATCATGAACAAGCCTCTTATGAGCAGTGTAGTTGATTCTGACAGCATCTGAGCTTATCTTACACTTTAACAAAGAATCACCTGAAGTTGTTTTTGTGTCATGATGTCACAGCATGGGCAGGTCACTTTCTGGTCATCTAATCTACTCTCCATACTTGATTCCTTTTAAAAAATAATGGACTAAACAATGTTTATTTATTCCATTTACCTTTAGCTTTTATGCACAGTGTTTATGTTTTTTCTGGAGGCAAATTAATGTTTTTTTGCCTTTTTGAGACAGGGTCTCCCTGTAGCCCCAGGTGACTTGGAACTCACTATGTAGACCAGGCTGGCCTTGAACTCACAGAGATCTGCCTGCCTCTGACTCTGGAGTACTGGGATTGAAGGTGTGCACCAAAACACTCAGCACAAATTAAATTTTTATCATCATATTCAATCTCGCATTTTTGCTGATCTCTAATAGTAATAATTTCACCCTACCAAGCAAAGCAAGAACGGGATGCTTGATCTGATCCTACCCCCTCAAACCCTCTGGAGTGAGCCCTGCTGCCCACTCGGCCCCGGCTGCCGCAAGTACGCCAGCCACAGACCCCATCTAACCTCACACCAGCCCCAGCTGCCTTTTCTGTTCTCGGGTGTTCCTGGAATTTCTACTGACAACAGCATTCTTGTTACCCACAGATCTTAAAATTTAAAAACATGTATAATTGCATTTTTGTGCAGTCTCAGGAGAGCTGGAGTGAGAGGGGAAGCAGGTGCTAACACGCTCCTTTGATCAAACATCCTCTTTGAAAGCACTTTGCTGCCTTTAAAAACTTAAATGATCTCTCTGCATATTTTTTATCAATAGCCTTAAAATAGATTTTATAAGCTCTGTTTTGAAGATGAGGAAATTAAGACCCAGAGACATTATTTAATTAGTGTAAAGATACCCGTCTTGGTGTGAAAGACTAAGGGAGGATATTTAAGTTAGTGCTTTTTTTCCCTCTAATAAGTAATGGCAGATTCTTTTCTTCCTCCTCCTCTTCTTTCTGTTCTTCCTTTTCATCCTACCATCAACACCACCACCACCATCATCACAACCATCACCACCATCATCATCACCATCACTACCATCATCATTACCACCATTACCACCACCATCATCACCATCATCATTATCACCATCACTACCAGCATCACCATCACCATCACCATCACCACCATCACTACCAGCATCACCATCACCATCACCACCATCACTACCAACATCACCATCACCGTCATCACTACCAGCATCACCATCACCATCATCACTTCTTTCTTTGCCACTAAGGAACATCTGAACTCTTTGGAGAGCAGTGACTAGTTTCTGTCACTTTGGCATTGCCTGTGCTCAAGCCCAGGCTGATGGCCATGTTTGTGGATCTTGATTCAGTGTCTGTTTCCGCATCCTAACTTTTACTTCCTGGAGATAAACTGTTTTGTTTATCAGTGTTTCCCACAGCATGCACACAGGCCAGCAGGAGAGGGAGCCCTCGATAATTACTCATTACATAAATTAAGGAATCTTGGGCTTCCTCAGTTTCTTTGGGTACTGGGTATTGAACTCAGGACCTTTCACATGCTAGGTAAGTGCTCTATCATTGAGCCACACCCCTCATCTTCTTTTTACATTTTATTTTGAGTTGGGGGTGTCTCACTAAGTCACTGAGTTTGGCACTGAACTCACTCTGGGGCCTGACCAAAGCATAAGTTTTCAGTTCTCTTTCCTCGGCCAGTTGAGTATCTGAGATTACAGGCCTGTGCCATGTCTGGCCATGTTTTTAAATCAATATTGCATTGTATTACAGTATAAATCTGAGACTATAATTGGAAGATGAAGGAGAGAAAAAAGCCAAATCAGCAGTGTAACACCTGACAGCTCAACTGACTTGTGGCCCTCAAATCACCCACAGGAGACAGAAACTGCCCTTCTCCCAGGAAGGCTTCCTGCTTATATTAGCTTTAAGAGAACATCTACTTCTGGACTTACTCTCTGATCCAGCACAAAGTCTGACGGATGCATTACTACCATTGTGGACATTGCTAGGATTCTTGGGTAGTTCTGATACTATCTTATCTAACCCATTCAAACCTATCAACTGGCAGGCCTGGGATGCTGGCCTAGGCTGTTAGAGTATCTGCTGTTCTTGCAGAGGACCTGGGTTCAGTTCCCAGCATCTACATACATAGTCTTGTCTATAACTCCAGCTCCAGAGGATCCAAAGCCCTCTTGTGGCCTCCATGGGCACCAGGCACATATATAGATGCAGACAAATACTCATACACAAAGCAATAAAAATAAATCCTTAAAAAACCTATCCACTGAGTCTCCATAGGCTATCAGACACTAGACAGCTTAAAACCCAAGAATAAATAAGGCATTTATCTTATAAATACCCCAGCCTGGGGCTGGAGAGATGGCCTAGCGGTTAAGAGCGCCGACTGCTCTTGCAGAGGACCCGGGTTTGATCCCCAGCACCCACATGGCGGCTGAGAACCATCTTTGGCTCCAGTTCCAGGGGAATCCGACACCCTCTTCTGACCTCCGCGGCATTGCATGACACGGGTGTACAAACCTACATGCAGACAGTACATTCATACACATTAAAAATAAATAAATACCCCAGCCTATATCATTAATGCTTTTTTGTTTTCTTACTGAGGAAGGCTAAAAGGTAGAAGTCCTCTTATATATAGGCAGCTAATTGCTTCCACACATTGTTACTTGCTTAATTCTTTACAGGAAAAGGGTTTGATAGAAACATGGCCTCCCAGGCCTCTTCTCCATGTTGCAACTTGTGCCTGGTGGGAGTAAAGTTGTTCAACAAGGTCCTTACGCAACCTCGTCACCCAGTGAGCCCCCGCCCCACCTATCCTTTTAATCTTTTCATGGAGGAAGGAAAGTTGGCCCAACCTCAGATGTTCTTTGCACAGAAGACACATAGAGATGATGGATGGCTGTCCTAAATTATTGTGGGTCAAAGAGAGTGTTTTATTTAGCTCTGTTTTCAGAGGGAGGTGGTAAATGCTGGTTAAAGGAAAATTAATGACTCCCCAGATGGAGAGGGCCAGTTCCTTTTCTACAAAGTGACCTTTCCCTCTCTCCTAAGCAACGCCTTTCTTACCAGAGGTAAGGTGCTTTAAAGGCCAAGCAAATGCACTGGTTCTCCTTAAACTTCCACACATTGTTACTTAAACAATACAGATTGGAATATTTTCTGAGTAGTTACTTTTCCAGCTTCTTTTAAATGTGATAATTGGGGTTAGAGAGATGGCTCAGTGGTTAAGAATTCTTGCTGCTCTTCCAGAGGACCTGAGTTTGGGTCCCAGCATCCACACTGGGCAGCTCACATGAGATGACTTTCCCACGCAGTACCTGTATTTGGGAGCCTCATGCCATCCATGTTGGAATCCGAGCTGCTACCAGGCAGGGTATTTACCCGTGTGACTAGGTGCAGGTACTAGTGCAGTGATGGTGTCCGATTCTTGAAAGAAGGCAGTGGAAATTCTTGGTGACTCCCATGAAGATGCCTCTCCTGGCCTCCGGCTGTGGAGACATCATTGGTTTCTTGTTGGCAGCCTCCTCCTTTCCCAGGATGCACTTGCTGATTGGGAGCTCCAGCAGTAGTACTGCTGTCTCCAAGAGAAGAAGCAAAGCAGAAGGCTGGAGGGAACCTGAGCAGGGGGAGCTGGGCTCCTGTTCCCCGGTAACCAAAAAAGGCATTTGTCAAGTACCCAGAAACCCCCCCCCCCAACTCCCTTTATCTGCAAAACAGAGACACGATGGAAATTGGGTTGAAATTTACTTCCTCTTGACCTCTTGAAAAGAGGTCTTTGCAGATAGAATGAACTTAATGGATTAAGACGTGCTCTAGCCAATGATGTACCCTACTAGAAAGAAGAAAATACGGCCACCAAGAGAGACTGCCAGATGCTGATGGACTCAGAGGGTGAGGCTGGGACTGGGAGCAGAGGAGCACCCAGGACTGCTGGCACCACTGAGGCTGGAGAGTCTTGGAAGAGACTCTCAGCACTCTGAAGGAAAACAAGCCTGCTGGCCCAGTGGGCTACATCTTCCAGGCTCCATAACTAGGAGATAATAAATGTCAATGTTTTAAAACTGATAAGTTTTATATATAAGTTTTATATAGCCCTAAAGACAGATACAACAACACATCCACATAGCATCTTGGCAAGCCCCAGTTAGGAGAACACAACAGAGGAACTGATAAGGAAAATATCTATCTGTATATACACACATGTTCAGCCACAAAGAATCAAATGATGTCATTTGGAAGAATATGAATGGAATTGCTTCTCCTGTTTGTCTTAGTTTCCTTTCTGTTGCTCTAATAAAACATACCAATGGGGGGGAAAACTTGGGGCAGAAAAGGGACCATTTGTCTTTCATTTCCATCACTGAGGAAAGTTAGGGCAGGATTGAAGTAGGTAATTTGAGGTGTAGGTCAGGGAACCAGAACTCAGACAGGGAACTGGCTACTCAGCATGGGAGAGGAAGGAGCAGGAGGGAGTGGAAGAAAGGGTGGGGGCACTGCATGGGGACAATACTGACCATGTATGATACTTTTCCTTACAGAAGAAGACCCAAGTGAGGCTCTCCCAGACACTCAAGATGGGGAGATTCCAGGTTGATTTAGCCAACAACTAGACAGTTGAATATGGTGCAACTCCTTCCAAGACATGACAGGAATGCAGCTGAGTGTTTGCACAGCACCTGTGTCGGGGGCCAGGTGTGCTGAGAGCAGGTGTTCTCAGAGTCCCAAGAATGCCTTTTCCTGAGGACCACACCCTCCCTGCTCCTTGCTGGAATGTTGGAAGTCACAGGCTGCATGGGAGCCCATGTAGAGATTTGGGCCTTTGAAACAGACATTGGAGGGGTGGGGGCTTGCATTCTAATTAGGTGCATCAAACAGTAAAAATCCCACCTACAGTTCCTCTTGGATCACGTTTAAAGTGTTTGAGTTTTCCATTTGCCAAAATCCATTAGTTCTTGGTGCTACATTAAAAACTGGCTGTAGCTAAAGGAAGGATGGTGTTCAGTTGGTTTCCCAGCTTGCTGTCATGATGGGCTCACAGAAGTCCATTGAATGCAACCTCTCTCTTCTTTTATCTTGAAAGAAACTTCTAATCTATCCTCATGACCATACTGTCCTTATAAACCCAAATTATAGATTGTAATTTCACTCATTCATTTCATTCAACAAGTTTGCTGAGAACAGATCACATGCCACACTCTGGGGATGCAGTATCTAACAAGGTATGCCGCAGCAGTTTCTGTCATCCCAAACTGACCTTAAATAACATATTTATTATATACTATATATATAATATACAACAGTCATAGCAGTATATAAATCAGTGTGTATACATATAATACCACATATACATATGTAATATATACATATTTACTGTTGCTGGTGAGAACTATGGGAAGACAGTGAATCCTAATATCACAGGCTGAAATTTTGACCAACAATTCTAAAACTTCCATGGTAAATAAGACATGTGAGCAGAGAATTTAAGGGGGGGGGTGGGAAATCTGCTGGGTGAGAATCAGAAGGGAGAGAGCTAAAGCTCAGGAATCAACATGTGCACAGGTCCCAGGCCAGGTGCTCAAGGCATGTGAAGGGTGGACAGACCCTTGATCAAACCAGCAAAGAAGGAAGTGGGAGATGAAATCGATGACTGAGAAGTGTGGGTCTTGTCAGGACTCTGCTAGGCTGGAATGTCAGGTAGAGGAATGTTGGGAGATAGCTGAAGTACCGGAAGGTCCCTGTGGCTGCAAGGTAGGTGTTGGTAAAAGCAGAAGTAATGGAACCCGGAGGAAAGCTGCTGCAGGAATCAGGGGAACAGTGAGCAGAGTGTGGGAAGTTCTGTAGTGCAGACCTGGATTCCCATTTCAATTATAAATGATTTTAATATATAGCTAAATTATATGTAATTATGTTTGTGTATTATATTAGTTTTTCTCATTTCTGTGACAAAATACCTGACGAAAACAATTAAGCTAGAAAAGGTTTATTCTGGCTCTTCGATTGAAGATACAGTTCGTCATGACTGGGAAGGCATGACGACAGAAGCATGGAGCGGCTGGTCACACTGCATCCATAGTCGGGAAGACCAGAGAGGAAGAGAGGAATGCTGGCGCTCCGCTGGCTTCCCCTTTTCAGACAGTCCAGGACCCCAACCCACTGAATGGTGCTGCTCACAGTTAGGGTGGGTCTTCCTACCTCAATAAACCCAATCAAGAACTCCCTCACAGACAAGCCTGGAGGTTCATCTTCTAGGTGACTGTGGATCCTGTAAAGTTGACGGGCCCAAACTAGGAAAATATTGAGCTTCTAAGGTAGCCTCCATTTTGTCATGGATGTGGCTTTGAAAGCTGAAATCTGTCCTTTGGGGACATCCAAGGTCTAACTTGATTAATGAAATGGTTCAATGAGTGGGTGCTATCTGTTGGTGTGGTGAGTTTCTCTTCGATATCTGGAATGGGAAAGGCCCTTGTAGAAATGGAGCATGTTCTGTCGAGGAGACAGCATTCCTGGGATCTGGACGCACTTACACTACAGCACTCCTAGTTCCAAATAAAAACAGTGCACTCGTACACATACTCAGCTACACACTCCACACTCTACACACACACACACACACACACACACACACACACACACACACGAGAGAGGAGAGAGAGAGAGAGAGAGAGAGAGAGAGAGAGAGAGAGAGAGAGGATTCAATGAATTCTTTGTCAATCCAGCCACAATCCAATTAATGATGAAAGAGTTTTGGCTTCCTTCCAGAACTTGGAGAAGATGTTTCTGATCTATCTCCCTGTTACCTCTTAGGGGGCCTGAAAGGAAATCCCTACCCCAAAATATTTCCCAAATTTAAGTGTCTAACAATCAGCTCTGTCAACAAATGCCTTTTCCTTTTTCTGAGTGTAGCGTTGGCTCATTTTCAAACAAGGAATTTGCAGTTTTGTCTGTGAAGTTCCAGGTGAGCAAGCCCAGGTTTGCAGAGGACCTCGCAATGCCAGCCTGTTCTCTTCAACCCTGTTTTCTCTAGTGACCTTAAAAGACATTGCCTCAAATCTGTAGGCCGAAGCGATCGAGGATCTTAGCACCCATCCTCCTTTTCTAAGCAAGAATACAGGTGGCTCACCCTCAGATGAAGGTTGAAGGGTGAGAGACGTCTACCCACTTCTGAGAGTTCCTACCTACAAAATCCAAAACTGTCTGCTTTCTTCCCCACAAGAGAAACATTCGCCAGCAAGCACAAATGCTCACACTGGTTATAAACAAGGTTCTGATGCCATCTCTTCTCAGCAGGCAAATAGATCCCTTCTTTCTCCCTTAGTCCCCATCCCCTACATGTTCTGGATATTCAGTCCTTTCTTCCTGCTTCACACAACTTGGGTGTCCCTCTAGGGACCAAATGAACCACTCAGTCCACCCCGCCCCCAACTCCTCTCACTGCAGGAGGTTTCCCTTCCTGTTGCTTCAAGCTGTGCCGCCCTTCACCAGCTTCGTTCCTTAACTCACCCTTCAGCTACACAGTCTCGCATTCTCTCTTTTTTTTTTTTAATTTTTTTTTTAAATTTATTTCTGTATGTGTATCAATGTACTGTCTGCATGCAGGTCTGTGCACCTGTGTCGTGCAATGCCGCGGAGGTCAGAAGAGGGTCTCGGATTCCCCTGGAACTGGAGTTCTCCTGGAATTGGAGTTTCTTTTCAGATGGCTCTCGGCCGCCATGTGGGTGCTGGGGATCAAACCCGGGTCCTCTGCAAGAGCAGTCGGCGCTCTTAACCGCTAGGCCATCTCTCCAGCCCCCAGTCTCGCATTCTCTAAGGTGCCCTTTGACCTTCCATCATCAAGCGCCAGGTTCAAGGACGTTCCCCTCCCTTCTGATTCCCTGGAGCTCTAGAAACTGTTAAGCACTCAGCCCTTGAGGGTCCTTCTGGATTTCTGGACATTTCCATCCATATACCTGGCTACTTCCTCCTCCAGTCCTTCCTGTCCCCCAGAGGTTCCTCCACAGAGCAGCCCAAGGCTGAGCTCCACTCCCCAAGGGTCTGCAAACACACCGAACCCATCTCATGATCCACTAAGATCTTTTTCCTGCAAAGTTGACTTATTTCCCAGATGAACACCAAGACTCCTTCTGCCTACAAGCACTGCAGATGTTACAGGTTGTGACTAAATTCACCAGAGCCCAAGGCCCAAAGGGCGCCCCCTGGAGTTGTCCCCATGCTGGTGATTCCCTGGCTTCTCTCCCTGGCTCGTTGGTAGAATGGCAGATCTGGGCCATTGTTTTGCTAGGCCATGGTGGGTGTCCTATTTGCCCTCCCAGATAGCGACTCCTCTCCCTCCCCAATTCTTCTGTTACACCAGGGAGAAATCATCAATCCATATACAGCATGAACGTACACATGCACCATCTCACCTAATCCTTGAAGTGAGCTTTCAGGATTGGAACTCACATTTCTTCCCATTTTAACATTCAGAGGGAAATAATTTGCCTGAGATCTGATAGCTAGTGCCCCAAATGCCTCTATTAATAATAGCATTCATTCATTCTTACTTATTTACATTCATAAGGACTGAGTTTCTATTTATACTTCTATTCCTGGAGCTACGCACATATTGGTTTAAGTGAAGTATTTTTTCTTCAGTAAGTGTAACCATTTAAAATTTACACTTGTATTTGATATTAATGGCTCTCAGTTCTGTATAGCAGGAAGCCAGGCTCATCAAATGAGTTCCTGTGATAACACTTCTGATCAAGACAAAACACCTTAAATAAATAAGCTGTCTGGAGACTAGAAATCAGAGCATACAGTATTTAGCTATTCTCTCCTGTTGTTGGCTGGGGCCAGGACAGTTGCATGTACATGTGCACACCTTGACATGTATACATTCATGTTTGCATATGCACCCCCATATACATACATGCATTTAAAAAAGATTTTTAAATTAATTTTTATCTTATGTGTGTATGAGTGTTTTGCCTGCATGCATGTAAATGCGTCACACACATGTGTACAATACCCATGGAGGCAAGAAGAGGGTGTTGGATCTTCTAGAACTGGAGTTGCAGATGGTTGTGAGCTGTCACATGGGTGTGGGGAGCCTGGGTAACACAGAACTCTTAACCACTGAGTCATCTCTCCAGTCCATGCACACATATTTATGCATGTCTGCACACATGCACATACCCCATATTCTCACACACATGAGGCCAGGAGAGTTGCATGTACCCTATGTAGACAGACATTCATGTACATGCACATATGCATATATATATGCCCATTTTCTTTCTATTTCACAATTTACAGCTCTCCCACTGTATTACGTGTGCTTCCTTTCCATCCTCTTTCTAACCAAGTTGTCTACTTTTTTTCAAAGCCAATTTTTTTTCTGGTCTCCCTGTAGCTCTGGCTGTCCAGAAACTCACTCTGTAGACCAGGCTGGCCTTGAACTCACAGAGATCCGCCTGCCTCTGCCTCCCAAGTGCTAGGATTAAAGGTGTGCGCCACCACGCCTGGCTTTATAAGCCAATTTTTTATTGAAGCTTTGTGTATTTCATACAAATTTTCAAAACAAATCTAGACCCGTGCCCCCTCCCTCACCCCCAACCCCACCAAAAACATGTCAAACATGTTTTTCAGCTTTTTCTCAGTCTCTTTCAAAATTTTCGATGCAGAAGTTTACTGTTTCAAGCAGAAGTTCACCGTTTCAGTCAGTTCTTTAACCCAGTCTTTTTGTTGTTGTTGTTATTCCTCTCCAATATGCATCATTCCAAAATATGCACATATGCATGCCACATATATCATAGGTTTTAGCATCTTCAGCTTATGATTTTTTTTCTTTACTAGGCTGAAAGATGTCATGTTGGAAGTCTCCTCCTTGGCAAGCCCAAACCACTATCAGTCCTGCCCTTGTGTTCCACACTGGGGTTTTCCCTTCCCATGGTCATCAAATGAGGTCCAGTAAGCAACACGTCCTGTCTTGATCTTCCTGTACTGGTCTCTGTGATACAGCCTGCGTAGTCCAACAATGGCAGTCTATACTCTGAAGAGGCTGAAACCCGAGTAGTAGCTCAGTCCACAAGTTGGATGTCTCAGCAGTCCCCATCTGGCACTGAAGGTTTGGAGGATTCTTGGAGAGACATGAGTCTTCAGTCCATATTGGAAGGTTGAAAAGCTGTGTCTCATATCTTTGAAGGATGACAAAAGCAGTGGCAGCCTCAGGGTAGCTGCACTTGCCAGTAAGACAGGCAAAACAACTGTGGATTTTTTGTTTTTGTTTTTGTTTTTACTTTTTGTCTTTTTACTAAGATGTCAAGTTTTATACCTGAAGTATAATTTCTCAGGCCTTACTATTTATTTATTTATTTATTTCTGGTTTTATTTTCCTTTTGGATGCTTAAGGCCACACAGTTAGCCCAGATTAACCAAGACTTTTGTTTTCTCAAGGTAACTTGAGGATCTGGTCAAGTTATCTACTTTTAAACATTCTAAGGACATTTCCTAATGATGCAGGAAAAAGAATTATAGGCTTTATATAAAGCACAGAAGTTTGTGAAATAGATTTCAACATGTTTGTCTGTTATAGAGAATTTTTGCCTTTGAAAAATACACATTAAACTATTATATATAGTATAATGTATAGTGGTGGCACTTAGAAAACATTGTCTAATGAAAAACTATAACCCAAACTCCAGGTTCAGCTGCCAATAATTTCCTTTTGTAAATATTTTTGTTCTTTGAAAGTTTTATACATTTAGACTGTATATCTAATTCTTTCTATAGGTATATTTTTACTTGTTTAATGTCTGTATGTGGTACTGGGAGTTGGACTTAGGGCCTTGCGCATGCTAGGCAGATGCTGGACCACTGGGTCATGTCCTAGTCCCTGCACAGTATGTTCTGATCACATCCATCCACACTACCACCCTCTGACTCCACCTAGCTCCTCACACCCTGTCCCTCTCCCAGTTTCATGTCTTTTTTCTGAGACAGGTCTCACTATGTAGCCCCACTATGTAGACCACCCCAGGTTCACCTGGATCTCATTCTGCCTCCCAAGTGCTGGGATTAAAGGCATGCTTCAGCATGCCTAGCTCATGTCTTCTCTTTACTTTATTATTCTCTTTATTAATAAGCAGTTCATATTTCCACAGTTTTTTGACCATGTACCAGAACATGGACAATCTACCAGTGGCCATGCTCCCAAAGAAGAGTGACTCTCTTTCCCAGTAACTTCCCCAGCTGAGGCAGGGCCTTGGGGCCCCTCCCATCTATGCACCAGATATTTCTCTACAAAGGAAAGCAAAGTCAAGGTTTCCTTCTAATTTTTCTCTCACCTTAGTTGATGATGTTTCAAGCTCACAGTCAAAGTTGTATCTCTCCATTTCTCCCAGCTTGGTCATGAATTCTAGGCATTTTCTGGGTCCCTATTAGCTGAGAAGCACTGGTTTTCCTTTGCAGATCTCATGAGTTTATGTTGGTTCTTTGGGTTTTAACAGAACATTTGCTATTACACATTTTGCTTGTTTTCCACTCCAACATTCCATTTCTTGGGGACTTAGAGGTTGTCATTCATTTAGTTTGTTCTATACTTCACCCACAATAATCTAAGAACAGCAGTGAATGCCGATGGCAACCTTAACCTCTGTGTGTGGGTCTCCATGTGCTTCCCAGTGCTTGATGGATGACCTCCGCTTGCTGCAGCAGAAAGCACGGTGTTTACATGTTGTGTTTGGCTTCCTGTGGATCTTGACCTTATCTATGGATATGCGTGTTCAGCCTGTCACCAGTTTCTTCATGACAGACTCTCAGGAAGGACCTTCAGACGGCTTCTCCCTATTCTCAGAGACTGGAAGCAGCTGGCAGCAAGGGCTATTCCTGAGGGTCAGTTGGGCTGGGTGTAAAATCCCTGGATGTCAAGTTCTGTTGCTGACTAAGAAATGCTGGGGTCACCAGGTTTGAAAGTCATCTGACGTCTTGCTTTTCCTAGAGATGTCATGGTTTTGACTGTATTTTCAAAGTATCCTATTCCTTTAAGAATTTCATACTTTACATTATTCCTTATCATGAGTTGTTCCATGTCAGATCTCTAAAATATGTGATGGGCCTTTCAACAGTTTCATTCTTTTAGCTCAGAAGAGTTTGCATTGAGTTTAATGTTAAATTTTATTCTCTGTCCTCACTTGAATTTTCTTCTATGGCTCAGTGAGAGAGATTGCTGCTCAATCATGAGGACGAGAGTTTAGATCCCAGCACCTCTATGCAGAAACACACATAGTAGCATCTTCACATTGGCCTTGACCAAAGGAGGGGTTGTGATGTGGAATCTAGGAGAGAAATCTCGGAAAGAGAGGTCAGACTGGGCCAGCACATCTGCCTCTCTGAAGTGAGCTGCCATTGGAAGGCTGAGCTCTACAATGGCCAGCATTAAAATGCTACTACTGCTCCTGCATACATGAGCACATGTATACACACACACACACACACACACACACACACACACACACACGGCTTCATTAGCAGGGGATGTTGTTCCTTTTATTTGAAAGTGGAAAGGGAAGTAGTCAAACTGTGAACCATTTTTTTTGTCTTTTTGAGACAGGGTCTCCCTGGAGCCCCAGCTGTCCTACAACTCACTATGTAGACCAGGCTGGCCTTGAACTCACAGAGATCTGCCTGTCTCTGCTTCCTGAGTGCTGGGATTAAAGGTGTGCTCCACCATACCCTGCTGGAGCCATTCTTTTTTTTTTTTTTTTTTTTTTTTTTTTTTTTTTTTTTTTTGGTTTTATTTTTTTGGTCTTTTTGAGACAAGGGGTCTCCCCTGTAGCTCCAGCTGTCTTGGAACTTGCTATGTGGACCAGGCTGGCCTTGAAGTTGCAGAGATCCACCTGCCTCTGCCTCCCAAGTGCTAGGATTAAAGGCGTGTGCCACCATGCTCAGTGATCCATTCTTTAATTTCATCTTTTGAAGAACCAGCTCCCAGTGTAGGAGATCACTGTACTTCTGCTGGGCTGGTGTCCAGACCTTAATCTTGAAAACCCTACAGATTGTGGCCTCTGGTCCAACACAATGTGGATTTTCTAAAATAATTGTGGAGCTGTGGCCAGCTTCTTTTTCCTTCCTGGAATTTTCTATGTGAATGACATCTTTAAGATGGGGCCCTTTGGTCAGATATGGTGGCACATCCCTTTAATCCCAGCACTCGGGAGGCACGTGGATCTCTATGAGTTCAAGGCCAGCCTGGTCTACAGAGTGAGCTCTAGGCCAGCTGGGGCTAAAGGGAGACCCTGTCTCAAAAAGACCCCCATAAAAAATGGGAACCTTCAGGGCAAATGTACAGATGTGCATGTTCTAGGTGAAGGCGGGTTGTAGGGTCCAGAACTTTGCTATTCAGCAGTAGATTTGACCTACTCATGGATACTGTGACAGTGGATCACCCCATGTGTGTCCCTGCATTACAGGGCTAAGGGACAAACAGACTTATATTTATATTTACCATGTTAGGAATCAGCCAATTTGAGTTGTAGGATCAGCAGTTGCTGTTGGGGCAGTGATGGAATGTAGCATTCATGGGACAGAGGTGCAGAGTGATGGGCATTCCACATCCAAAGTGCAGAGTGATCTTAATTCCCCCAGATATGTTCAGCATGGTGTGTGTTCAGGACAGCAAGCTGGAAGAAGGGAAAATTAATAGCTTATTTGAAGCTGGAATTTTACAGGGTTCAGACAGAGTGAGGCAATACCCTGCTGTTGCTATTTCTTTCTTTGTGTTAAAAATAAAAGATGCTTCTCCTGACTTTGAAAGTAGCTACTGCTTTTTATTTAAAGGAAAAAAAATCAAAGCCTTACCAACCATTTCCTTTTGACAATGGAGAGGGCTTTTTCCCCTGGCACTCCACGCATGGAACGCAGTCTATCGGTCTTCTTCGAGAACTCACAGCAGGTATGGGCTATTTTTATTGCAGAACACCTAGGCAGGCTCATGGTGTGGGCAGAGAGGAGATAGTGAGCCTCTCACTGCAGGCCCATGCACCAGCTCCTCTGTGGGACTCAGCCCACAGCACCTTGGGCTTTGCTCTTCAGGAACACCTATGGGAGTCCCACTTCTGAGCCATGCCCATGTTGGGGACCCTGACAGTCCTCACTACAGGCAGAAGCAGAACCCAGTAAGTCACCCTACTGGCCAAGAGTTGTCCTTCCAAGACTGCTGTGCTCCAGGCTTGGCTGAGGCACCCTCCTTCTGCATATGAAGGGCAGGTATACAAAGAGAAAAAGCCCTTCCCCTAAGTGCTGTGTAGTCACTCTTTACCTGCTTGTCAGGTAAACAAGGACCATATTTTGGCTGCTTCTCACATATTATTAGTATATATTTTTTTGGAGACAGGGTGTCCCTTTAGTCCCTGGAGCTCGCTCTATAGACCAGGCTGGCCCTGAACTCACAGAAATCTGCCTGCCTCTGCCTCCCGAGTGCTAGGATTAAAGGCATGCACCACCACGCCTGGCTTAAAGACAGTTCTCAGCTGCCATGTGGGTGCTGGGAATTGAGCCTGAGTCCTCTGGAAGAGCAATTGGTGCTCTTAACTGCTGAGCCATCTCTCTAGCCCCTAGTATATGCTTTTAATGAAGTTATTTCATAGATGTGTGTGTCAGTGCCTTGGGAGGATTAGTTCAGCATGGTGGCCACTATTTAAGACCCCACACTGGTATACAGGGTGCTATTGTCCAGTGTACTACTCTCTGTAAGCAGGCAGCCTCCTTTGAGAGGGCTTTGGGTTCCTATCTCTGGGTGTTGGCTGTGCTATGGTATGCCAGGCTTCCCTTAGGATCCTCATGCCCTGCTGCCAGCTTCCTGTGCAGGCTCCTGGCTGCACACTTTTTACACTCTTTAGCAAGTCTAGGAGATCACAGATATTTTCCTAAAGCAAACAGCCAGAAGGTCAGGATGTTCACATTTTGTTGGGAGACAGGTCTCATGTTCTTAATGCCTTCCTATACTTTCACCTCTGTCCCCTGCATTCACCCCAGCCTGCCAGTCACAGATTAATCTCCAAAAGACCGGGAATAAGTCCTGCAGGCAAGTGGGACTCATTTCTGTGAGCTGTATAAAGCCATGATCTAAATGTAAGAGTGAAAAGAAGAGAGATAGGCTAGCCTCTCTCTGTCTTTACAAGCTGCAGGAAGACTCACTTCTGATGGTACAGCCTGGGTCAGCTGGCCAGGAAGTCAGGAGAGGGAGCAGAGTAACCACACAGGAGAGGGAGTCCTTACTGTGTTTTCCTTCAATATGCACACATGTGCACACATGCTCACTTACACATGTGCATGCTAACAGATGCTCACTGACACACATTCATGCATGTATGTTTTCATGCACATATGGCTATGCACACATGCATAAAGGTATATACTAGCATATATTTGCTGACACCTGCACATGCACAGAGACACATTGTCCAAAGCACATGAACATGCACACATGGTCACTTGTACATATCTGCATGTTTAGACACTCTCTGACACACATGGATGCATATATGCACATACAGAATGAGACATTCTCATACACAACATACATGAGCTTTCACATGCATCACACATGTGCACAGACAAGTACACAACCAGACATACTCATATATCTGCTCCTTTATGCACATTCCCTAATGTCCACACTTGTACACATCCACAGACACACACTCTCATCCACACTCACATGTTCACATGCACAGGCACATGCTCCTACATATTCATGCACACACACAACTTGAGGACAAGTCATGCTTACACGATTACTCTCACACATGCATGCACAAGTTTGTACATTCTCAGGCATACACTTGTACACGTGTGTATGCTCTCATGTGCATAGGTACACAAAAGCACACCACACACTCACTGGGATGCCCTCACTCACAGGTACATGCACGAACACATCCTGACCTTGACCATCTTTCCTTCCCTAACATAATGTTTGTGACTCTAATTTAAGGGTTCCTGGCCACTCTTCAGCTGTTCTGGGGTGCACTGTGTCTGGGAAGACTTATGGGAGTGGAGGACTGACCAATGCTGTCTGCTGTTACTCACAGCCCCACTTTAGGGAGATATGACTAACCACTGCAACTCTGCTGGACATGAAGGTCAAACGATCTGGCAGAAGGGGTCTGTGTCATCCTATGACCAAGTCCTTCTACATTTCCAGTGGAAACTGAAGAGCAGCCTCATAAATAAAAAAGTTCTCCACTGGCCACCACCATTTTCTGATTGACAATCTTCCCTACCCCTCAAATCTCAGGAAATTTTTAAATTTCTCTTTGTGTTTGGATTTTTAAGACAGTTTAGGAGGGACACTGATGACATCTGGCTAGTTGCAATGCTTGCCGTGTTCAAAGGCAGCCACTCCATCTTGCAAGGCGCTGGCTCCGGCTCCACCTCTGGCTTCTCCCTGGAATTTCCCTGGTGCGGTTCTATTCTTTACCCTCCTTGAAAGGAGTCTGAGGCTTGGCTCAGATGATGCCCCCCACACTCAAGCTGGGCATCATAATTATTGCTGCTCTTAGGTGGCTGTGACAGATGTCTGAGGGCTGCCTTGGGCACTGAGGCTCTGTTCCACTGAAGTCGTTTTCCTCTTCAGGAAATGAAAGACATTAGACAGCACTCAGGGAGTGGGGGACACCAACAAGTGACTCATCTTTCAGTTAGTCCCGCAGCCCCTGGAGAGGCATGAGGAGACTAAGGAAGTGAGGCAGCTCTGAGCTCTGAGCTCTGAGATCCTCTTGGGGCTTCAGGGGCACCCAGGGGTCCCTGAAGATTCCCCTTTTGTCATGATAAGAAACTAGCTTCTTATGGAGCAAAAGCTGAGCGTGTGCAAGTTCCTAGGGTGGAGTCTCAATTTCTAGAAGCTCAGATTGTGGATGAACTGAGACAAGACCTTCAAAAAGAGACAAATACTCCAAAATGAGGTCAGTAGGGTGATTCTGCCCAATGATACGGGGTCCTTAGAGATCAGGATACAGACACTCCCAGAGGACACCCAAAAGCTGAGGAGCAAGCCCCAGGGCTTGACCTTAGATACTTGTGCAGCAGTAGGAAAGTTTCTGTTGACTGCCTCCTTCAGTCTACTATGTTATGTTAGTTCTAATACAGAAGGCGGGAATTTAATTTCAATAGTCTTTTCCACTTTAGTGTGGAGAACCTCATAACTTTTTAACCTTCATCTAACTTTTTAATTCTGGTTGAAAAACAGTTGCCTGAGCAGAGGACGGACTGTGCTTAGAAGGTGTCATTTGGGCTGTTACCCACCCAGTTCTTTTGGAACAGAAAGGGAAGAGTGAACTATACCTTCCAATATATAATCAAAATTGAAAGCCCGAAACCTAAGCAAGTCAACATTACATAAATAAGGAGACTACAACGAAGGCACCTGAAGGAATCAAGGAAAGCAATCCTCCAACACGGTGAAGAGGCACTAGAGATTTGCACCAAAATACAGGCAAAAAGTAAATGACATGCCAAAAGCACAACGAAAAAACAATATGGGAAAAGCCCAAAATCACCCCACACCAAACTCTACAGAGCCTGTGGAGGACCCCTACGGTGGGATCTCTGTAGAGATAGCCCAGGATACAGATTGTAAATTAACAATCACAGATATATTTAAAGAAATCATAGAACTAAGAAGAGAATGAAAAACTCAGAAAGGACCTAGAGGGAGATAATGAGAAACTCTGGAAGGAAATGGAAACACTGATAAGAACCCATACTGAAATGAAAATGGAAACCAACGAGTGAAACAAGGAGCTACAAGAAAAGATTGAGAAGCTCCAAAGGACGTGGAAATAATTAAGAAAACACAAGATGAAATGAAAAAGGAAATTGAACAGTCATCCAATCAACAGGAAAGAATGGGAAAAAGCCTCAGAAGCAGAATGGAGGAAGCAGAAAAAAAAGACTATCAGACCCAGAAGATAACACAGAACAAGTAAAAAGTGCAAGTAAAGATTATGAAAAGTTTAAAAATACACAAGAATGGAACAACCAGGAAATGTGGGACATGATGAAAAGATCAAACCTCCACATCAGAGGGATAGAGGAAGGAGAAGAATCCCAAGAGAATGGTATCGATCAGATCGTCAACAGAATAATAGATGAAAATTTCCCCAAACTAAAAAAAGATAAACCCATACAAATACAAGATGCACATAAGACACCAAATAGATTAGACCAGAGAAGAAATTCCCCTCACCATTTCATAGTTAAAACGTTAGATGCCCAAAACAAAGACAAAATTCTGAAAGCAACGAAAGAAAAACAACAAATTACATATAAGGGGAAACCTATCAGAATTACAGCTGACTTTTCAGCACAAACTATGAAAGCAAGAAGACCATGGACCAAAGCATTCCCAGTGCTAAATGACTATCAATGCCAACCCAGGTTACTATACCCAGCAAAAATGTCAATTCTAGTTGAAGGAAAGAGAAAAATCTTCCATGATGTAAACAAGATGAAATAATACATGTCCGGAAAACCAACCCTTCAGAGAATACTTGAAGGAATTCAAAGGACAGAGGAGGAAAGCAACTACCCCCAGACACCTTGAAAGAGAAATTAATAAAAGCAGAACTGCAGAAGTAGAAACCTAGACTAAAAATGCAAATGGATAATAAGGTGAAAGGAAGCAACACATATCTCTCAATTATAACCTTAAATATTAACGGACTAAACTCCCCAATCAAAAGGTATAGACTGGGAGGATGGATTAGGAAACAGAATCCATCTATATGCCATCTACAAGAAACCCATCTCACCCTTAAGGATAGGCACCAACTTAAAGTGAAAGGATGGAAAAAATATTCCAAGCAAATGGTACCAAAAAGAAAGCAGAAGTTGCTATTTTAATATCAGACAAAAAAGACTTCAAAGTAGAAGCAATTAGAAGAGACAAAGAGGGCCATTACATCCTTATCAAAGGGAAAATTAGGCCAGGCATCATGGCGCACGCCTTTAATCCTAGCACTGGGGAGGCAGAGGCAGGCGGATCTTTGTGAGTTCAAGGCCAGCCTGGTCTACAGAGTGAGTTCCAGGACAGCTAGCTGGGGTTACAGGGAGACCCTGTCTCAAAAACACCAAAAAGAAAAAAACAAAAAAAAAAAAAAAAAAAGATAGACAGACCTTCTAGCCCAGTTAACCAAAAGAAAGAAGGAGCAACTCCAGATCAATAGAATTCGTGATGAAGGGGGAAATATCACAACAGACAATGAAAAGATCCAGACAATCAAATGGGAGTACTTCAAAAACCTATACTCTACCAAATTTGAAAACCTAAGAGAAATGGATGAATACCTGCAATCCAGGGGATAACCAAAGCTAAACAAAGAAGAGACTGACAGCTTAAACAGACCCATAATATATGAAGAAATTGAAAATGTAATAAGAGACCTCCCAACTAAAAAAGTGCAGGCCCAGATGGCTTCACAGCAGAATTCTATAAAATATTTAAAGAGGACTTACAACCATTATTACTCAAACTGTTCAGAAAGATACAAGCAGAGGGAAATCTCCCAAATTCCTTCTATGAAGCCAGCATCACTCTAATAACCAAAACCAGGCAAGGATGCAACCAAAAAAGAGAACTACAGACCCATCTCATTAATGAACTCAGATGCAAAAATCCTCAACAAAATACTTGCAAACCGTATACAGATCCACATCAAAAAGATAATCCACCATGTTCAAGTTGGATTCATACCAGAGATGCAAGGATGGTTCAACATATAAAAATCAGTAAATATCATAAAACACATAAATGGACTAAAGGACAAAAACCACACAATCATCTCAATTGATGCAGAAAAAGCCTTTGACAAAATACAGCATCCCTTCATGATTAAAGTACTAGAGGGAATTGGACTGGAAGGATCATTCCTCAACATAATCAAAGCCATATACAGAAACCCACAGCCAGCATCATCCTAAATGGAGAAAAGTTAGAAGGATTCCCCATAAAGGTAGGAACCTGGCAAGACTGCCCCCTGTCACCACTCCTCTTCAATATAGTGCTTGAAACACTGGCTAGGGCAATAAGGCAAGAAAAGGAAATCAAAGGAATACTAATTGGAAAAAGAAGAAGTAAAACTATCCCTTTTTGCAGATGATATGCTAGTTTACCTAACGGATGCTAAAAACTCTACCAGAAAACTCGTAGAAATGATCAGGAGTTTCAGTAAAGTGGTGGGTTACAAAATTAACCTAGAAAAATCAGTAGCCTTTCTTTACACCAACAACAAACAACTGAAGAAGGAATATAAGGAGACCTTCCCAATCACAATAGCCTAAAAAACAATAAAATACCTAGGAATAAACCTAACCAAAGACACCAAAGATCTCTACAACAAAAATTGTAAACTCCTGAAGAAGGAGATTGAAGAAGACATCAGAAGATGGAAAGACCTCCCATGCTTGTGGATTGGAAAAATTAATATAGTAAAAATGTCCATTCTACCCGAATTAATCTATCAATTCAACGCAATTCCAATTAAAATCCCCAGGACATTCTTCATGGGCTTGGAAAAAATTCTTAAATTCATATGGAACAATAAAAAACTCCAAATAGCCAAAGCAACCCTGAGTGAAAACAGCAATACAAGGGGAATTTCTCTCTCTCTTTCTTTCTTTCTTTCTTTCTTTCTTTCTTTCTTTCTTTCTTTCTTTCTTTCTTTCTTTCTTTCTTCCTTCCTTCCTTCCTTCCTTCCTTCTTTCTTCTTTCTTTCTTTCTTTCTTTCTTTCTTTCTTTCTTTCTTTCTTTCTTTCTTTCTTTCTTTCCTTCCTTCCTTCCTTCCTTCCTTCCTTCCTTCCTTCCTTCCTTCCTTCCTTTCTTTCTTTCTTTCTTTCTTTCTTTCTTTCTTTCTTTCTTTCTTTCTTTCTTTCTTTCTTTCTTTCTTTCTTTCTTTCTTTCTTTTTGAAACATGATCTCCCTGTAGCTCTGGCTGTCATGGAACTCACTCTGTAGACCAGGCTGGCCTTGAACTCACAGAGATCCTCCTGCCTCTGCCTTCCAAGTGCTAGGATTAAAGGCATGTGCCACCACACCTGGCTTTTTTTTTTTTTTTTGGTCTTTTTAATAGGGGGAATTTCTATACCAGACATCAAACTATACTACAGGGCTATAGTCATAAAAACAGCCTGGTACTGGCACAAAAACAGACCCATAGACCAGTGGAACAAACTGAAGATCCAAACTCGAGCACATACAATTTCAGCCACCTTATATTTGACAAGGGGGCCAAAAAGACTCAATGGAGGAAAGACAGCATCTTCAGCAAATGGTGCTGGTGAAACTGGATCACTACTTGTAGAAGAATAAAATTAAACCCCTATCTCTCACCCTGCACAAAAATCAGCTCAAAATGGATCAAAGACCTCAGTTTGAAACCCCAAACCCTGAAGGTGTTAGATGAAAAAATTCGCAGAAGCTTACAAGACATAGGTGTAGGAAGAGACTTTCTAAATCAGACAGCAACTGCACAGGAAATAAGGTCAACAATTGACAAGTGGGATGTTATTAAACTCAAAAGTTTTTGTACAGCAAAAGAAACAATAAGGGAAGTGAAGAGAAAATCCACAGAGTGGGAGGAAACCTTCACTGTTGATTCATCTGACAGGGCATTAACTTCCAGAATATATAAACTACTCAAAAAACAAAGGAGTAAGAAAACAAATGACTCACTCAAAAGATGGAGTAAAGAGCTGAGCAGAGAATTCACAAGGGAGGAAATAGAGATGGCTGAGAAACATCTTAAAAAGTGTTCAACATCGCTAATAATTAAGGAAATGCAAATTAAAACCACTTTAAGATATCATCTCCGCCCCCATAAGATTGGCTAGGATCAAGAAAACAAATGATACCAAATGCTGGAGAGGGTGTGGGGAAAGGGGAACACTCATCTGCTGCTGGTGGGAATGCAGACTTGTACAACCACTATGGAAAGCAGCGTGGAGAACCCTTAAAAGACTCAAAATGAGCTTACCACCTGACCCAGCCATACCACTTCTGGGTATATATCCATCAGATTCTTCCTACATCAGAGATACATGTACAGCCATGTTTATTGTAGCTCTCTTCACAATAGCAAAGAGCTGGAACCAACCCAGTTGCCCCTCAACTGATGAGTGGATACAGAAAATGTGGTACATCTATACAATGGAGTACTATGCAGTGGTAAAGAAAGATGACATCATGAAATTTGCAGGTAAATGGATGGAACTAGAAGATTTTATGCTAAGTGAAGTAACACAGTCCCAGAAAAGCAAGCACTGAATGTTATCCCTCATCTGTGGATGCTAGTACCAAGTACCTAGGTGTAAGACAAAATGAGCAATGTTAATATTACATTCCTCACAATCTAAAGACAACTGTGCTCTTGTATTGGGAATCCCTACACAGGTTCTAGAGCTGACCTAACACGTATTTTCAGACCTTGGACTTTTTGTATATGATGGAGGGTATGTGCACATATTTTAGAGTAATATGGGATTAAAACGGAAAGATGTAAATCAAGAAATATGCTATGGAAATAACATACAGTTTGTTTCCAAAGGATACAATGTTCATATAGGTGCAATGTAACAGGCTGGAGCAACTTAGCCTTTCTGGGTGCTTAACGACCATACCTGAAGTCCCTACCAATTTGGCCGAGGGACCTGGGGGACAACTCTGTTCCTTGCCCTCAGAGGTCAATCAAATCTTAGGGGATTATACATGGGGGCATCTCTTGAAAAGTCGTGCAGAGGTGGGTCACCATTCTTCCTGTTCAGGGAGGTCTTGGAGAGCCATTAAGGGAACTTCAGCCAGTGTCTAGTCTATAAAGAGAAAAGTCTGCTCATCCTTCAGAAAAAGAAGCCTAGTCTAGCAAGACCTGATTTTGTCCTCTTGTGGATGGAACTAGTGGATGAGGAGCTGAAAGATGAGGACCTTCTTTGCTGGCAGTTATCATAGGCTGTTTAAAGTTAGAAAACTGAATAGCAACACTGAATACTGTAGAAATGCACTTTGCTCAGTAACACTTGAGTTGCTGCAATATTAGATTATCCATTTGGTTGTTGCAGAAAATCCTTAACTGTAATTGATGGTTGTGCTGTAATAGTATATTGCCTGTATTTCTATTTCTAGTAATGGGATTTATGTGCTAGATTTCAATATCCTTGAGCCTGGACAAGTGCAAAAGCCTTTTTAAAAAGAAACATGGTTTACTTGCACAAAACTGATCAGATTTGAGAGATTGTTAATGTCCTTGAAGTGGGTTTTGTGGGTGTGAAACAAATGGTGAGAGTTTGAATTGTTCCCTTATTATAGTATTGAAATTAAGTCTACTTAATTTATCAAATCATATTCATGCCCTGATTTTATATACTTGTATCTATCAGTAAACTTAGTGATACTTGAAAAAAATAATAAATAAAAATTACATTAAGAAAATAGTTGCCTGAACACACTATGTGACAAGTCAAAGCATCTGCTACAGCTCTGGGGGAAGTACGGGCAGTGATGCTGGAGGACAAACAACCAAGTGTCACATCTCTGATCTTTGTGTCTTTACCCCTTTCCTATTTAGAGACTTCATTTAATGTGAGCAAGAAAGCATTTCAATAGGTGTGGTCAGTCAGGATGCTTAGGCATTTATAACTTGGTGGTGAGTTGGGTATTATGATATGTAAAACCAGCTCTCTGCCTTGAATCCTGTGAAGTTCCCAGAAAAATAGCTGTACTTGTGTTAAAGATTCTTTAAAGAGCAAAGTGTATATTGGGTAAAATTTATTTAGCAGGTACTCAACTCTGCCCAAGATTTATCCACATAGTATAGGATATTTTAAGGCCTAGTGAAATGTTTAGATTAGTTAAATTTGGGTGTAGGTTTTGGTGAAAATGGTAATACATTTGAACTAACTGGGAATATAAAATATTAGTTGTTTTCTTTATAATTTGTATTGGGTTAAGGTACACAAATGGTCTCTATATTTTTCTGAATTATACAACATCACAGTGTAACACTTTCTTTTACTTGTAGGACAATTTAAAGGAACTAAGCTTAAATTTACTTCCCAAATAAGTAGCATACCAAGTCAATGAAAACAGTTTGGGTAAATATTTAATGAAAGCTTATTTCCTTGGCTCCTGTTTATGGGTATGTGTTAATACAATTAGGCATCTTATAGGTCAAACATAAAAAACCATAAAAAAACAAAAACAAAAAGCGGGAGGTGGGTGAGGTGGGTAGTATCCTTTCTGGGATAAAAAATGAAAACTCTGTGGTCCAATCCTATTGATAAATTTTCAATTTTTGAGATCCTGAAACTAACAATGGGAGAGAATTTTATGTTCCCACAGGTAAAAACACCAATCTAAATGCCTGAACACATTACAACTTATGGCTGTGCAGGATGGACTGGGAAATGCCAGCAGAGAGGCTGACCATCTTAACATTAAAGAAAGGGAACCTCAGACTGCCTGAGTCACAGACACTGAGCATCTCTCTGAAATACTATTGGGGTTAACTGTTATAATGGGCCCTAACGAAGTTTACCTTCCGAGAAACTGAGAAACCTTCCTACTCTCCCCTTTATAGGGAAAAGAAAAAAACATGATGGTAATAAAATCATTCCATAACTGTAAATTAGAGCCAATTGTTAAGTGGTAATTTCCTATAAAACAGGTATAACTACCCTTTTTTACTTGACTGATAGGCATTAGGAACTGTGAAAGGATAAATTCTTATCTAGAGCCAAATTCAAAGTAAAGTCTTTATAAGCTGTGTATTAAGCAAAAATATTACTACAGGAAAGCTCTTTGACATCAGCAATGAATTATTCTGCCTAGGAGATGTTGGCTAGGGGATTCAACCTCCCCTCCCCAAATTATAAAGGCCTTTTGCTTATAGGTGGGATATATGCAAGGAGAAAGGTAGTAAGTCCCTGTTGTCGAAGACCTGGTGTGAGCATGAAAAAATGTTCTGAGACGTCACTTGCTAGCATGCAACTGGCCTCTGAAATGCCAGAGAGTGTTACCAAAGGCAACTAAAGCAATACAGCAAAATATTGGTCTCCCTGAGACAAGCAAGACTCCTCCGTCAATATCAGCTACACCTCAACAGCCTGGAGATCCTGTGCAACAGTGGCAGCCAAGTGTCCCTCTCTCTCTCTCTTCTCTCCCTCTCTCTCTCTCTCTCTCTCTATATATATATATTATAATATATATATATAATATATATAACCCCAAATCTAATTGGCTATTAGCTCTCTCCTTGGAGGAATAACTCACAGGGGATGCCACAAGCTTATGTCCTCTAGTGGAGACTGTTATAAGCCACAAAAAACTTGTCACCCTTTATAGAGAAACCACAATTTGCAGATTAGCATACCATCCAAGCATCTGCGTCTATGCTCACAGCTTAGCTTGCCATATAATTAGTACTGCTAAATGCCTGTACATACAATTGCTTGTGCTTTTGTTAGTATGACTAAAAAGTGTATCACTGGAAAAGCTGTAAACCCATGAAGGGAAAACAACTGAACACCACTAGAGTCCAAATGACAACTCCAAAGAAAGTAGACTGTTTTTTTTCTCACCCACTTTGGCCCATTTCCCAAAGCCCAGGGAACAAATTGAGGAAGAGGAGGCATGGTAGAATGTAAGGGCTGCGGAGAGATAGGGGTGAATCATGAGACTACAGCAATATAGACTGGACTCCTAATTGATCAACATGCCTGTGCATACAAGCTTCTCCAACTGGACTATGGGAACCTTGGATTGTTCAAAATTTGGACATAGATACTTGCAAAATGCACCAATTACCTAATTGTATGGCAAACTGAGCAACACCAATGTTATCTGAAAACAACTGTGTTATATTGTAGAATCCCTTAGAAATAAACAAATAATAATAATTAAAAAAAAAAAGGATGTGACACCAGGTAGGTTGGCCAACTCCAGGGGACAGTCCCACACTCAAGAGCATTTGGGGAACAAAAATTAGGCTCAATAGCCCTTTTAAATAATAATAATAATAATAATAGCCAGGCATGGTAGCATATGCCTTTAATCCCAGCACTTGGGAGGTAGAGGCAGGTGAATCTCTGTGTAGTTCAGTGACAACCTGGTCTACATAGCGACCTCCAAGCCAGCCAGGACTAAATGGAGACCCTGTCTCAATAATAATAATAATAATAATGATAAATAAAATAATAATAGCCTTTAAAAAAAGATTCTTCAAAGCTGATTGAGAAGTAGAACTTTGAGATTGTGCAGTAGAATTGGAAGGTGGCAAAATTACCTTGAGCCATCTTTCTAGTTGCTCACCTCCCTGTTTTTCCTTACATTTTGAGTATCAGGAAAAGCCTTTAAAAATATATTTATTTTGATGTATGTGGGTTTGTGTGTCTATGTGTGTATGCCATGGATGTACAGGTGCTGCAGAGGAATCGGACCCCCTGGAAGTGGAGTTACAGGCAGTTGTGGCCACTGCACAGGTGCTGATACTTGAACTTGGATCCTCACAAAGAGCAGCAAGCTCTTCTGACCATTGTATCATCTGTCCAGCCCCCAAACTTTTCTAATATATTCTTAGCAGACCACTAGTTTCAACTAACCCAAAAGCTGTCCGATGGAATCTGAGGCTCTCTCAGAGAGTTCCCTGCTTTGCTATGATCCACCTACCTGATGTTTCCACCAATATATTTGGAAAAATGCCTTGATTCATAACGTTCTTTGTTCTGTTAGTATAACACTTCATGACACTGTTAGCACATTAGAACATGGTATTTGAGGCAACCTGAATTGGTGTTGTTGAGCCATGGTCATTCATATTTGGCCAGAGAATAAACTATCTCTCATCCCTTTCAGGTGAGAACTGTGGTTTTTTTTTTTTGTTGTTGTTGTTTTTTTTTTTTTTTCCATTTGTGCTGGTTCAGAAAGTATTTCCAGTGGCGTTTTCCCTGTACTCTTGGGTACACAAGGACCACTTGCTCTTCCTCTCTGATTTCTGACTCTGCCAGGGGCACTGTTAGAATTAGAGTGCTGATAAGGGGGAAATGGGGCCAGGATTTAAATTAATGCTTTTAGACAAATATACGTTCAATCTTCAATTCTAATGCTAATTTCATTTGTGGATCAAAGACCACTCACTAAAGTTTTGCTTTTGAAAAACAGGAAGAAATTTACTTTCTTGTTTGATAGTTTCATGGGACTTGATAGTGAGGGAGGGGGTGAAGAACAAGATCTAGGGAGATGGGTTTCTGCCCCAGCCTCCTCCCAAGGCCAGACCTTCCACGTAGGGATATGAGAGGGGACTCTGGGGCTCCTTCTTCACTACTTCTGCCTGCTCTTGAGACTGCTGGGACACAGAAGAGCACAGAAGGCAAACAAAACAAAACAAAACAAAACAAAAAAAGATGGAGGACACTGTCCACCACCAGGAGTGAACCTCAAGTGAATGGTGAACCCAAGGTGCCTGATGGGGACAGTGGACGCTCAACTACAAAGACAGCGCCTCTGCTAAGGACACTGTGGTGGGGACAGCTGTGCATCTGTGGGAAGTCTCAGACTTTCCGCTCAGTTTTGCTGTGAACTTGAACTATCTTAAAAAAGAAAGTATGGGGGCTGGAGAGATGGCCTAGTGGTTAAGAGCGCCGACCGCTCTTGCAGAGGACCCGGGTTCGATCTCCAGCACCCACATGGCGGCCGAGAACCGTCTGAAACTCCAATTCCAGGAGAACTCCAGTTCCAGGGGAATCCGAGACCCTCTTCTGACCTCCGCGGCATTGCATGACACCGATGCACAGACTTGCATGCAGACAGTACATTCATACACATACAGAAATAAATAAAATTAATAAAAAAAAAAAAAGTATGGGGCTTGAGCAATGGCTTAGTAGTTAAGAGCACTGGCTGCTCCTGTAGAGGACCTGGGTTCATTCAGTTCCCAACACCCACATGGTGGCCCACAACCATCTTTAATTCCAGTTCCAGGGAATCTGATGCCTTCTTGTGCCTGAGGGCATTGTATGTACTTGTACACATGCAGGCAAAACATTCAAACACGTAAAATAAAAATAGGTACTCCTCCAAAATTTCTTTTGGAGGAGTACCTATTAAAGTGGGTGAGAAAAGTACCTACATTAAAGTGGGTGAGAAAAGACTTAGAAATTCTTAACCCTAAGCAAAGGATCTTTATATCTGGGACCCTTACACTGTAGAGTGTACCTAGAGGGGTAAGGAGAAGGCAGAATGAGGGTGTTGCTAAAATTCCCTCCCTGAGGAGCTATGAATAGTATCTGTTCCTCCCCTCCCCCAAGGCCCCAACAACAAACCGAAGTATGATGCAACCCGAGGAACAAGTGAGCTTACTGGGCTTCCTTACAGAGCATGGGTGAGGAGTTACCGATAGGAGCGTGGGTGACCCTAAAGCAGCTGTGCCCAAAGGTCTGCCCCAGAAGATGTTGACTTCCCCATAGCTGTGCGCAGGGAGCCCCCTTCAACTACTCTTCAGTGTCTGTACTGTAGCCTGAGACCCCAAGGCCAAGTGTATAATTGCATATAGTGGCTGGGAACAGTAGTGGGATACTGCAGTGAGGATCCGGGGACCCTCCATACCCCCTCACCTAGGTGGGAATGTCAACAGTGTACAAGCCCAATGGCTTGCTCTCCCATGTAGGAATGGCTGATGTCATAAAGATGGAGGCAGCTTGCCAAGAAGGATGGACAGAGACAGAGGGGAGGTGGAGGCAGGAGAGAGATGGAGACTAAGACTTGGGCCTGCAGGAATTAGCAGAGCACACAAGTGGGGTGGATACTGGGGCCAGGGAGCTGGGAAAGCCCTGAAAGCACAGAGGAAAGATTGGGGGGGGGGCAGTTAGGAGAGTCCAGAAATAGAAGATGCTCGCACTGGAGCATCTGGCTCCTTCTGTCTCTCATTTGACTTCACCCAGCTCTATCTATAATGTATCTACACAGACAGGGCTCCATGGAGGACCAAGACAATGTGTGTGTGTGTGTGTGTGTGTGTGTGTGTGTGTGTGTGCGTGCGTGCGCGCCTGGGGTTGTTTAATCCTTTCCTCCCTACGTCTCTCCTTCTGTTCTCACTACCAGCCAGAATATTCTATCTAATTCATTCATTCATTTATTCATCAAGCGGGGAGCTGCACGAAGCTGATCTAGAAGAAGGCACCAGACACTGAGCATGTACACCAAGGAACACCCAGATACTCCCAATAAAGGGTGCTGTGGGTGAGTAACTAGCTTGGGTAGGAGGGGCCATACACAGAAGTCATTGGGGAAGGTTTCTCAGAGGAAGACAGCGGCCTGGAAGACCAGCGTCAGACTCCACAGAAAGATCTTGGGAAGAGTATTCCAGGTAAAGCAAGTGAAAGGACAAATAAACAACTGCAGTGTTAGAGAAACGTATCAAGGAACTGGGGGTCGGGGCTGAGTGTAAGTGCAGGAAGCATGAGGAAGTCAGAGAGACAGGGTGGGGCGGTCACCTAGACTAGGAAGCTGGCCCTTTAGGGCATGGCAGCTCCTAGCATAGGCTTGTATTCTCCTGTAACTGGAAAGCCCTGGCTGATTGCACTGGATTATGCCTGACAGTAGAGTTCTCCGTACACATGAATTACCCTCTTCTCCATCCTCAAAGCAGCCTGAGTTTACAGGATCCTTGTTCAGATGGTTTGCTGAGACAGCTCCTGCTGCCTGCCCAGCCCTGAACACATCTTCTAAGATCAAAGAGAGAGATCTCTGCAGCTCTGGCCCCAGTCATGCCTGCTGCTGGCCTTTGGAAAGTGCCAGGCAATTTCTGGGTTGACTAATACTTTGGATCAGTATGTTGAGTAAGATCCTACGTACAGTGTTTCCTGAGTGTGGTGCTTGAAGCAGGAGCCAAAGTACACAACTTCTGATCAGCAAATCTCTTGTTTTCCTGGCGTCAGCCACGCTCTCCTCCTTCCTTCCTGTAAGGAGTTAGCAGCTAAGTTAGGCAAACTCCTGTACTAACACCTGTTATATGTCTTTTCTTTTTCTTCTGATTTTAACAAAAACGTTTTTGGAAGATGAAACTGAGTATCCTCAGAATGATTTCTGTCTGCCTTTCATTTCTTTCTTTCTTCTTTTTTTTTTTTTTGAGTCAGGGTCTCCCTATAGCCACAGCTGACCTGGAACTCTCTATATAGACTAGGCTGGCCTCAATGTCACAGAGATCTGCCTGCCTCTGCCTCCTAAGTGCTCAGATTAAAGGCATGCACCACAATGCCCAGCTACCTGTTCACCATCTTGATGATATAAACTGAGCATGCCCAGAGGAGTTCTAGCCCTCCATGTATGTGAAACAAATTGAACATCTGCAGAGGCATTCCCAACTCCAGTTCTATGAGGCCAACTGGCATGCCCAGAGGCACTCCAGGATGCCATCTTTATGATATAGGCTAAGCATGTCCAGTGTTCCTGTCTACCATCTTAAAAAATTTATTTTAAATTATGCGTATGAGGGGTATGTGTATGACAGCAGAGGAGCCCATAGAAGCCAGAGAGGACCTCCAGTCTCCTGGAGCTGGAGTTACAGGCAGTTGTGAGCCAACATGTGGCTACTGGGAACCTAACTCGGGTTCTTTGCAAGAGCAGCAAGGGCTCTTACCCACTCAGCTACCTCTGCAGCCTCTGTCCACCATCTTTATGCCTCAAGTTGAGCATGCTCAGATGTGTTCCTCTATTTGAACCTTTTGACTATGAGCTCCATGACCCAAGCTGAACATAAACAGGAATGTGTCTGCCATCTTTCCTTCTTAAGCATTAAACTGAACATGCTCAGGAAAGCGCCCAGTGAAGTGCTTTTCTTCATGAATATGTATGGAATTTCTACTCTTCCTGTGACAGGGACGCCGTTTTGGGAGTAGCTCCAGTTTTCAACCCATCCACTATAGCAAGACATTTCCTCCACACTTTTATCTTCCAGTTGCACTTGTTAACTCTCACGTGTATCTTCCCCACTTTGAGGACAGAAGCTCAAGAGAGAACAAGCTCTTTGCTCTGTGTCCCATACACCCTGTCCATCTCTTCGCATCAACAGCTCGTGAATATAGTTCTGTTCAACCCCGATGTTCCCACAGCCTCATCTCCCTCTAGCCTTGGGCACTCACCTAGTACTGCCATCTGTCTACCGCATTCAAGCTTCTCATGACTATGTTGCTTTGCCCAGTACTTAGTCCTCACTCAGGAGTCCCGTGATATGGCGTGCATTCTCGGCCTCAGTCTCTCTGCCTTTTATCTTTGGTCGTCCTCTTCCTTCCTCTTTACTGTCCTGGCCTCCCTCTCATCTTGCTTGTATATGGAGGCTCCTCCTGGTCACTTGGCCTCTCGGCCCCTCCCACTCTGACGCCTCCCAGTGACGAAGCTATTTATTCTCATGTCTACATGCATCCTTCACATGCTGAACAGGCCCTGATTCCTCCTTCCCACCCAAGCCTGAGCTCTATACTGTGTCAGCTTGGAAACTGCAATACCTTCCTAAACTTAGCAGGGATGTGGTGGCCAGCATCTTGTTGATGCCCTTGACCTCTGTCACCATCATTGAGTCCAAGTTTCCACCATGCCCTGTTGGCTCTGCACTTAGAGCTTTGAAACAGTCTCCTTATTACAGACTTTGGTCCTGTTTGCCCATCTTTTCTCCAAACACATGCTCATAACATTCTGTTGGCCTCTCCTGGGTTCAGAAGAAATTCCAATTCCATCCACAGCCGCCTTGCCCATGTTGCCAGTCTTACCTCTGATCACTCACTGCCCTGCCCCCTTGCGCTCCAATCAGCTTGGTCCTGAGAGAGCCGTAGCAAGCAAAACCATCTTGTCTGCTCTGCAATTTTTCTGGAACGTTCTGGCATCTCTTTTCATGATCACTCTCATTTCCGTTTTGAAAAGCAGCTTACCCCATGGTTCCCTGTTGCTTCGTACTTATCTCCTTCACTCTCCTACGGTAATGTGTATGTCCAATGTTAGTGTCCCTGGTCTGCCTCGCTCTCTAGGAGGCTCTGGCTCCCATTTTCCCGTGGGCTCTAGGGCAGGTCCTAGCCCAGCTTGTGAGCGAGCATGAGCTGTGCTCAGTCCTGCTCTGCTGCTCTTCTCTCGCCCGCACTTTGTTTTGCAACAAGTCACTCAACAACAATATGCTAGCAAATATTTACGGAGATCTTCTGTCAGGTGCTGCTGGGAATCGGGATTAAAAGATGAATCAGTCTTTCGATGGGCCCCCAGGAGCTTCACCGTCTGGTTGGGAAAACAGTCACCTCGGCAGATAAACAGGCTCTGACACGCCCCCCACTCCCATTGACGACTGTTCCTGTAGTGTGCCAATAGAAGTGATTTTGCTCAGCCTGGGGCGAAGGGTCTGGGGGTGCTAAATAAGAAGGCTACGAGTTGGGGAGGGGTCAGGACTTCAGGTCTCATCCTGGTATGTATGACAGCTCAGGCTCCAGCTCCCAGCATGAGCATGCAGGAGGGGGGAGGGCCTCCGACCAGACTTGTCAGCCAGTGCCTGCAGGACACACAGGTGGGGAGCTCAGACAGGCTCGAGTGCATGAACCTGTGCTCCAGGAACAGGCTGGGACCCAGCTAGGAATGAGGCCTGGAGCCAAGCATGGAACCCTAGGGACAAAGCCTCTGAGAGCATTCTTTCAATTTGAGAATGTATTAAGTTGGGGAAGGTGTTCAGATGATTCAAAGACTTCCCTGTGATTTCGTGTGTCGACTTGTAACAGGTTAAAAAAGAAAACTACTCATTGTCTCTGCCAGCTCCAGAACTGGAAGGGGAAGGCCCAGGAGGTCTTTTACTGTGCCAGTTGCCTGATTTTTGTCTTCTGTCGCCTTCATATTCCTTCAAGATGCTGGACTCACGGTGTCTACTGGTCCAGGTCTCTGGACCCTCAAGAGTGTCAATCACTCCTACTTCTCAAATGCAGGGACCTGACCACACAAACATGTCTTCAATACAAATGCTGTCTACCTCAAGGTCTCCTGTAAGCATCTTCCACATATAAATTTAGTATTTTCCTTAAGCACATGACAGAGACAAAGCAGAGTGACAGTTGAGGAAAACTCTGGCTTCAGACCTTCCTGGCCTGAAATGAGATTCAAGTATGCCTCCCTCTCCCTTCTTGTTTATATATTCACTAGTCCACTCAGCATATTCCTTTTATTTATCAGGAAGTAACGGAATGAGGCATGGCACAAACAAGGGCCCACAAACTCCAGAGCGATATCAGGGCTGTGCACATTACCACATCTGCGGGTGAAACATTGGAGATTGTAACTTCTACCTTTTGTGAATCAGAAGTAACTAGGGCTTCGGTCCCTTTGTGGACTCATATTTCAGGGTGTGTGGCAGCATTTGTGTCCTTACTAAGGTTTCTGGATACCCAGAACTCCCATAGATAAAATTTCCAGATACCAGTGAGACGGAAGCACATGTTTGTATACTGATCTATCAGAAGTTGAGCCTCATAGAGTGATCATGGCTAATGTTTGGAACAGAGACACGGCCCTCACTGTCCACTGGGGTTCCTCTCCAGAGAAGGGAGCACACAGCCAGAGACCACAATCCTGGAGTGCTTGAGGATGGTGGAAGTGAAGCAGAAGCAGGAGGATCGCGAGTTGGAGGCCAGGCTGGGCTACATAGCAAGACAACAAAGTGAAATCCTGCTGGGCGTGGTGGTTACAGGCCTTTGATCCCAGTACTCAGGAGGCAGAGGCAGGTGGAACTCTGTGAATTCAAGGCCAGCCTGGTCTACATAGTGAGTTCTAGGCCAGCTGGGGCTTAAGGCAGACCCAGACTCAAAAAGACCAAAAAAAGAAAAGCGAAATCTTACTGGTGTGTTCTAACCATCCTCATTCTGAGGCAATTTGGAAACTTGAATACTAGATTTTGATGATATCAGGGATTATGTTTTAGGAAAATAGTACACAGTTCAAGGAAGAGCCCCTACCTTCCAGAGGTATATACACTAAGATATTACAAACAGAACAATGAGATAGTTTGGCTTCAAATAACAGGGATGGAAAGAGTAGAAAGAGGCCTCAATGAAGTCAGATTGGCCAGATGTCTGTTATTTGTTGCTAAGGATTGAGCCTGGGTCTCACATATGCTTTGGCAAGGGCTCCACCCTATTGATCCTCTGGTCCTGAGGTGATTCCTAAAACTTAAAGATTCATTATGAAATTTTCTTCCGTTCTTTCCCTGTTTCTATCTATCTCTCTACCAAGGTGGATAGCTTTCATTAAACTATTCTATCTTTAGAAATGAAAATGTCCTATATTAAATAAAAATAAAGCAAAAGAAATCACAAGACAAAAGCTATGAGTTCTTATAAGTACAAAACACTAAACCAACTTCTTGGGGCTGCACAACATTCATGGACCAGCCTGGCACCTCCTGGCAGAATCCAGAAGGCCTCTGACTGACTAGGAGGGTTGAGTTGGAAGTCTGCTGCTGCTGGCACTGGAGAGGGAAGAGCCCAGGCTACCCACTTTCATTGGAAAGCTCACCTTTCGTATTGTCTTGCAAGGAACATTTGGCAAGATAAGAATTTCCAAAGACAAACTCTGATATGTGGATGAACTTTCCCAGTGATCTGAGTGAAATCAGGAAAATGCATAAAAGGAGGTGGGACCATGTGAGGGAGACTGTGAGCTCTTAAAACAGGAGCTTAGCAGGTGATATCCAATACTGGCACATTGGGACAGCATTAAAACATGTTTTTAAAGATGAGAATAGACCAGAAGAGCTGGATAAAATAATTCAATGTGTTCTCCCTGAGGGAAGGGATAGGAACAGGCAGAGATAAGAAGCAGCACATTAAAAAAATTTATTACATTTATTTTGTGTGTGTAATATATATTACATATATGATGCATGCATGTATGCCACAGTGCATGTGTGAAGGTCAGAGGACAAGTTTGGGAGTCAGTTCTCTCCCGCCACATTGTGGGTCTTGGGATCTGTATTAGTCAGTTTTCTGTTGCTGGGAGAGAAACACTATGACCAAGGGAGCTTATAAAAGGAAGAGCTTCTCTGAGCTTGCAGTTGGCAAGCACTTCTAGGGGAATTAGAGTCCATCATGGCAGGGAGGCACGGTGGCAGGAGGTGTCTGAGCAGAAAGCCGAGGTTCACATCTTCAAGCAGGCACAGGAAGCAGAGAGCAAGATTGGAGACAGGCAAAGCTTTTTGAATTCTCTAAGCCCGCCCCTAGTGATGTGCTTCTTCTAGCATGGCCACAGCTTCTAAGACCTTCCAAACAGCACAACCAACTGGAGACAAAATGTCCAAATACTTGGAGCCTATGGGGGACATTCTCCTTCAAACCACCACAGGATCAAACTCAGGTAGTCAGACTTTACAGCAGTGCCTTTGCCCATGGAACCATTAGATACTGTTGATTATGTGTATATTTTGTAAATGTCAAACTTTGTTTAAAATGAAAGTTTAAAAGTAATAATAGTAATAATAATAATAACAATAATAATAATATGTAGCATGTAGCTGGTCTGTAATCAGAAGAAATTTGCTGGCCTAGAAATATTTTTATTAATAAAATGGATGGAAGGTAATGAATTAATAGCTAACTTAAGCCAATAAAATATCATAAAATCAATGAACCAAATAGGAGAAAAATAATTGGATAGAATTAAATTAAGGACTAAAAACAGAATTAATAAAATTAAAGAATATATATATATATATATATATATATGAAAGACCAGAGAAAGAAAGAGAGAAAATCAATTTTTTCTGTGATAGAATTAACATAAAATAATAATAATAATATGGTGGGAGTTCTTACAACTTATCAGAGACAGGCCAGTGAGCTGCTCCGCAGTTAAAAGCTCTCACTGCTTAAGCTTGACAACATGAGTTCCATCACCCAGAAACCATGTAAAAATGGGGATTTGGTAGCATGCATCTGTAATCCAGCTCTCCTATGATGAGGTGGGAAGCAGAGTCAGGAAACTTGCAGGCCATTCAGCATGGAAGACACAGCATGACAGAAACGAGAGAGACCCAGTCCAAACGAGGCGGGGGCTGGAGAGATAGCCTAGAGGTTAAGAGAAACGACTGCTCTTGCAAAGGACCAGGGTTCAATCCCCAGCACCCACATGGCGGCTAAGAACCATCTATAACTCCAATTCCAGAAGAACTCCAGTTCCAGGAGAATCCGACACCCTCTTCTGACCTCTGTGGCATTGCACGACACAGGTGCACAAACCTACATGCGGACAGTACATTCATACACATACAAAAATAAATAAAATAAAAAAAAATGAGGTAGAAGGTGAACATGGATTCCAGACTGTGAAGGCCAGGGGAACCATACAGGGAAATTTCCCGTGCCCTTTAAGACTTACACAGCCCTGGCACCAAGGTCTGATAAACATAGCTGCTATTACAGACTGCTTTCACAGAGCTCCAGTGAATACCTCCAGAAATACAGTCCTTGACAAACACTAAGAAATGTAGATATAGCTCAGTCACTTTCACAGGTGATAATGGACAAATCTAGGGCTAGAGAGATGGGTCAGCAGTTAAGAGTGCTTGCTGCTCTTGAAGAGAACTTGAGTTTGGTTCCCAGTACCTACGTTGGGTAGCTCACAACTGCTTGTAACTCCATTTCCAGGGAATCTGACGCCTTATTCTGGCCTCCTACGACACCTATACACGTGTGGTACCCACACAAATATACATTAAAATAAAATAATAAACAAAATCTAAAAATAACTATCAATAAAGAAGATCAATAAGTACGTTAAAGAAAAATATAATATAGACTGGGGATGTGTCTCAGTCAGTGCTTGCCTAGCAGGCAAAAAGCCCTGGGTTTGATGCCCAGTCCAAAAAAACTGGGGGTACTAATAATACAACAATAATAATCCCGGCCTCTGGAGGTGGACACAGGAGGATAGGAAGCTCAAGGTCATCCTTGGCTACATAGGGATTTTAAGGCCAGCCTGGGCTACATGATACTTTTCTCAAAAGAAGTATTATAATTAAATTGGTTTGACTCCAGGAACAAAATGATGAATTAGCATCAAGAAAGTGATTTAATAAATTAGTCAGTACATTAGTTATCTATAGTCGCATAATAAATTGCCTCAAAACTGCAGCTCAGAACAATAAATGTTCATTCCTCAGAGTTGCTGGGAGGTAATTAGGAGTGTCTTAGCCAGGTGGCTGCAGTTCCAAGTATCTCCCAGGTCACTGTGGTCCTAGTTACCTCCTAGCTAGTGCCAGCCTCCAGCTTTTGGTAGGCAGCTTCAATTCTTGATTGTATGGGCCATGATGGTGACCTGAATGTTAGTACAGGAATTCTAGCTCTTCCACAGCAGCACATTCAAGATGTGTGGTGGCCTGGCTATAGAATTTCCCCTCCTCAATCTCATCTATACCTACAGGAAGAATGGGTGTCAATCATTCTCCATCAACCAGCCGCCACTGCATCCGCTTCTGCGCTGCTGAAACTCTGCTGCTTGGAGCTACTTCTATGATTATGAACAGCCACGCAGCCACCCTTTGGACCTCTGGCAGGGATGCTGGAGTGCACTGCTTAGATTCTGCTCAAGGAAGGGCTCCATGTTCCAGTGCTAGAGCTACTATATCTAAGTGCTTAAAATGTCTTGAGTCTGACTCAGCCCTGCCAAGGACATCCCAGCTGTAGAAACTGCTTGCCTCAGGACAGGCCATTCGACTAGAGCAGCCCACATCCAATGTGAGAATCTAAAGACTCAACCAACTGAGCCCAAGTAGGGACAGCTGTGAAACCAGAGCCACTGGGCAGTCCCCCCTTGGCAGAAGCCGTGGGGTCTGTAGGGGAGGATAGTTTCTGGCTCTGAGCGTTCGCACCCCTGGCCCTCCTCTCTGCCCCAGGGACACTTCAGGCCTTAGTCATCCTGCCCCCTCCATTCCATCTCTCTGTCAGGAGGACTGTGAAACATTTTAAGCACCATTTTTTAAGGTTTTATTTATCAAACACTTCAGTAACATGTACTAGGACAGACTCTATCCTGTGACCTTATAGCTGACCCCTGCCTTACTATGGCCTACAGAATACAGAACACTACAGAACACAGCTCTCCTCAGCATGTTAAATCTGACATTCCCCCTCCACACCTCCATACAAATACCTCCCTAATGGCAGACACACGCCTCTACCAGGAGAGTTTCTTCTACAGTCCCAACTTGGATAGAACCAAGGGCATTCTGGGAACCTGAAGAGGACTGAGTGTTGGATGCAGTTTTCCTGTATGTCAGCTCCAAGTTGGCCTGGTGTGAGGTGTAGACTCCCAGAGACCTAGCAGCCCTCATACACTCAGCAAGACTTAGCAGGGGAGGGGCCTCTATTTAGAAGCCTGTTTTTTTTTTTTTTGAAACAGGCTCTCATGTAGCCCACTCTGGCCTTTAACTTGTGGTACACTAGAGGCTTGTCTTGAACTCCTAATCCTCTTACCTCTACCTTCCAGTGCTAGGATCACAGGCAGGTGACACCATGCCCAGCTTCGAAATTGACCTGACTTTCTCGCCTTAACCTGATCACTCACTTATAATTACAACATGGCCTTTAGGTTGTCTTGTGAAAACTCCAAGTTGACTTAAAATTCAATGAAATGTGTGTACTCAAAGTCTGTGTTTGTTGAATCAGGGCCTCAGACTTGCCTTCAGAAAGTAGCCATTTTTTTTTCTGTCTTTTTTGAGACAGGGTCTCCCTATAGCCCCAGCTGGCCTGGAGCTCACTCTATAGACCAGGCTAGCCTTGAACTCAGAGAGATCCACCTGCCTTTGCCTCCCGGATGCTAGGATTAAAGGCATGGGACACAACGCCCAGCTTAAAGACAGTTAGCCACCATGTGGGTGCTGGGAATTGAACCCAGGTCCTGTGCAAGAGCAATCAGTGCTCTTAACTGCTGAGCCATCTCTCCAGCTCCGACAAGTAGCTATTTGATCAGGTATGATCCAACTAGCTTCTTCCTTGCCTCAATATTAGCCTTGGGTTGGTCAGGTAACTCAGAGTCCCTGAGTAGGGAGATTCTGCAGTAATCGAGGAGAGCTCTTGGCTGTTCTTTGGTTTCTAAATCACTACTGTTGTTTTGGTGTTTGCTGTTTGGTGTTTTGGATCACACCCAGGGCCTTATTGTATTAAGTACATGCTATGCCGAGTCACACCCTTGGGTTAAGAGATGTCGAGAGCAGGAGCTTTGGATGTCTGTGTGCCCTTGGAGCCTGAGACAGCAGCTAAGGAAGATCCGAGCCATGGAAAGAAACTAGAATGCTGCAGCACAGCCTTCTCTGAGCTGCACCTCAGCACCACCTGCTTCTGCCCCACACTAGTCCTGCTGCTACACCTATGCCCAGAGGCAACAGTCCACAGATCTATTTCTCTACCCACTTGTTTTATTTGTGCCTCCCAGGCACAAATAAGTGTTGGGTTTTTCCACACAGGCTCCACTCTGCCCTGAAGTGACTTTCTCCTCCCTAATCCTCCCTGTCATGTTGTCAGCACCAGTGATGTCCGCACCCTTCTCCCCTGTCCCTGGGGGTGTCCAGCCAAGGTCGGCTCTCACTGCATCCACCTGTCCTTGCATCCTATAAAAATTCAGAAAAGGTCAGCTGCTAAATCATCCCACCCCTCATGTTCCCAGTGGCAGAGCTGGTTCCCACAGAGGCCCAGAGCTTACTGAAGGTCACACATCACTGCAACAGTCAGGAGCACAGAGCAGTGGCCGATGCCCAGAGCTGGGTTGATTCAGAAGGTGCCGACAGGTGGGCTGTGGTATCTGGCTCGCAGGTGTATTCTAGTACCTGGTTGATTCTCAGAGATATTTACCAACAAACAGCCAGCAGGACATCAGCTATCCATTCCCACATGGCACACCCCCAGCAGGTCCCCTTGTCCAGATGTGCTGCTGGTAAGATTGGTCTGCGTGGGTTTAGTTTCCTATCCTGTTATAACCCCTGACTGTCCACTATGGCTTATGACCACACAGATATCCTCTCCAGCTCTGTAGGTTAGAGCTCAGGTGCAGGTGGCTCTGGGCTACAGTCAAGGCTTTGCTCAGTAATCCAAAGAAAAACTGCTTCCTTGGCTTACCCCAGCTTCTAGAAACTTCTGGAATGCGTTGGTCCTGGCTCCTTCCTCTGTTCAAAGCAAGCACACTTCCTAATAGCTTTTCTCTGAGCACCCCCAGTCCCTCCTCCTTCCGCTCTTCCCCTTCCTCTTTGCACCCCCCCCCTTCCCTTGTGGAGACCTGGGATTATAACAGACTCACCCAGGTCACCTTCATTCCAGATGACCACAGTCTGAACTCCCCTTTTCACATAACCCTACATCCACGGGCTCTGTGGATCAGGGTGTGGACAGCTGTGGGGTCCTTATTCTGTTATTATGCTGGCTACAGTACATTAAATGTTCTCTGGAGAGGCCAACTTTTGAATAAAACAGAATGCATCATGGATCAGCATTCAAATGTCTAAGAGCTTTCTAGTAGAATTCATTAAGCTGCTACAATTAACAGACACAATTAACAGAAGGATTTTAGATTTGAGACCCACCTCAACAGACACAGCAAATGACACACTACTCAGTGGGGAAAAAAGAAAACGTTTATGAAGAGACAAGGGATGCTAGGCCTACCTCTGATGCCTTTGCTTGAGGGGTTTCCATAGGAAGGTGCCCTTGGGCTGGTTTGCTAAGCCGGCCCCTTGGCCTGGCAGGTGCAGGATCTGTGGCCTCTGGAGATGAGGTCATCTCCCAAGTTGTCACACAGTGTCATTTCGCCCAACTCCTGGGCCAGCGGCATCAAGCCATTTAGCTTTTCCCAGGGACTTTGCTGCCAGTTCCGGCATCTGTTCTCCTGCTGCCGGGTAAAATTTCATAGCGTTTGATGTTTGAATCTCTCCCCAGATCAAGGAGCATGCTCGGGGGCTCTGCTTAGAGGATGCTGGACGGAGCCATCCCTGGTAAGTGTGGTTTGGGGATCAAGGAAAAGGCAGAGGACAAATAGCAGAGCCACTGAGCTCCATGGCTTCCTGAGACCCTGGGGTTACCAAGGAGATGGGATGGACAGCCTGGGAGGATTTCACCTGGGATAGATACTTGGTGATGAGGGAGGGTATTTGTGGTCCTCAGCCAGGCATCTTCCTGGCTTCTGGCTCCCACCATTTGTGTAGTTTTCTTTCTCTCCCACCTCTGTTATATTCCCATGTTCTCTTCAGTCCTTCCATACATTGAGAACTTGGGAAGTGGCTCCATCTTCCTGTGTATACTATGTTAACTAGTGTCTTCCAAGTCCACGTCTACTCATAACCTTAGAGTATGATATTCCTTGGAAATAAAAGTCAGTATAATTTGTTAAATTAATATGAGTCCATCCTGGCTGATGGTGGGTCCTAAATCCAGTCTGACTAGCATCCTACGAAGCAGATTAGTCACAGAGACTGTAGAAAAGACCATGTGGAGGCCAAGTCAGTGCTGGAGTGGTGAGTCTGTAAGCTGAGGAGGCCTCCAGACTGGGGCAGGTACCAAGCAAGCCTTCTCTCAGGTGCTAGGAAGAGCCAACTACATTTACCTCAACTATGGGCTCCTGTCCCCAGCCCACAAGAGGGTGGCTTCTGCTGTCCAATCACCCACTTTAGGGTCTTCATCAATTACTTCCACACCACTGTGACCAAACACTTGACAGAAACAAACTTATAGGAGGAAGAATTTATTTTGCTTCATGGTTTCAGTCCATCATGGTGGAGAAGGCATGGTGGGAACTCATATCATAGAGGAACAGGAAACAAGAGTGGCCAGAATTGGGACATCAGAGAACCTGCAAAGCCCATATTTAGTGATGCACTTCTTCTATCCAGGTCCCTCCTCACAAAGGTTCTATAGTCTCCAGACACAGCACCACCCACTGGGGACTTAGTGTTTGAACATATGTACCTGTGAGCAATATTTCACATTCAGTGCACAGCAGGATCCTCCATTAGAGCAGCTCCAGGCAGCCTATACATCATCTATAATCCCAGGAGACCGAAGCAGCCAGGAGAGGACTCCCAGAAGCCACAGCCTGCCACACTTGGCCCTGTTACTTTGGTAAATGTGACCTGCCCTTTACTGCTGTCCCCCACACTGAGGGACACAATTTGGGTTTTCCTAACACCTAAATAATCCATCCCATCTCAGAATAGCAAGTCTGACTGCATCCTCCCATTCCTCTGGTGTCTTGTGTGCTACTCTCAGGGTAAACCCTCTTCAGCCTTGTGGAATACATAGGCCCTGGTTAGTGCCAGCAGCTCTAACATGGAGAGCTAATGATTCAACATCACCCTCTGGGATGTGCCTCACTCTCGGTTGTGCTCAGTGTGATCATGACACCTTTGTCACTCACAAGCTGACTCTTGCAGGGTGCTTCTCCATCCTATGCAGAAGAGCAGGGGTGTCTGTGTAGAGCACAGGTCACCCACCCTCTCATGACCACACATGCCCCAGGCATGAGGGAACCTTACATGGACTATCCTCAGGGTGTTCCAGGAACGGGGCTCCAGCTGTGAATAGTATCTGTATTGTGACTGGCTGAGCTTGGGAACTCCTCAAGATGTGCAGAAATGGCAACTCTGAGTGAGAGGAGGGGAATGTGCCTTAGTACCAGTAGAACCTCTTTCCCGGAAGAACATAAAGGCATGCCACTAACAGTGTTCTACTAGTGATTTTTTTTCTTATGGCTGTGACAAAATACCTGACAAAAATCAACTTAAGGGTTTATTTTTGGCTCACACATACTCCATCATGTGGGGAAGCATGGTCGCAGGAGTGTGAGGCAGCTGTCACATGGTCTCCACCATCAGGGAGCTGAGCTGGTGCTCACCTCCTCTTTGTTCAGTCTGTGACCCTACCACTCACACTCAGGATGAGTCTTCTCATCTCAGTTAACCCAATCTAGAGACTCTCTCACACACATGCCCAGAGGTTTTGCTCCATAGCGATTCCAAATGCATCAAGTTGACAGCCATGATCAAGCACTGCAGGAGTCTTAGGTAGAGTGAAACATGGTCTCCTCTCAGCAGCTTCCCTGGATCTGTCTGCATGCAGCTATGTCCAGTCAGACCTGCTTAGAAAATCCCAAGCTCAGGATCCAGGGACTCTGTCCTCTTCTTGACAATTCACATGCACCTGTCCGCTCTGGCCTGCACCACCCAGTCCTTCCATGTACATTCCAGGGTGGTGCTCCCTGCACAACCTGTACATCCCCTTGGTGTTTGGCTCCATTCCCACTGCTGGTCTGCCTGGAATGAGCTGCAACCCAGCATCTATTCACACCCCTGACCTGATACGCTCATTTCTCCCATCCCTGGGAGTGGCCGTCTACTTTTTGCTGGCTCAGCCCAACTCCTGGACTCCCTCCTAAAATCTTCCTCTTCCCCAACCCTACAGACGTCTAGTTGGCCAAGCAATCCTATCAGACCTACCTTCAACATTCGGTCCTCATTCAATCACTTCTGCCTTCTCCATTGGTGTGTGTGTGTGTGTATGTGTGTGTGTGTGCACGTGCACATGTGCGCACGTGTGCATATATACATGCACATGTTAACCATTGTTGCATCCTACCCCGACCTTCATGAGTCTCCTGGCTGGCTATGGGAACTTCCTTCTGGTCCATTTGTTGAGGACATAGCTCTGCTTCCATCCCCCAAACCTCCTGCAGCAGCCAGAGATGGGACTCAAACACCAGCCATGCAGCATCTACCTGCTCATAAAGACTTGGTGGCTCCCATCACACTCACTACACTCCCTTCCCCACCCCAAGAACCTTCAGTGGTCACAAGCTTCAGTCGACAGGGACAGGTCCTTGCCCCTCCCACACTCATTCTGTTGTAGCCACACTGGTCTTGTTTTGCTTGAACTTGCAAGGCAGCCTCTTCCCTGGGGACCTTTGCATACCTGGCCTCTTGGTCTGGAACATTCTTTCCTGATTGTCCTACAACTCGCATCATCACTTCCTTCAGAGGTCATTCAAACCCACGTCCCCAGTGAAGCCTTTCTGGAAATCCTGTTTGCAAACAGCACCCAACCTCCATTTCCTTTTCCCTTTCCTTGACAGTTTGAGTCCATACAATATGTATTTTCATGGCCTTTCCTTTATGATGTACCCTCCCCAGAATGAAGCTTCACGAAGGTTGATTCTATTGACTTCTACCCCTGAGTGGAGCACCATCCTGACCCCACCTCAGTGTTTTTCCAGGCTGCTATTGTAGCGCACAACTCCTTCCAGCAACCCTTCTTCCTTTTCTTCCTTTCCCCCTTCACTCTCCTGGATCATGTCTCTCAGTTCCACCCACCCTTCCCCAATCTGGGTTAGGCATCCCTTTTGCTATCCCGCAATGCCCTGTTCAGATTCTGCTGTGCTTTCTCCTTGCTCTGCATTTACTAGTCCCTACAATGGAGCTGAAGCAAATTCCCTAGTGAGCCTAGCCCACAGCTCACGCTCTCTGAAAAAGGGTTGTGGCTCAGTAGTTTAAGGCACTTACTACCAAGCCTGACAACCTAAGTTCCATTCCTGGGATCTGTTTGGTAGGAGGGAAATGAGTCCCATGAGTTGTCCTCTGACCTCCATATGCATACTGAGTCATGCCTACACATATATGCACAAATATGAATAAGCAAATGTAAAAATTAAATGCAAACCCTTCCACTGTAGCTTCCTAGGGGAAAGACCCCTGCAAATACCTACCGAGTGAATAGAGGAGTTCCAGGCCGAAGTCTCCTACCCTGTCCTGTCTGTGCCACATTCGTTCGCAAGCACAGCTCTGCCAGAACCAGGCAGTTTTCTGCACATGTGGACATTGGTTCTCCCTTTCTGGAGGTCTGTTTGATACCACTGACCTGCAATCCCCACAAAGTCTTTCTACCAAAAGTCATCCATCTTCTTCTCATGGCTTTGAAAATCCCTCAGGGCTACGAATGAACACTTTGGGAATGTGTTATAAAGTCAGACCTGTCTGGTGGGAAACTATGTCAGAGAAGCCTGTGGGGGCTGGCCCCACCCACAGCCTTTCTTCAGCCTGAAGTTAAAGAGGGGAAGACCAAGGAGACCACAGGGTTGAGTCTCTTGATCCTTCATTTTCCACAGCTGGCCTGTCATACAATTTAGCAGCCACCTGCTGCTGTCCTTTGTGGGTGTCAAACCCAGCTTCCCTCTCTGTAATGTTTTGCCAGGACAGAGGGATGTGCTACCCCAGACCAGTGGAATAGGCTAGTGATGGGTGCAGAGCTTCAGTTCTACAAGAGACAATGAGGTGGTGGCTAGTCACACAGTGTGACCGCTATAAATGGTAGCATTTGGCAAAGTCACAGTACATGTATTACTTCAGTTAGAAAACCTGATGTTTCATTGATGCTTTGCTTATAAGCCAGAGATGGGAAGCCCAGGTATTGCTGCTCTTGAAAGCTCAGAGCTGCTTTCCTGTTCCTGAGACTCCATGAGACTGACACATGGCCAGTGTTTCCCAACGTCCAGTCCCCATGAGCAGCATCAGCCTGCCTGGGCCCTCCTTACAAGTGCATATGATGATGAGTCTGGTGATATGGGACTGTCATCTCAGCGGCTCAAGAGGCTAAGGCAGGAGGATCATTAGTTCAAGGTCTATGTGGGTTATAGAGTAAGTTCACAGCCAGCTTGGGGAACTTGGGAAAACCTTGTCTCAAAATAAAAAGTAAAAACAAGGCTGGGGAGATGGCTCAATGGATAGAGTAGTTGTTGTGCAAGTCTGGGGACACTGGGGTTTGGATCCCCCAAACCCACATAAAGGCCGGGCAGGCTTGGCAGCTGTCCATCATCTTGGCAGAGAATCAGAGACAGAGAATTCCCGGGACAAGCTAGGCAGCTAAACTGGCCACAATCAGTGAACTCTCCACTCAGGAAGAGATGCTGGCTCAGAAGATGAAGTGGAGGGCAAGTGAAGACACTCAATGTTAAGTTTGGGCCTCGATATGCACACATACCACACGCACACCTGTGTTCCCACACACATACAAATACACATACACAAATATACACATGCAAACAAAGTGAAAAAGGGGCCGAGGATGTGGTCCAGTGTTCGCCCAGCATGTGCGAAGCTCTGGGCCAAACCCCAGTATGCTTCCTCCCTGGACTTCCGAGTCACTCTATTTCTTCAACTCCAAATATTTCACACGAGGAAAGAAACAGACTTTCTTTGCACAGATACAGCCACAGCTTGGGAACCATTCCTCTCCATCTCTCTGCCACCTTGCAGGTACCTTGGAGATGTTTTCATCAGTGTGTGATGCCTTCACTCTCTCTGCAATGTCTTGGTGCTACTCCACCACACAGGGTACCACATCAGTCATTGGGAACACCCAGTTCCTTTGTGATTTTTTGCTATCACAAACCACCATGCAGGGAACATGCTTGCCCTCACATCTCTATGCAAGTAGGTAATTCTTAGAGCACAGGCCCTAGGGATGACTGACCTGTGGGTGTGGCTCCACTTTAGAGTGACAACTACATTTGACTGGCCACAGAGCACAGCATGAAACGTGACAATCCCTTGCTTGGAATGTGAATCCACCTTTGTAATCTTCTTAGAGGTTGGCATGTTTGATGAGATAATACTACACCCTCCCTCTAGCACTGGTGTGAATCAGTTATTGCTGGAATTTGATGAAGTGTGTGCTGTATCAGAAGAACTGGTCTTTTCCCTAATGATAACTGTTACCATGGCAGCACAAGGTGGGAGGCTGCTTTCACCTTGCTGGATGAACTCATGGGGTAGAAAAGTTGAGAAATGGCTAATATAGGGATCAGGAGACCCAGTGAGTCTCTGGGTGACACTGAGAACTAAACTTGGAAAGCGGGGCAACTTTCCCACATGCTGGTATCAAGAAACCACAGCACACCAGACAGATGATAGCACCGCGTGCAGATGGGTACTGGTCTGCCACTCTGCCACTCGTGGAAGCAGCTCGTAAGAGAGCATGCACTAGGTACATCCAAAGGTGCTGCATGACATCCACCACATCTCGGGGCTCCTAGTGCTGTTGGTGGCCTCGCACTGTGGTTGAGCAGCTAAGTAATGGGTTTCCTGTCTAGTCAAAGTTGGTTTCCTGTTGTATGTGTGAGCTTTCCAGTTCAGAGGAACGTGGTGGTGGTATCTCTGGAGGGGCCTCTTGCTCTTAATGCTCCATCTGATTTCTTCTATCTCAATGCTTTCACTTACTGTTCACAATGATTCTGTATCTTGCTTACTGAAGTTGTATTTCATTGAAGGAGTTAACCCTGAAGCTGGGATGTAAGGCAGGAGATGTAAGTGCAAGGCTGTAGGACCTGGGTCTCAGGAGCAGGTGGTGTTGACTGTTGCAGATGTGGAGCATGTTTCCTGCCCCAGTATTCAACTGTCTCCCTAACATTCCCACCCCCACCCCACAAGCAAGTTGTTGCTTCTCCCTCCTGACCTTGCCTGTCAGGAGAGGAAGGGAAGGAAGCTTCATGCTGATAGAAAATCTCCCAGGGAAGTGGGTCAGGGTGAAGACGCTGCTGCCCCCCGTGGACTCACTGTCACAAGAATAACTCCAAGAAGCTTGGTGTATTGTGTGCTCTGCGACGTTCATTACAGTACCTGGGAGCTGTGCTCGCTCATGAGCAGATGAAATGGCTATTAGTCCACACAATAAATCAACTATGAACCAGCCTAGACTACTCAAGCACTTCAAATGCAACCTTGTGTGTGTGTGTGTGTGTGATGTGTATTTTCACAATGGCATGCTGTACCGGGTCACAGTCCATGATGCACAATGGAGTTTTAGATACATCAGAGACCAAATGAAGAAACCCAAACAAATCAAACTAAACCAGACCAAATAGGAATCCTTGTCCAAAAAGGAAACTTCTAGAAGGTTCTTATTCTACTAGAATGGCCAGTTATTCCTAGCTGCTCCTGATAGAGTCACTTGAAGAGGAATTTAGCTTGGAAAGCAAGTTGTCCCTCCAGAGACAAGATCCTCATAAGCTGCGGACTGTTCACAGACTAGCCCCACTGCACCGCCGAATCCCCAAGACTTCCCCAGAAATACCCACAGCCTCTTGGCACCTACTACTCTTCTACGTAGAGACAGATAGTCCTGGGTTGGGGTAAATGTGTAACTGCGGCTCCCCTGAAGTTGGTGAAAGCCAGAGGGGGCAGGCAGGAGTGAGGGGTCCTGGAGCAGGGTGGCCACGGACTGATGAAACTTCAGCCAGAGGGGAGCAGAGGAGCAACACGGCACTGCCTAGGCCCGCACACGCTGGGGAATTAGAGGCAAGTCTGTGCGAACCATGGTTGGGGTACAGTGCCAGAAGTGACATCCCTGCCACTCCACAGTCCCAAGCGTTACCAGCCCCAAGCAGCTCTGTCCTGTGGACAGCACAGAGGGAAGAGTGAGCCAGCTCTGGTCAGGCTGCTCAGGTAGCGCGAGAACAGGGGCGTCACACGTCTATACCACACCACGTGACGTGCCTGCGTCCTACAGTAGGGCTGAGCTGCCAGTGCAGCTGACGCTCATTTTAATTAAACTTTCCAGGCTGTGAAAGGTTCTTCCTATGGCTACAGCAAAACCTGACCAAAGGGCTTTTCAGGCTATCTCAAAACATAAAAAATAAAAGGCTGCTGAAGAGTGATAGACCTCCTGAAGGCCCCAGGACGCTGTGGGACCCTGGGTTGTTCTCACCTTCATTTTCCAAGAGTGCAGCACAGTGTCCACAGCTCACGTGACTGTGTAGGGTGGTGCATTGGACACAGATGTGGTGATGAGAGGCCAGCTGTCTCTTATTAAGGTGGAGATTAAGAGATTTGCAAAACTCTGAAACAGGGCACTCTTCTCCCGACGTTTGGGTTTTAGAAAACAGAGTTTAGTTTCATTTTGAAATGTTGGATTATCCTGCAAAGGCATTATTTTTTCTTTCTAAACAAGTAAATATTTTTAATAAAGCTCTCAGTTCTTTATTTATAGCCCGGTATAGGTGTGACTAACATGAATAAAAGCTTTTCAGGGTTCCCAGTAGTTATAAAGTCTGTAAAACTGAAAAAAAAAAAAAAAACCAGACCCAAAGTTTGTGAGGCTTTGAAGCCCCCTGAGTTCTGTGTTCTCTGCTTGGTAAACCACATATTCAAACACAAAAGTATATGCAGCACTCATGTTTATATATATATATATTTATATAATATATATATAATATATATATATTATATACACATTATGTGGACTATCTCACATGTTACACACACACTCATACAGCACTGTCCTCCTCTGAGCAAAACAGCCACCATGGTCCTATCAGCTGTTTCTGCTTACAGGAGTCCATCGGGATCAGGGCTGCGGACTCTTGATATTCCCTTATAGAAGCGGAGGGTGTAGGGTCACAGAGACCCTTCCTGAGATTGCAACCATTCCTTCCAGCCACATGTCTACAGTTCTGCCCAAATAGGACAAAGCCTGAGGCACTAGGGGAAGTTCCACAGCATATACACTGAAGGCAGATGGCTGACAAATAACAGTTGTTGAGAAACCTTACCAAATTAAGTAGATACTACAAAGCTATAATCACTAAAATTGCATTATCAATGCAGGAATAAGTTGATTACAGGTATCGAATCCAAGGACAGATTCAGGGATAAACATATTTGGGCTGGAGAGATGGCTCAATAGTTAAGAGTACTTGTTGGTCTTTTAGAGGACCCAGCAACCCTGTCAGGCAGCTCACAACCACATGTAATCCCAGCTCCTGGTAGATCTGACACCTCTGGCCTCTACAGAACCTGCACTCAACCCCACCCCACACACATATGCACATGGAAAGTGGAGAGTGACCTTGTAACAGGATCTCATCCTGGTTTCTGATGAATCTTTGCAGATTGAGATAAAAAATGAGTGTCCATTGGGGCTGGAGAGATGGCCTAGCGGTTAAGAGTGCCGACTGCTCTTACAGAGGACCCGGGTTCGATCCCCAGCACCCACATAGCGGCCGGGAACCATCTGAAACTCCAATTCCAGGAGAACTCCAGTTCCAGGGGAATCCGACACCCTCTTCTGACCTCCGAGGCATTGCACAACACGGGTGCACAGACCTGCATGCAGACAGTACATTCATACACATACAGAAATACATAAATGCCGGGCGTGGTGGCGCATGCCTTTAATCCTAGCACTTGGGAGGCGGAGGCACGCAAATCTCTGTGAGTTTGAGGCCAGCCTGGTCTACAGAGTGAGGTCCAGGACAGCCAGAACTACAGGGAGACCCTGTCTCAAAAAGACCAAAAAAAAAAAAATGAGTGTCCATTAATGCTGGCAGGAATGGAGCCCAATGCTGAGAGGCTGTGAGAAGAAGGAGTTCCTGTGCCCCATAGGCTAGGGTGTCAGCTGAACTTCCTTCACCCAGGGCAACAAGACAGGTGCACCAAGAACAGAGTACTTAGACCCTGTGACCTCAGAATTCCAGGTGGAAACACTCCTACAAGCTCACAACAGCTGTTCACAAAGCAACACCCTTTATATTTGGAGGAAAACACATGCAGATGCACACAGACACAGAGAAACATGTACACACACGTAAACACAAACATCCACAGGCACACATACACATGCATATATACCATACACTTGCACACATGTAAACACACATACAAATGGGCCAGAGCACACATGTGGAAGCCAGAAGACAACTTTCAGGAGTTGGTTCTCTTATTCCACCATGTGGGTCCCAGGAATAGAACTCAAGTTATTAGGCTTTGCAGCAAGCACCTTTACCCACTGGGTCATCTCACCAGCCCATGCTCAGAGACTGGCAGGGAATAGTGCCCAAAATATCCAGTGTCAAAGTCATAAAACAGAATCAATCATGAGATCCTGGTGGGGACTGGAGAGATTGCTTAGTGGTTAATAGCACTTGCTGCTCTTGCAGAGGAGCCAGGGCCCACCATTGTGGCTCAGAACCTCCTATAACTCCTTCTCCAGGAGATCCAGTGCTCTCTTCTGAACTTTGCAGGCACTGTACTCAAGTGTATACCCCCACACACAGACATACACATATACATACAATTTAAAAATAAATTTAAAATCTTGAAAAAAAGAGATCCTGGGGGGAGGAACTGTGAGCCCATGTGTCCACAGTGAGGGTCCAGAGAACAGGGTGTACTCCCAACAGTGACACACTGCCTTTCAACTAGAAGGGGACTGGGAGCCATGGAAGCAGATGCCTTTCCTCCTAGCCTCTGGTCTTTTAGGCATAAGGCCTAGAAAGAGGTGGTAACTCCAGGGAGCAGTAGTGCATAGACCCAGATGAAGACCAGGCCCTCTCCCTTCTCCCCCTGCCCAGAGTTACCCTGCCCCCAGCTCCAGGCAGCACCCAGAAGCGCCCTGGTCCTCTGGGGCTGGGGCTACAGAGTCTAGTGCTTTTAGAGGAAGCTATCACCAGATCTGAGCAAATAAATCCCTTGGTCAGCCTGCTGGAGCTGGGCAGCCTCTACAGAGTTCTGATTCAAAATATCTATAGACACCAAGATTTTTCTGTCTTCTGCAATATTCTCCTGGGGTCTCGGTGGAAGTTGTAAAAGGGCTCAGCCTTTCCCACAATTAGACAAGGCTTGTTCTAAATCAAATCTGTCTTTTCACAAACCTCATAGCCTTTAACCAGGGAAAATGTCTCAGCAAATCTTCAAAGACTGGTACAGAGACCTCATGCAAAAGCACAAAAGATGTAATCTTGTTTTCTAAATTATGTATTACATAAGAGAAATGCAAACTATCAGGGACCATCTCCTGGCAGAGAAATTAGAAGTTGTTTTTTTTTTTTTAACCCTTTTCTTCCGTTTTATCTACATTTAAAGTATATATCTTAGTTTTATAGAGCATAGTTTTCTGCAGGAAAAGTCTGCGGCACAAGTGATTTAGAATATTTTGTCATAGAACTGTAGCCTTTAATTCTGTTTAGATGGTCCTCTTTACATTTTCCCTCCACTCTGGTGAATTAAGACTGAGAAACTGGGATGAGTGTGGTGTTGCTGGCATTCACATTTCTACAAGGCACAGGGTTCAGGAACCAAAAATTGTTTCACCTATTGAAACTTGCAGGAAGCTCCTGGGAAGGGGGTGGCTGCCAGGAAGGAGGCCCGAGAAGTGGGGCACATCTGCTTCTTGACTTTTTTTTCTTACTCTAAAACCCTCAAACATTCATGCTTCAGAAGCCCCTGGAGAGCCATTCAAATGGCTGCTAGGCCCACCCTAGCTGAGCAGACCTGGGTAGGGACGAGGGTCTGAGTCTTTTTTTTTTTTATATGTGTATGAATGTACTGTCTGCATGTAGGTTTGTGCACCCGTGTCATGCAATGCCGCGGAGGTCAGAAGAGGGTGTCGGATTCCCCTGGAACTGGAGTTAAAGACTGTTCTCAGCCGCCATGTGGGTGTTGGGGATCGAACCCAGGTCCTCTGCCAGAGCAGTCGGCACTCTTGACCGCTAGGCCATCTCTCCAGCCCCAGGGTCTGAGTCTTTAATCTGGTCCCAGGCACTGGCTCAGTGTCACAACTGCAGGCCCATGCCCAAGTCAGTGGGAGGTACAGGAAAACCAGGACTGTCAGAGGCATATCTGAATCTTTTCTTTTTTTAACCAGTGTGTTGGGAAAACAAAAAACAAAAAACTGTCATCTTCATCACATCAGCTGTGCCTGCTTACAAGAGTCCACAAAGAGCAGGCCTGGGGACTGTGAACGTTCCTTCAGAAAAAGAGGAAGTAGAGGAGGTCAGTGGGCCTCACCCCGGGATTCCAGCCATTTCCCCAAACATTTGTGTGTAAGCTTGCTCCAGTTGCACATGACCCAAGGGTTTAAGGAAGGTGCTGGAGTACTTAGGCTGGGAGGTTAACGGAAGGGGCTCCATCTATGTGTTTCCAGGGAAGCCATCATCCAGGCTGTTTTCTCAGGGTGAACTTCAGTTTGTCACTGGAATCTTAGGAGGAGGGGTAGACATTGGAATTCTCACAACACAGTAAAAGGAAATAATTTAACCAATAAATAATTTAAAGATAAATAATAGCTCCAGAAGGCAGAGCAAAGCCTTGCTAGCATCTCTCCTAATGACACAGTCTGTCAAAAAAGTCCTGCAAATTGACAACAGAGATACTAGCAGTGCCAAGAATGGGCAGAGGGCTGGAGAGATGGCTCAGCAGTTAAGACCATCTGCTACTTTTGCAGAGGACCCAGGTTCAGTTCTGTCCTAGTTTCCTTTCTATTGCTGCAATAAAATATTGCCCAAAACCAACTTGGGGAGGAAAGGGTTTGTTTCACCTTCAGCTTACCATCATGGAGGAAGTCAAGGCAAGGGCTCAGGACAGGAACTGAAGTGTAGACCATGGAGGAACGATGTTTACTGGCCTGCTTTCCTGGACTGCGCTCAGCTTTCTTTCTTTTTTTTTCTTTCTTTTTTTTTTTAAGCTTGCTTTCTTATAAAACCCAAGACACCTGTGGGGGAAGCCCCATCCACAGTGGGCTGTGGCCTCCCACATCACTCAATAATCAAGAAAGTGCCCCACAGGCCAATCCAGTGGAAGAAATTCCTTAGTTGAGATTCCCACTACCCATATGTGTCAAGTTCACAACTGAAACTATCCAGCACAATTGACCCCTTGTCAACTTGACACACAAACACATCACTGTTAAACTACAAACTTTCCATTTCTTATCCCCAAGATGCCATGTTAATATTAATATTATACTATAAAACAGTATCACTTTAAAAGTCCCACAGTCCTTAAAATTTCAATCACTTCAAAAGTTCAAAGTGTCTTAACTATGGGGTCCTATAAAATCCAAAACAACCTTCATACTGTCTGATTTCAAAAATGAAGAACTGGGCACAGTTAAGAAAAATCGAAGTCCAGCAATATAGCCCAGTGTTAGACATTGGAGATTCAGTCACAATTTCTGGGCTTCAAAGGGTGTCAGCAGCTCCCCTTCTCTGCCTTTACTGTCTATAACACACATAGCCTGTCTCAGACTCAGGGCAGCTCCATTCCACACATGTCATCTGCCTTAGTGGTCATCCCATGGTTCTGGCATCTCCAATATGCTGGGGTCTCCATTGAAACCAAGGCTACACCTTCACCAGCAGCCTCTTCTGGTCTTATATGATACTAAGCTTCAGATCCTCTCCATGACCCCTTCGATCCTGGGGGGCTTCACCAACAGCGGATCTTTGTGAGTTCAAGGACAGTCTGGTCTACAGAGTGAGTTCCAGGACAGCTGGGGCTACAGGGAGACCCTGTCTCGAAAAGATAAAAATAAAAGAATAATAATAACAATCAAGAAAATGCCCCACAGACCAATCCAATGGATGAGATTCTTCATCTGAGGTTCTCTCTCTCTGTGTGTGTGTGTGTGTGTGTGTGTGTGTGTGTGTGTGTGAAGTTGATAACTGAAGCTATCTAGCACAAGTTCCCAGCACCCACATTGGTAGCTCACAACTGCCTAGAACTCCAGTTCCAGGGGATCCAATGCCCTCTTCTGGCTTCTGTGGGCCCTACAATCTTGTGACACATATACATACACACAGGCAAAATATTCTCACACATAAAATAAAAATTAATCTTTTAAAACAGATTATAGAGAAAATAAAAATTAATCATTTTGTTTAAAAGAGGGCTGGTCATAGTGGTACATATCTTTAATCTCAGTTCTCTGGAGGCAGAGACAGGGAGATCTCTGTGAAATCCAGGCCAGCCTAGTCTACATAGCAATTTTCAGGCCAACCAGAGCTACAGAGTGAGACCTTGGCTCAAAAGTAGGGGCGGGTGGCATATGGGATGCACTTTTAATCCCAGCCCTCAGGAGGCAGAGGCAGGTAGATCTCTGTAAGATCAAGGCCAGCCTGATCTACACAGTGACTTCTAGGTGGGCTGGGACTAGGGAGACCCTGTCAAAAAACAAACAAAAAGGGGGGCAGAGCTAGTGGCACCCCAATGCTAGATGTGGTGAGAAACTTTACAGAGCTGTCTATGAACAGGAGGACACACATGCCCCTATCCCTGCAAAGAATTCCCAGCAAAAGCATGCTTTGCCCTGCAGCATAAATTAAGTGTAGTTGCCTGGCAGGTGCCAGTGTTTGCCATGCTCACTTCTCTTGGATGCTCCTATGAAAAGACTCATTTCTTAAAAATAGATTTCTGGCACCTAGAGCCTTCCGGTGTCCTAAGCACAACATTATCTGGCTATTAGGTAGCACAAGTCAGGTCATAGAGGAAATCACTGCTGTAACTTACACAGCCTGGAGCAGCCACTCGGGCTCTGTCTATAGCCCTTTACTTGGCCTGAAGCCCATGTCGGATGCCAGAGTCCTGTTCTCTGCACTTGTAAAGGAGGCCTCGAGGTCAAAGCCCTCAGCTGACTCCTGCTCAGCTGCAATCCATGCTGGCTCCAAGAATGCTCTGCCCTCAAGCCCCATCTACCAGAGAGGAGGGGCTGCTTCCCCACCTCATCCACCACAGTGGAGGGGCTGCCTTCCCAGGGACTGGTACTCTGGAGTGCCATGGGCAATCTTCAACCTGACTTGAGCAGAATTGGCTGCATGCCTACATCCATCCAGCTGCCCTTTCCAGCTCCTTGGACTTGACTGCCCTCTTCAGAGGCTCAGGAGTGCAGGCCAGCTAGGGGCATGGAAGAGAGGGCAGACCACACAGAAGTCTCTTCAGGAACCCAGGAGGGTATGCAGGCGGCCGGTGGTCAGAGCTAGTTCAGACATGACCCTGCGGGGAGTTTCCTGGTGTACTCCTGATGTTGACTGTGCCAGTCATATAGGGGGAATCCTTTAGCTCTGTATTCCTACGAAAGTATCAGCCTGTCTTTGAGAGCCATTCATTTTATGCTTGTCCTGAGGAAAAGACCCTACTTCCCTGGACAGGGATCACGCTCAGCCTAGGGTTGCCACTAGCTTGGCTTGGCTCTCAGGCCTGGCTCACCCAGGACTCTGAGTAACTGACGGAAAAGCTTGAGGACAGTTGGATTGATGCCGATTGCAGTTCCATGGAGTGTGGGGACAAGACAGAACCTGCCACAGAGCTCCTGCTTGCCAACCCCTCCACTCCAGCCTTCTATCCATTTACCTCCCCTCAAAACTCCCTCTGTTGTGGGCTGGGGAAATGGCTCAGTTGACCAAGCCCTTGCCCTGTAAACATGAGGACCTGAGCTTGATCCTCAGAACCTACATAAAAACCTGGGTGTGGTGGTACAGTCTTGGAATCCCAGCATTGGCGAGATTGGGGGTAAAGATAAACTGATCTCTGGAGCTGGCTGCTCAGATAGCCTAGTCTACTTGGCCAAGTCCAGTCTACTTGGCCAAGTCCCAGGCCAATGAGAGACCCTGTCTTAAGCCCTCACAAAGGGGCACATATGCACCCCCACACACAAACATGAGCATGCATGCACATATAACACAGGCAAAACCGTCCATTGAAGATGGCAGGATTGTAGTGTCTGTTGCTTGGTACCAAGATAAGGGACCTGCCTGGGTAAACACTTGGCTCAGTGGAAGCCTGAAGCCTTGAAGAGATGGAACCTTTTCTATTTCAATTGTGATTATACAAGGACCTTCGAAGACCCAGGACAATGGCCCAATTCCCTGATGTGCTAGTTAGCTCTTGTCAAGTTGAGGCAAACTAAAGCCACCTGCAAAAAGGGAACTTCAAATGAGGAAGTTCTTCTATCATTGGCCTGTGGCTAAGTCTGTGATATGTTCTTCATTAATATAGTGATATATTGATCATTCATATAGAAGAATACCACCCATTGTAGGTGGTACCATCCCTGGGTAAGTGGACCTAGACTGCATAAGAAAGCTAGCTGACTGAGTCTGGGGAAGCAAGCCAGTAAGCAACATTCATCTAGGGTTTCTGCTTTAGTTCCTGTCTCCAGGTTCCTGCCTTGAGTTCTTGCCTTGGCTTCTCTTGATCGACCATGAGATATACTATGAGCTGTAAGATGTAATACCATTCCCCAAACTTGTTTTTGGTGTTTTATCACAGCGATAGATACGTAACTAGACTACCTGGACATTGAATAAGCAAGCGTTGCACCAAGACTTGCCTTTGAAGCCAGTATGTCAGACGTGGGCAGTAAAAACCCTGGCACTCGAGCTGAGGGGACTTGGGAGGTAGCAGCCACGTTCCAGAAACAGTTGGTAAGCTTTTGAAGTCTGTATTTCATTACAGGCCATGAGCAGCTGCTTGGGTCCATCTACAGCCAGTGTGTGAGTTAGCAGTGAGAGAGGACAGGGTGGGGTGGGGCTGCAAGAGTAGGGTTTTGTCTGGTGCTCCTTTTGTTTTTAAACAATTTTATTTATTTATTTTTAATTATGTGTATATGGGGGGTGGTGTTGCATTTGGGAATTCAGATGGCCTCGGAGGCCAGAAGAGGGCATCAGATCCTTTAGAGCTGGAGTTACAAGCATTTGTGAGCCACTCACAATGTTGTGCTTGGAATTGAACTTGAGTTCTCTGCCAGAGCAGCACTTAGCTCTCAACTCTCCAGCCCCGTGCTGTGTCTTTTATACCTGCTTTCCTCATTCAGCTCCCCAAGATGAAGCCCATTCGTGACTGGCACCCTCAACCCTGCCATTCTCTGGGCGTGAATCTGTGGTCCTTGAGCCCTACAGCAGCCAGTCGCCAACACCTAAGGGAGAAGGGGAGGCAAGGGAGGAGGGAATGGATGCCTTTCATCAGCCACAATCTCCTCCTGCTCACCTGCCCCTTCAGACTGCTGAGATGGAAGTACCTGCTCCCCAGGGGTTCCACTCTGGGAGACATTGCTGTATGCCTTCCTAGAGATAAAGATAGGCCGGCAGGCCAGGGCAGCAGATGTCCTGAGCCTGGGAAGGTCAGTTTTCCTTTGGTACCAAATGGTACAGTGCCACGCTCAACTTTCAGATAACAGACAAAGGACCCACTGAAAATCCAAAAGGACCACAACCTCAAGCCCTTAACCAAATTATATCTGCAAAGACCTTATTTCCAAACGAGGAGACCCATATCTACGAAGCCAGGGTAAAGAGCTTGGACATGTCCCTGGGTGGCTATGGTTCAATGCTGTTCACTAGGGTTTATTCATTAATACTGGTGAGAAAATACACAGAACCAAAGTGTCAGTCAACAGAATTGTGCTTATCCAGCCTGCAGGAGGGCTTGGGTTTAATCCCTAGTATCACCACAACAAAAGAAAAGAGGGGGCATGAGTTGCTTTAGACAGGGACATGGGAGATTTAGGGTTTAGAGCAGGGGTGAGAAGAGAGAAGTGGCTGTGATAAAGATGTGTTCTAGACTGGCAAGATGGTTCAGTGGGTAAAGGTGCTTGCCACCAAGCTGCCACATGGCAGAGGGAGAGTACCAACTCCTGCACATTGTCCTCTGAGCGTCACACGTACAACATGGCAAGCATCCACACGCACACACATACACAGTAAATAAATATGATAAACATATTTTTTTAAATTGATATAGATCATTGTAGTAAAACAGTATTCCAAAACTATTACTTTAAAAAATAAAAAAAATTATATATTCCAGGAACAGGAAGGTGGAGGAAGAGCCCAGAAGGTGATCTGGAGCACATCTGGGACAAGAGACTCACCCTCTTGACACTGAAGGGCCTGGCAGGGCCCAGGACTCAAGGCCCAGAAGGAAGGTCTACAGGAAAACGGGACAGTCAGCCGGGTGGGCCAGGGCAAGACACAGAAGCAAAAGGAAGCTCTGCCGGGTGGGAGCCCTGGGCCTTCTGTCCTGGCCAGCCTGTCCCAAAAGAAAAGGAACGCTTCCCTCCTGTTTGTAGGATTTCGGAAATTCCCTACTTGGAACAATCCATTCTCCACATCAAACGAACCTACCATCCAAGGGGGCTAAAGCATCAACCTAGAGAGAAATGGAAACACATGTCTGCACGCGAGCGAACGTGCAGATATTCCCAGCAGCTCTACCCCAGCAGTCCAAACAGGAAGACGACCAAATGCCCCTGCAGATGACTAGAGGCAATAGGTCCCTCTGCACAACAAGCAGGATTCAGCCGCAGAAAGCAATGGCACTCCACGCCTGCTGGGGTGTGGACGACTCTTGGAAATGTCATCTTAAGTGGATGCAGCCACCCTTGAAGACCCTCATATGGGACTTCATGACACAGCACAGCGAGGTGCATCTGTAAAGATGGGACACTTAGAGACTGCAGCAGAGGTGGGAGCAAGTAATGGGAAGGGGACTCGGTGGTCAACTGTGAAAAGCATAGGCTCTCTCTCGGTGGCAGTAATAATGTCCAACGATGGGGGCTGAGGGGTACTTAGTGGGTAAATTGTTTGCTATGCAATCAAGAGGACCAAACACCCACATAAAAAGGGCAAAGTGGGGCTGGAGAGATAGCCTAGCGGTTAAGAGCACCGACGCTCTTGCAGAGGACCCAGGTTCGATCCCCAGCACCCACATGGCGGCTAAGAACCGTCTTTAACTCCAATTCCAGGAGAACTCCAGTTCCAGGGGAATCCGAGACCCTCTTCTGACCTCCGCGGCATTGCACGACACGGGTGCACAGACCTGCATGCAGACAATACATTCATACACATACAAAAA
>VZQC01000610.1:3305208-3479878 GCA_009823505.1 Rhizomys pruinosus | reverse complement strand
GGGTCCCCAGGACACTCCAGCCAGTCAGTCTAGGGAGGCAAGGTCAGGTGGGTCCCCAGGACACTCCAGCCAGTCAGTCTAGGGAGGGAAGGTCAGATGGGTCCCCAGGACACTCCAGCCAGTCAGTCTAGGGAGGCAAGGTCAGGTGGGTCCCCAGGACACTCCAGCCAGTCAGTCTAGGGAGGGAAGGTCAGGTGGGTCCCCAGGACACTCCAGCCAGTCAGTCTAGGGAGGCAAGGTCAGGTGGGTCCCCAGGACACTCCAGCCAGTCAGTCTAGGGAGGGAAGGTCAGGAGGGTCCCCAGGATACTCCAGTCAGTCTAGGGAAATCTATGATCTCCAAACCGAGCTTGAGACCGTCTCAACAAACAAGGTATAGAGTGATTGAGGAAGACGGCCAAGGTTGACCTCTGGCTTCTATGCATATACAACATATACATATGGACACGTGTGAACATACATGTACCTGCACACATGTGTACACAAAGTGAATTCTGATTATCATTGAACAGTTTTGTAAACATACTGAAAGCCATCAGATTGTGCTGCAGACCCTGAGGCAGGTGAATACTCAGTATTCAAGGTCAAAGGCCTTGAAACAATCGGGTAGAAAAGCAAGAATGCAAGGCAGCCCATGGTGAGCACTGCACTGAGATGAAGCACCTGCTCCTGATTCTTTCTCGGCTTCTCGGCAGAGTTCCCATGTTTGCTCCCATTCCAATAAAAAGGAAAAACCACAAAACAATGCTTGTTCATGAGTGCTGTGGGTTTCAGACAGGCCCCATACAAGGAAACTGAGAAATGATCAACTGCCCTGGTCCTGGCTGCTGACCCTGCATGTGCGAACATCTCTTCTTGGTTCTGTGCTTTGTTTTGTCCTGCACACATGCCCGTGCACACGAGTGTGTGTGTGTGTGTGTGTGTGTGTGTGTTTATGTAGGTGCATTCACGTGGGTGCATGAGTGTGAATGGCAGAGGTTACCCTCAGTGTCAATGCTCAGATACATTCATACACATACAGAAATAAATAAAAAAAATTAGAGACAGAGTCAATCAAATCAGTAGGACCTGGGGGTCCCTGAGTAGCCTCGGTTGGCCAGCCATGGAACACAGCTACCTCCATCTCTGCCATCTCCAAGTTGGAACTACAAGTGCTTACCATCATATCCTGCTTTTTAATAGGTTCTGGGATCAAACTTAGATCCTCATGCCTGTGTTGCAAGTAGTCTACTGACTGAGCTATCTTCCCAGCCCTGTCCTTGTTTGCTTTAATCCTCACTTCCATTCTTTGTAAGCTGGGGATAGTGTCTATTCCTTTAGAGACTTGAAGATGCTGAGTATCATAGGCTAGATGAGCTTGAACACACATGTCAGACCTGCCTTTCCATCCCCTGCTTAGTAGCAGAGGTCCACCAATGTCTGGGGGAATGAATTAGATGAATTAGACATGTATCCAAGGGGGTCCTACACTGGTACTCAGAAGGACATTGGTCCCTAACCCCCTAGGAGATTATATAAGAAGATGGAGGACTAGGTTTAGATGAGGTCATGGGGTAGAACCCTATGACAGGGTTTGTGCCCTTCCAGGAAGGGGAAGGCACCCAAGATCTTCTGCATCTCTGGTGCTGAGGGAAGTCCACATGAGCCTATGAGTAAGAGAAGACTGTCAGGACTCAAGTTTCCAGAACTGGGGAGCAGTGGCTGGGTATCTGCCTTCCTGTCTGTGCTGTTTGTGATGGCTGTCCAAGTGAACAGGTTTTGTTTCCCTGGAGGGAATTTAAACAAAGAAACTCCATAGAGGTATGGATACAGTCACAAGTACAATAATGGACAGTGAGCCTCAAAACACAGCTTAGTGAAGCCCAGGAAAACACCTCCCAATGTTGAAGGAAGCACCCCACAGAAGGACCAGCTCCTTAAAGATGAGCCATAGCCAGCAGGAAGATTGACAGAAACAAGACCACACCCAGGTCCGGCCAGGAGGGACAAGGTTATGTGTGTATGCTAGAGCTTGCTCTCCCATGCCCTACTGCTGAGTCCTCCCATAGGTCAGGGGGCTCTGGAGATGCAGTGTGTGGAGATGCAGTGTGTGGGGCCAGGACAAGAGGAGGATGAGGAAGGAGGAGAGCAGACCTGAGGATGCAGAGAAGGAACTTCGCTGAGCCCCTCAGACTACGGGAGAGTGTTGATGGTTGGGTACTGTTTGTTATTTTTCTGTTAGTATGATAAAACGTCATGACCAAAAGCAATTTTTAGAAGGAAGATTTTGGGGCTGGAGAGATGGCTCAGCAGTTAAAAGCACCGACTGCTCTTGCAGAGGACCGAGGTTCAATTCCCTGCACCCACATGGCGGCTAAGAACCGTCTTTAATTCCAGTTTCGGGAGAATCCAACACCCTCTTCTGACCTCTGCATGCATTGCACGACAGGGGTGCACCAACCTACATGCAGAACAGTACACTCATACACTTAAAAAAAAAGGAAGGAAGATTTCATTTGGTTTGTGCTCCAGAGGGTTAGAGTAGAGTCCGAAGAGCAGGCAAGGCATGGTGCCAAGAGCTGGATGCTGAGAGGTCACGTCTCAACCACATACAGGAAGCAGAGAGCTATCCACAAGTAAGGCGAGGCTATAAACCTCCAAGTCCCCACTCAGTCACTACTTCCTCCAGCAAAATTCTCCTAAAGGTTTCATGACCTCATAAATACCACCACCGAGGACCAGGTAGTCAAATACAATAGGGGACATTTCTCACTCAAACCCCTACAGATAACTCCCTTTTTAACACACTCACAGTACAATACAGAAAAGGCGTGAAGGCACGTAGTTGGAGCCAAGTAATCCTCTGCCACTTGAGTCACTGCACCTGCTTGAAGTGGTACTTGAGCAGAGCTCCATTCAACGCCGCCTGGTATCTTGGCATGCTCGCTGCTGCTGTCACAGAACACCACAGGCTGAGGGATTTGTGAAGCGAGGGCCTTCTTGTTGTGCCATCCCACAATTTGATACAATAAGAGAGAAGAGAAAGACAAAGAGACTGCCCAGCTTGCTCTGGTAACAAAACAAATCCGTTTCTGTGATCATACACCCATGCCCATGATAGCAACTTTCATCCCTTCTTGACCTCTGGCCCTCCAGCCCTCCAGCCCTCAGAGCCTCACTCCTCTTCTGCATGGGGACAGAGAATCTGCCTCATGAGCTCTGACAGACACATGTGGACCACGGTGGGGCCATCCTGTGAGCAGAAGCTAGACAATATTTCCAGGACCAGCAAGACCACTCTTGAGCATGTGGCTCTCTATCCAGCTCCACAGGGGAGACCTTGGGGGCCACAGGGGAGACCTTGGGGGGGGGTAAGGCCTGAGCAGCTTTCCCTGCTGTGCCTTCCTTGATCACGTGGCGTAGCCCCCAATTCAGTAGGTGGAATGGTCTCACATAGCATCAGACCTCAGAGTGGGAAAGGAGTGAAGGTCTCGGTCCCACCTTGTGGTCTTCTCACAGCTCTGCCCCCTGCTTAGGTCCCCTCACCCTAAGTGACCTTAGGGAGGGAGAAGAGGGAGGGAGGTAAGAGGGGTAGGGGGAGTAGGAAAAGGAAGAGAGGAGGGGAGAGTGGAGGAGAGAGGAAGGGGAGAAGAGAGCAGGGGAAGGAGGAGAGGGAGAGGGAGGAGAGGGAGAGGGGAAGAACAGGGGAAGGGGGAAGGAGAGGAGGGGAAGGGGAGAGGAAAGGAAAGAGGAAGAAGAGAGGTGACAAGGAGAAAGATGAAGAATAAGGGGAAGGGAAAGGAAGGCAGGCAGGAAGAGAGTGAAGGAAGGAAAAAGGAATGAAGGAAAGAAGGGAGGAAGGGAGGGAGGAAGGAAGGGAAGGAGGGAAGGGAGGAGGGAGGGAGGAAGGAAGAAAGGAAGCAGGCAGGCAGGCATGCAGTTAATGCATCCACAACCCCAGGAAGGTGATCTGCAGAAAAGCTGGGTGGGACCTGGTTTTATGCCTGCACACTTTCTTCTTCCTTGGGATGCATGTGAGTGTGCCCTGTTCCTTGCACTCTGATAAGGCAGCCCATGTGTAAAACTCAGAGCAGGTGAAAGCAAGTCCATGCTTAGCCCTCTGATGGGGGTGGGGGTGGGGGTGGGGTTAATGAGGTCTGCACTTCCGGAGCCTTCATCTAAATAGGAAACATCCCAAATGCTATAAAAGTTCTGGTCCTTTCTTTGAAACCTCAATTAAAACCAACAGAAAACAAGAATGTGGGGGGTTTCCATTTAGAGCCATCTCCCAGGAAGGGGGAGGGGGAACTCAAACTTGGAACTTATTAAATTAGAACCAACCCCATCTATAATTTTTTGCCCTTTATTTAAAAATAAGTGTTTGCTGCAAAGCCTGGGTTGTGTACCGAGACAGGACACAGGTATGTCCTCTGCGCAAACTCGGTTTTCAAACGATGTTGGGTCTGGCATCCTGCCAAGGCGTGTTCTGACAGGAACCCTCCCAAGAAGTGACAGTGTGAGCAGATCTGGGGGAAATTCAATCCCGATGTTCTTGGATTCCTCCCCGCTTAACTCATGCAGGGCTGCCCTGCAAGAGCCATTTGATGTTGGGGCCTCTGAGTCCTTTTTATGAGGCCTTTTAAACCTTCCCCCAGAAACAGGAAGCCAGGTTCTCCCAGGAGTAAACACACTGGGCTACAGGGAGTGTCTCCTTTGGTTGCTGGCCAGCCTGAGAGCCAGGTCCCTAGGCCCCTGCTGACAGTCTCTGAGGGGAAAGAGTCAGGACAGACTGGGCTCTCCCCTCAGAGGACAAGTCCAGTACATCTGCTGACAAGCCACTGGTGGGACATGGTCCAGGAGAGGAGCAGCCCTGTCCTCTCCCTGTGGAGATGGGGCTCTCTGTCCCAGATCTGTCCACTCCTCCAGAGGTCACTGCCTGAGTCAAGAGCATAGGCCAAAGGAGGTTCATTCTGTCCTTAGGACTCACTTTGAGTACCCAGGGGCTGACTGCTAAGCCAGAGGAGGCTGGTGGAGGTGTGTGGAGGGGTGCATGTTTTGAAGAGGGAAGAGAGGAAGAGAAACAGAGTAAGAGACAGAGAAATTATGAGAAAGAGATCAAGAAGAGACAGAAAGGAATAGAGGTACAGAGACAAAGGAAGAGGAAGGGGATGACGAGGACAAGGAAGGGGAAGGGAAGGACAGAAAGCAACAGACAAGCAGAGAGAAAGAGACAGAGACACAAAGGCAGAGGAAGACAGAGAAATACAGAGGAAGACAGAGAGAGAGAGAGACACACACACACAGGGCAGGGGTGAGGGGAGGTAGAGATGAGATTACACAAGGGGGACCCAGTAAGATTAGGAGATCTCCAGCCACAGCTGTCACCAGGCTAGTCAGAGACAAGTGACATGGCCAACTCATGCCAGACCCTGTGAATCACCAGGTCCCCAACAGATGAAAGAGGCTCCTTTCAGAGCCCTGGTTTGGGCTGCAGGGCGCCCTGGGGAGCTGTGTCTCCAACTGGTCCACACAGCGCTGGGTGCTGTGGTCACACAGGCTGGAGCCTTGCAGCCTTTCTGAAGCTCAAGACAAACATCGCCCAGGCTGTTTGCCTCCACCCATGTTGAGTCCACATGGCTTTTGTTCAGAACCTGTGAAGGTTGCTCTGGCTATCTGCAAAACATGGCAGGAACCCTTCTCTGCAGGGAGATAGACCATGGCCAGTGCTTACTGTAGTCTTTGGGACCCTGAGGAAGATTTCATCATTCCCTACCTGTCTGTCCCTCAAGGATGCTTTGTTTAGCTTTGTGACAGAGCTCCAGGGTAGGATGAGTGAAGGTGGAGGTGAGGTCAGTATGCCCCAGCCACAGGAATCATATAGAGCCAGAGAGAAATGTCACTGGACCAGTTACCAGCTCCTCCTGCAGAGACACTGAGGTACCAGTCACTGGGCGTGCATGACCACAACACCCAGGGCTGTGCTAGACCAGCTTCTCTGCACAGTTCCTGAAAGATCTCTAGAGTCGAGGGGCAGAAAGTCTCCTGGAATTCAAACATATCTTAACACAAAATCTTTTGAATTCAAAAAATTATAAATACAGACACACTTCTAAAGTTCCCTGCCTGAGTCTTCCAAGAACATACACATGGGAAGCACGGCCACCCTCCACCCTCCAAGGACAAGTCCCTCCTTCAAGCTCCCCTCAAAAGACAACAAAGGCTCAGGAACAGGGCAGGAGGCCTACATGATCCAGCAGGCATCTTCAAACCCTCCCTGAGATCATTGTATTAAGCAAAACAAGCCAGCCTCAGAAAGGGTGGTGCAGTGCCCTCTCTTGTGGAATTTAGATCCAAACCATTTTTTTAACTTCTTAAAAAGATTTCATTAGCATATTTTAATTATACATAACAATGGGTTTTATTATGACATTTTCCTGCATCTATATAATGTATTTTGATCAGGTCCCCCCTCATTGCCCTCCTTTGCCCCCCCATTCAAGCTGATTCCCTTCCTCTTCCCAAGTAGGTCCCCTCCCCCCTACTTCTTAGTATCTTTTTTTTCTTTCTCCCTTTCCTTCTTCCTCTCTCTCTTTCTCTCTCCCTCCCTCTCTGCCTCCCTCCCTCCCTCCTCCCTCCTTCCTTTCTGAACCAATGCATTTACTTAGGTTTGCTTACAGGATTGTTATGGAGCAGGACTCAAGGATCCCACTCCTTCTTGGACTACCTCTAAATCCCCCTCCCCCATGAGCGTGTGTGTGTGTGTGTGTGTGTGTGTGTGTGTGTGTGTACACGTGTGTGTGCACGTGTGTGCACACACACCCTTATAGAGGAGATGGAGGTGGAAAGGGAACTGGCAGAGGAGAGCAGGAGGGGAGGGGGAGGGGGACAGGAGAGGGTAATGAAATACATATGGCATGAAGACAGAGGGGGGACTTCTGAGGGAAGGAAGGGGACCACCAAGGGGTGGGTGGGGGCAGGGGAGATGAATAAGAACAGAGTACAATGGCATGTATGAAAATGCCATACTGAGACCCACTACTGTACGCTAAACTGAGAGAGAGAGAGAGAGAGAGAGAGAGAGAGAGAGAGAGAGAGAGAGAGAGAGAGAGAGAGAGAGAGAGAGAGAGAGAGAGAGAGAGAAAGGAGGACCCAGTGCCTTCCAGAACAGGAAGAAGTGACCAGAACCAACAGGTAAAGCAGAAGTTACCCATAGGCCAGCTGTGTTCTCCCAGGCAAGAGGAGCCAGTTTCTGAAAGCAGGACGCCCACAATGGGCTAGGCTGTCTGTATGGATGGTGTCAGGAGACCTGGGTGAGGCTCACAGGACAGGCACCCACAAGAAGCTGGGGGCAGGGTCATGCAGGTCAACAGAAGCTGCAGATCTCAAACGGAGTCACAGATGGCAGGCCAGGAGATACTGAATGCATGTGCTCTTCGAATTCCAGTTCGGAATCTGCATTTAGTGTAGGAGATTTGACCCCTGCAGAAAACAGTATTGCAGTTCATCACAAAAACTCAGAATGTCTGATGGTGGGCAGCTATCTGCAGTGTGTACAGTCTGTGCAGCACAAACTATTCACCTGTGTGCGGTCTACTGAACCTCACTCTCCTTGCTCACCTCTCCTGACCAGAGCAGGCATTGTCTGAAAGAAAAATGAAGTCGGTGATGGTCCTGCTGTTCTCATAGCTGGGTAGTGTGCGTCATCTCTCATCTACCTATCCTTTATATCTATCATTTGCCTGTCTATATATCATCTATATTTTATCAATTCATCAATCATTTGTCTATCAACTATCTATGTCTCTATCCATCACCCAGATTCCATCACATATCTATTATTTTCCATCTCTGCATCTGTGATCTATCTACCTATAACCTGTATATCATGTCACCTATCACCTATCAATCATCTATCTGTCTATTGTCATCTATCTATCTATCTATCTATCTATCTATCCATCTATCTATCTATCTATCATCTAGCTACCAATCTTTCTTCTTTCTTCACAATACTTATTTATTGCCAAAAAAATTTAGAAACAATCTGAGGAAGAAGATAATTGCTCATAGACCCCCTAACTGTGGATAAGCATTGTAAATATTCTCTGAGGGTACAAACACTTTCTGAAAACACTCTGTTTTGTGTAACTCACTTTGTTCAGGGAACAAGGTAATTTTCAGAATGTTTATCCACTGAGACAAGGCAGAGGCCTTGAAGGCGCATGGATCTGAAGAAAAATACCACATCAGCCACACGAACCTGCACTGGCCTGTCCCACCTGAGCAAAGCTGCCCAGTGGTGCCGTGAAGCCCATATGGGCGGGCAGTGCTGGTACCGCAAGATCACCTTTCTGGCCACAGGGGTTGTTTTCTAGTCTAAGCCTTCTCCAACTCCCCTCTGATCTGACCAGATCACTCGTTCCCAGTTTTTGATATCGACATTTATTTGGCACCAGGGTTGCGTGCCAAATGAGAAGCTGGCCACAGACACACAGCCATGGCCTCTGCACTGGGTGGGCAACCTATGTCCCCACCTGAGTAAGGCCGGGAGCCCATCTCTCCACAAGAGTGCCAGATCCTGGCATTGCCAACCTGAGACAGTACAGTTCACGGAAATGGGAATGTTCCTCATGAGTCCTTAAGCAAGGGTCAGTGGCCCTGTGCATGAGGGTCAACCAAATTTGTCCTGGTTGGATTTGCCAACCACATCCCCGTACATGAAACAAAGCTTCTGTCTTTGTAATCTTCCTTAGAAAAAGTGTGTTTTTGGTTGAATTTTTGGCCTTACCAGAATTCTATATGTTTATGTAGCCATACTTAATTTTGAGAAAAACCATTTTGGCTTCAATGCTACTCTAACAAGTCTTTCTTAATAAGCTCATAGACTACCATCAGCCAGGCCCATCATCACACCCACTCAGGAGGCTGAGGCAGGAGGATTCCAAGTCCAGACCTGCCCAGGGTAAAGAGTGAGTTCAAGACCCACCCAGGTAATCTGTCTCAACATAAAAAGGAAAGCCTGCATGATGGTGCAGCAGACAAGGCACTTGCTACTGAGCCTGACAACCTCAGTTCAACCCTCGGAACCCCATGGGGGAAGGAGAGGAGCGACACCAGCAAGCTGTCCTCTGACTACTCATGTGCTCTCTCTGCTTCTCTCTCTCTTTCTCCCCCCCCACAATAAAAATATAACAAAAAATTTAAGGAAAGATGAGGCTAGAAGTGTAGCTCAAATGGCAGACTACTTGTCCAGCATGCACAAAGCCTGGATTTGATCCCTCGGCCCCAGGGGAAAGTGTTACCATGCACCATTTTTTTCTCAATGAAATATTGAGATACCACTTCTTTTTTTTTTCTTTTCTTTTTTTTGGTCTTTTTCGAGACAGGGTCTCCCTGTAGCCCCAGCTGTCCTGGAACTCACTCTGTAGACCAGGCTGGCCTTGAACTCACAAAGATCTGCCTGCCTCTGCCTCCCAAGTGCTAGGATTAAAGGTGTGCGCCACCACGCCCGGCTTTTTGGTCTTTTCAAGACAGGGTCTCCCTGTAGCCCCAGCTGTCCTGGAAGTCACTCTGTAGACCAGGCTGGCCTTGAATTCACAAAGATCCGCCTGCCTCTGCGTCCTGAGTGCTAGGATTAAAGGCGTGCACCACCACACCTGGCGAGATACCACTTCTTACTAATAGTTGTGTTACATTTACAGTTAGATGTTGTGACTGTCCAAAATATAACTGGATGAAAGAAGTGAGGTCAGGATATAATCTCACTTTCCCCAACCTAAAACAACTCTCAGTGCTATTTATTGAATGATCCATTGTTTCACACATGCTTTACATGCATTCGGGATTCTTTCTAGATCTTCACATGTATGAGGGTATCTTCAAAGGGCAAAAGAGGTCATATGATCTCCTGGAGCAGGAGTTACAGGTGGTTGTGAGTTACCCAGTGTGGGGGATGGGAACTGAACTCAGCTCCTCTGTCAGAGCAGTAGATGCTATTAACTGCTGAATGATCTCTGTAGCCCTTTGTAGATCTTCTATTGTTGTTCCATTGATTCTCCAATTTTAACGCTTGTCCCTGTTGATGTGGTTACTGCAGACGACTAGATGGCTTCCTCTCTAGCAGCTCATGTCCTTTCTTAAGGAAAGAGGAATTTTTTTCTTGACTATTTACTCAAATTTGTTGGTTTTAATATAGGTTTGTGGAGTCTATAAATACTTATTTGTGTGTGGGTGTATGTTTGTTCCCATGTGTGGGTGTATGTATATAGTTGGGTGTACATGTGTGCACATGCATGTGGAGGACCAGAATAGAGCTATTGATTTTGGTGTCTTCCTCGGGTGCTCTCCACTTTATTTACTGAGACAGGTCGTCTTGTTGAACCCAGAGCTCACTGATTCCAGCCGCCCTAGCTTGAGTTTGCCTTGAGGATGCCCTTGACTCTCCCTCACCAGTGCTGGGATTATAGGTTGCCACCATTGCTGCCCAGCTTTTACATGGGTTCTGGGAATCCAAACTCCAGTCTTTACACTTACAGGGCAGGCATTTTATTCACTGAGCCATCTCCCTACATGAGATGAGGTCTCATGTATCCCAGGCTGGCCTGAAACTCTCTATGTTGCTGAGAATGACCCTGACCCCTCGGCCCCCCACCTCCATCTTCAGTGTTGGGATTACAGGTGTGCACCCCAGGGTGTTCAGAGTTTCATGCAAGCTAGGCAAACATTCTACTAACTGAGCCACATCTCCAGCCCCTATAAATATGTATTTTAAAATTTGAATCGTGTTACCTTTAAGAATCAATCTGGACACATCAGACGTATTTACCAGGTACACAGTATGATTTTCTACTTCTGTGAACCAATTATTGTTGGTCCTCCAGACCATCTTACCACTGTCTTCTGGAGGGTTTGTCGGCCTCTTGGGACTTTCTGCTCCCATTTGATCTTTATTTTCTTTACACTTGCCTGGCTCCTGCTGGGATGAGAGGTCGCTACTATTCTTGTAGGTCTCCATATTGAAAGCTCAGCAACACTATTTTCAGCTGGCTCTTTCAGTCACAGGGTTACACAGAACCACCGCTTCTGCTTTTAACTTCTCTTCCCTTCCTGCATGGCTGGCATGTCAGGATAATGTCGATGATTCTCACCAGGCTTGTTTTGCTGTCCTAATGTCTGTTGTGTGCTCTGACATCCCTTTACCTGCATCCTTGTTAGGTATGCCCCAGAGAGCTGCACCCTCCTGAGGCCCCTTTCTCACGGGAACTTGGACCTAGTTAGCACCTTCTAGAGGCAAGTTGAAGACAGTGTGGACATGGTCAGGGGCATCTTAAAACAAAGCAGCTGCGATTCCCTCTTCAGACCCTCACGGAATCTGCCTTTGAGTGTTCCCTGTGCAGGGAGTGGAGTACCTGCCCAATTCAAGAATTCCTCACTGAGAAGATGAAAACGTCTACTCCCACTTTATAAGGCCCCAAAGACAAACAAAAGGACCGTTCCACCACACTTCACCCATGGGAAATAGTGAGCTTATCGGGCTTCCTTACAAAGGAGTTCCTGTAGGAGTATAGGTGACCCTAAAACAGCTGCACTAGAAAGTCTTCACCAGCATGGATGATGGCTTCCTCATAGCTTCATGGATGGAATGTCTTCCCCAGTCTATGTACTGTAGCACCTCCCTTAGACTTTCAGGCCACATGGCCAATCAGTGCAGGGCAGCACTGTACACAAATGGCTGGGACAGCAGGAATCCCAGGTGAGGTCCAGTGACCCTCCCTCTACCACCTTCTCTGAGGAAATGCCCACAGTCCCCAGGCCCACTCCTGATGGACTCTTGGAAGCAGGTGCAAGCTGCTCTGATGAAGATGGTTGGTGTGTTGCTCTGAAGACCACACTTTGTCCACTGCCCACCCCTGAAGTTATATAAATGGCAAACAATGGGGGCTCTTCTATGGTGTGACTGCCCAGGCCTTACCCCAGCAGACTTCCTGCCTACCACTCTTTTTGCCTCACCTGCAAGGCGGTACTGTAGCTACCTTTAAACTGCTCAGGGGGACTTCCAATGTCATAGCTGCCCAAGTTCTGCCTACTCCTGTGAACACCCGAGCTCTCTGGATTAGACTTTGGTGGAAACTTCTCTTTGCTTTGTCAGTGCTCTGCCTTCCTTTCCATCTCCCTAGGATCAGTCTCGGAATGCTAAGTTATTTGGGGAACAGTGGCAAAAATCAGGAAAGATCCAGTAAAGCACATAGCACTCAATTTCAAGTCCTGTGGAGGCTTCTGTAGGAAAACAAGTCAGACTAGGGGAGAATCAGAGCTAACAGAAATAGCATAAGAAAGCAGATGGAAGTTACTGCGCAGCCAGCAAAAACTAGGGCACTAACTGGCCAGGAAAGGGAAAGCACGAGTGATTTGAACTCCAGGCGGGTGATGGGGCTGGATTCTGGCTACTCTAGTGGGACAGATGATCAACAGCTCGGCACCACCACTGCTACCACCCCAGCTTATTGCAATGTGACTTAGATCCACTCAGCACATCAGCATCTGTCTTCTAGCAAAAATTCCAGCTGGTCTCTACAAATGGTAAGCTTTGAGCATCCCTGAACTGATTGACTCTATCAGATCGGCTTTGCTAAGACTAGGATGCCCAGCCTGCTGACACTCAGAAAACAGGCATTTAATTACCTTGCCTAACAAGAAGCCTGGAGGTGCAAAGGCTTAATGAAGCCATCACAAGGCTGGCTGCTTCTTGATTAGTACCTGTCATGGTGTTGGCTTTAATATTGGACTTATTGCCTCATGGCCACAAAATGATTGCAGCAGCGCCAGAGATGACTTTCACATTCTGTGCAGGAAAGACAGGCTTCCTTACACCTATGTTTTCTGAGGCTTCTATATTAGTCGGGATTTGTTAGAGGAGCAGAGTTGACAGAGGCTGAGAAGCTGGTGCCACAGCAGTCCCAATCTGGCACTAAGGTCTGGAAGATCCTTGGAAAGCCATTGGTTGCCAGTTCATGTGGGAAACCCAAAGAAACTGGGCTCTGATACCAGCGAAGGACGGTGGTGGTGGCTGCAACAGAAAGATGCCAACAAAATTGACAAACGCGCCAGCAGGACATGAAGACTGGCAAGCAAAACGTGAAAGCTTTTCTTTCTTGAACTTCCTTGCACTTGGGTTGCTATAGGATGGGCCTTCCTACTTCAATAAAATTAATCAAGGAAATCCCTCACAGGTATGCCCAATGGCTTGTTGGTTAGTTGATCCTAGATTGATCAAGCTGACAACCAAGATTAACCCTTGCAAGTCCACCCCTTGTTGACTTGAAGCAATTGCAACTCCTTGTGTAGTGCCCGATTTCCAAATGAACACAATAATGAGGCCATAACTTCCCCTAATCGGGTTTAACTACCCCACGTACAACTGCCTACACATTATTTTTCCCTAGAACGGGAGGCATTGAGGAATGCTTAGTTTTTTAATGGCCTATAACTTGAATATAATATAGATTTACAGCACTTAGACACTGATATTATCTAAATTGATGCAATTTTACATGAAAAAGAAGTGGGAAGGAAATATCTGCTTAATATATGTGTGTATGCACAAACATATTAACAAAATAGGACAGAAACACTTATGGTAATTATAATCCTCATTTCTGTAACTGGACATATGGTCGTGGCTTGCTGATTTATAACTACCTTCCCCTCTACCCATTAGGTATTTCCTTCACCCTCAGTAGGTTTTAGCTCTTTTCTGGAAGGATTACAGAGATTGATGCCACCACCAAAGACCTAAAAGATGTAGGGTTGATGATTCTCACCATATCACCCTTTTACTCTCCTATTTGGCCTGTGAGGAAGACAGATGGATCATGGAGAATGACAGCTGACTGTCACAAGCTTAAGTAGTGACTCCAATTGCAGCTTTTATGACAGATGTTGTTTCTTTACTTGAACAGATTAATACATCTCCTGGTACCTAGTATATGGCTATGCATACTGGCAAATGCTTTCTTCTCAATACCTATCCATAAGGACCACCAGAAGCAATTTGCTTTCAATTGGGAAGGCAAACAGAATACCTTTACTATTCTACCTCAAGGGTATATTAATTCTCCAGCCCTGGGTCATAACTTAGTTTGAAGAGAGTTTGATTACCTGTCTTTTCCACAAAATATTATATTGATGACATGATGCTGATTAGACCCAATGAACAGGAGGTAGAAAACATCCTGAACTTATTGGTAAGTAAAGCATATGCACATCAGAAGATGGGAAATAAATCTAACCAAAATTTTCATGTGTCTTCTACCTCATTGAAATTTCCAGTTCAGTGGTGCAGGGCATGTAGAGACGTTCCTTCTAAGGTGAAGGATAAGTTGTTGTACTTGGCCCCTTCCACTAGCAAGAAAGAAGCACAATGGCCAGTGGGCCTCTTTGGACTCTGAAGGCAGCACATTCCTCACCTGGGTGTGTTACTCCGACCCATATACCAAGTGACTCGGAAGGCAGCTAGCTTTGAGTGCGGCCTGGAACAGGATAGGGCTCTTGATCTGGTCCAGGCTGCTGTACAGGCCGCTCTGTCACTGGAACCATATGCAGATCTGATGGCACTTGGGGTATTGACGGCATATAGAGATGGTGTTTGGAGCCTTTGGCAGGTCCCCATTGGTGAATAACAGTGGAGGCCCTTGGGACTTTGGAGCCAGGCCCTATTGTTGCCTGCAGTCAATGATTCTCCCTTTGAGAGACAGCCATTTGCTTGCTACTAGGCCCTAGTGGAAACTTAACACTTGACAATGGGTCACCAAGTTACCATGTGACCTGGTCTGCTCATCATAAACAGGGTGCTAACTACCAAGCCATAAAGTTGGACATGCACAGCAGGAATCCATCATCAAACAGAAGTGACATATCCGTGGTTGAGCCTGAGCAGGTCCTAAAAACACAACTTATGTGAAGACGTTGCCCAAATGCCTATGGTCCTACTCCTGCTCCTTCTGCCCACAAGCATGTGGATATTAATGTCTCTCTGCTCTTGACTTTGGATGTGAGGTGACTAGCTGCTTCAAGTTCCTGCCTTGTCTTCCCTGCAGGGATGGAATGGAGCCTGCAATTGTGAGGCAAACCAATCCTTTCTCCCCTGATTTGCTTTTGTCAAGGAATTTTATCACAGCAACAGGCCACAAATCTGCGACAGCCTCCCTTTGGCTCAGGTGCACAGGCTTCCTATTCTGTCCCACCAGGACCTACCTACCTTCCATTTCATGGGCCTGATAGAAAGACCTGTCTCCCTTAAGCTACAGAGAGCATATTGCTTAGACCTTGGCTCAATGCCTGGGGAATTTGTGACACTTTATCCTTTCTTCTTTTCTCTCTCTCTCTCTCTTTCTCTCTCTCTCTCTCTCTCTCTCTCTCTCTCTCTCTCTCTCTCTCTCTTTCTCTCTCTGTGCCTGCACGTGTGTACAGATACACACGCATGTGAGCAGGTGTGGAGGAGACCAGAAATTGATATCAGTATGTTTTCTACATTCACTTCTTCATCTTATTTTTCTTTTTGGGAAAAAGTCTCTTGGTGAACCTAGAGATCTCCATTTTTGCTAGGCTGGTTGGCCAAGAAGCCCCAGGAGTCTGCCTGTCTCCATGTTCCAGAACCAAGATTCCAGAACAGGCACAGCTGCACTTGGCTTTTCACATGGGTGCTGGGGATCTGAACTCAGATCCTCAAGCTTGCTCAGTAAGCACTTATGTACTTATTCATTTAGCTACCTTCTCAGCCCCTGTGACACTTTCCTTTGGAAAAAAATAACAGTCTCAGAAGATGCAGGTAGGTTCAAACTAACACAACATACTTCCAGCTTGGCTCTGAGGCCTCTTTCCTCCCTGCGGGCTTTTCTTCCCTAATGCCTTCTGTTTACCTGAGAGACCAGCTAATGCCAAACATCAACAAACATGGGGCTTTACTGAGAGAAACCGGTCAGCTCGAGGCCACTGGGAAAGATTGGTGAGTTTCATATCCCAACACTTTCTATTCTTCCAGTGATCAATTTTTGTCTACCTGGACTGGTATTGTCAGGAGGGACCCCTCATGTCCCTTCACTCCACACTGACTGAGGTTGAAGAAATGACCTAAACTCTGCATCTGAGTTTAATCCAAATGCCAGCCTTCATGGGAGCCAGGAGTCCAAGGTGGCCTTGGGGCATTGACAGTTGCTTGATGAGTTGATGACAGCTTTGGAAGGGAGGCCAGGTTGCCATAGACAAACATTGTACAAAGTGCTATGCATGTGTGTGTTTGGAACCTCAGGAGGAGAGCAGGTGCTGAGGCCTTGGGGAGAGGGAGGGGGGCATGAGAAGGGAGCTAGGGCCTGTGGGCTTGACACCCCTGTGCCTCTTTGTTCATTATGCTGGTGATTTTGCACTTCTGCCAGAAATGCTTAAAATTGTCAGAATAAGTGTTTAAAGGCTGAGTTTGTTTTGTTTGCGTTGTGATAAAGTCTTTATGTAGCCCAAGGTTGGCCTGGAACCTGATTCAAGTGCTGGCATTATAGACATGTATCACCACCTGTGTTCTTTTAGAAAGTGGGAATATCGCCGGGCATGGTAAGGCGCACGCCTTTAATCCTAGCACTCGGGAGACAGAGGCAGGCGGATCTTTGTGAGTTCAAGGCCAGCCTGGTCTACAGAATGAGTTCCAGGACAGCTGGGGCTACAGGGAGACCCTGTCTCAAAAAGACCAAAAAAAAAAAAAAAAAAAAGAAAAAAGAAAAAAAAGAAAATATGAATATCCTCTAAGATGCTGTCGAGTCCTCCAGGTGCTCCAGCTGAGGACTCTGTCCCCAGAGGATGCCCAGGCAACCTGTCTTTTCTGCAGGACCTCATGGATGCCAGTGCCTTCTAGACAGAGCCAGCTGCCAGGCAAGGATTGGCTTTCATAGCCACTTGAGCCCTTGGAGTAGAGGCTGGGAATCCCCATTTTTTTAAATTAAAAAATGTTTTTTAATAAAAGGCAAGGCATGGTGACTTCTGAAAGATTTGACAGGCTGCCAAGTATATGTATGAGATCCAACCATGTCATTTTCCTAGGGGTGTCCCCAATTAGAACTGACCACCCCTGTGATGGAAGCTCATTCTTTTTGGATTTCAAATGCCTCTATCCCTCCTCCTTCCAGCTTGGCCTTCGAACTCTTAATAAAACATGAAACCCCCAGCCCTGGGTTCCCTGCCTGCATCCCATGCCCTAGCTCCCTGCAGCCTGCCTGCATTTCTCATCTCGATGTTGCCTCTGCTCCATCCATTTGCGTGGGGAGGAGTCAGCTCAGAGGCCTAGTCCTCTGGAGCTCAGTGTGCTATAAAGGTGTTCAAAGTCAGCAGAGCCAGGGTCCCCTTCACAATGTGAAGCCACTGCACCTGCCTTTTACACTTGAAAGATCAGAGGGTACTCTCTGAATCCTGGGCATGGCGTTCGTTGGAAAAGTGTTTCTGTAAAAAAAAAAGAACTTATTCTCTTTGGAGACCAGCCCTCATTAGTGACGCACGATTGACTCTCTTGGAGGAGGGGCAGTGAACAAAACAGTAGCTTGCCTCTGTCTGGCGTGCCACTGAGCTGTGCAGAGGATGGTACTTGATCTCATACCCAGTTAGCAAGTGTGCAGTGTTTATGACAACCCAGAACAGAGTAGTCGCTCAGTGAAATCAGTGCAGTGGAGTTGGGGATGGTTCAGTTGGGACTTGCTCTGCAAGCCTGAGGACCTGAGTTCAAATTCCTAGCACCCATGTCAAAAGTTGAGCACAGTAGTATAGGGTTTGTAAGTCCAATGAGGAAGAGATGGGATTCTTGGGGCTTGGTAACCCAATCTAGATTCAACAAGAGACCCTGTCTCAAAAAGTAAGGTGGAGAGTGATTGAGGAAGGTTTCTGACGTCCACGTGTGGCTTCCATATGCACCTACATAGATGTACACATGCAATACTGCATGCACGTGCACACACACACACACACACACACTACCTGTAGGGGTACAGTACCATGAGGCAGGCACCGTCATCATAACACCCACTGCACAAATGAAGAAACTGAGGCCGGACAGTGCCCAGACTCCCCAGGCCCCAGGCCCCTTGTTATCTGGTTGATTCATCTTGCAAGCCAGGACATGGCAGAAGTAGGGTGCATCCAGTCCCAACCTTGGGTATACCCCATGGTCCTCAAATCCTCCACATGTAGACACTGATTTTTGCAGACTGTCTCTATGCTCGGCTGTTCTTTGCAGGCAAAGAACAGCCTCTTTCTAACCAAAAAGAATCTCCTCTTTCTAACCAAAAAATACCTGGAAAATAGCATTTATCTGCTGCCCGGAAAGGATGTCATGATCTCCCTGTTGTGATATGGGTCTGGAGGCAACCAAACTGGGTGCTGGGGGCAGGCAGCCCAGCACTGGGGCGTGGCCCAGCAGAGCCAGCTCATCTCTGTCTTGCTCTGGAAGCCCAGGGTTCAGTTAAGGGTGCAGAGGTTGAATGTAGGTGTGGAGGGTAGAGGAAGGCACTGCCCCTTGGAAAGCCCCGCTGCTCCCCCAGCCCATTTGGGGTGCCCATTTCCACTCTGGATGGATCTATTTCTGCCATTTTCTGCCATCTTGCACCACTGTAAATGAGAGACAGCAGCCCAGAGCTCAAGGATGTCTCTTTCTTAAACTCCTTCACATCCACCGTCATACCTGTGTCTCTGGAGAGGCCCACCTGAATTCATTACCTCTAACTAGACTCTTCCAGCACCCACCTGGAGGAGGCCATGTCCACTAGTAAAGTCTTGCAGGAAATTCATCTTTCCTTCTCTAACATGTTCCTCCTCTTCCAGCACCCACCTGGAGGAGGCCACGTCCACTAGGAAAGTCTTCTAGGAAATTCATCCTTCCTTCTCTAACATGTTCCTCCTCTCCCAGCACCCACCTGGAAGAGGCCACGTCCACTAGGAAAGTCTTCTATGAAATTCATCCTTCCTTCTCTAACATGTTCCTCCTCTCCCAGCACCCACCTGGAAGAGGCCATGTCCACTAGGAAAGTCTTCTAGGAAATTCATCCTTCCTTCTCTAACATGTTCCTCCTCTCCCAGCACCCACCTGGAAGAGGCCATGTCCACTAGGAAAGTCTTCTAGGAAATTCATCCTTCCTTCTCTAACATGTTCCTCCTCTCCCAGCACCCACCTGGAAGAGGCCATGTCCACTAGGAAAGTCTTCTAGGAAATTCATCCTTCCTTCTCTAACATGTTCCTCCTCTCCCAGCACCCACCTGGAAGAGGCCATGTCCACTAGGAAAGTCTTCTAGGAAATTCATCCTTCCTTCTCTAACATGTTCCTCCTCTCCCAGCACCCACCTGGAAGAGGCCATGTCCACTAGGAAAGTCTTCTAGGAAATTCATCCTTCCTTCTCTAACATGTTCCTCCTCTCCCAGCACCCACCTGGAAGAGGCCATGTCCACTAGGAAAGTCTTCTAGGAAATTCATCCTTCCTTCTCTAACATGTTCCTCCTCTCCCAGCACCCACCTGGAAGAGGCCATATCCACTAGTAAAGTCTTCTAGGAAATTCATCCTTCCTTCTCTAACTAACATGTTCCTCCTCTCCCAGCACCCACCTGGAAGAGGCCATGTCCACTAGGAAAGTCTAGGAAATTCATCCTTCCTTCTCTAACATGTTCCTCCCCTTTCACGTGGCCATCTCCTATGTCTGTGGGTGTCTTAGCTTCTTCTGACTCAAACTTTCTGAGCTTCTACCTCAGAAGTCTTCTCCATTTACCTCTCCCTTCTCTGACCCATGTCCTATGCCATACGACCTACTTTGAAGGGCAGGGGCCCAGCAGCACTGCTGTAAGAATGGAACAGCTTCATGCATTTTTGGCCCTGGGATCCTCTAGGTCTGCTCAAGGATAAGGGGACACACAACAGGAAGCAGCCTCTCGCATCTCTGTGGCATTGGGCCAGACACTTGGCCTCTCTGTGCTTCCCATCCCTGTGTATAGAAGGAGGATAAGAATCTTACCATGATTAAGAAGTTTGTCAGAGAAACTGGGGAGATGGCCCAGCAGTTGAAAGCACTGGTTGCTCTTGCAGAGGACCCAAGTTTGGTTCCCAGCAACCACACGACAGCTCATAACAGTCTGTAACTCCAGTTCTGGGGACTCCAATGTACTCTTCTTACCTCTGTGGGCGTTGCATGCACAGTGCATTTACATACATGCAGACAAAATACTCAAATACATAAATTAAAAAACACAATAATTTTTAAACCTTTTCTTTCAAAAAAGAAGTTTGTCACAGGGTTGAACCCCCCCCCCCATCATCTCCTGTGCCTTGCTGGCACTGCAACCCCCTGCTCGACTTCCTGATTTCCTTTCACTTGCTGTGTGACCCTGGGAATTCACTAAGCCTCTGTGCATCAAGGAAGTTCTTCCTGTGTAAACTGGGCTGCTAAGAGTAGGCTACTGGATAGGCTGATTGTGTGAGGTAAAGCTGGAGAAGCCCTCACATTGGGTTGGGCTCTGGCCATCCCTTCAGTGTTTCTTGCTGCCTGGACAAGGCTCCTGGTGCTGGGTGTATGCAGGTACCAGCCAGGCCCTGTCTATCCACCAAGTCCATCATGGAGTTTTCTGTTCTCTGCTCATACTTCTGCCGGCCTTGTATGTGTCAGCAGCTTCACTGTGTCCCCTCGGACACACATGCTGGGTCTCCCAGTCCCAGCAGGGACCCTATCTTAGGACATCTTCCTGAGTCTTGGAATCAGTTGTAAGCTGTCACCTCCGCTACCAGTCTGTGACCTCAGGAAGCCATGGGTCCCAGCTTTGAGTGGGAGCAGCTGCAGGCTAGTGAGGAAACCAAGGTCTGAGTGGGTTCCACATGACCTTGACAGCCACCTTCCCTGGGCAGCTTCTGTCTATGATATCACCTTTCAGATCCCTGCCAGACTAAGATGCCATGTTCCTGGAATAAAGCCTGGATGTGATGCCTTAGTCTCCAAATGAAGGTGACAATTCTTTTGCAAGCCCTGCAGGGAGCAAAAGGGTCTAAAGACTAGCAGTGTGCATGCATATTAGTGCATGCCTATGTATACATGTGTGTATGTGTTTGCATGTGCATATGCACATGTGTGTATGTATATCATTTAAGCCTTGATGTTTTTCTTAAAATTTACTATCTCTTCTAGACAGAGTGACAGAAAGATAAAGGCAGAATTAGATAGAGACAGTAAAAAAAGAGACAAGACAAGACAGAGATAGGCAGATAGAGACTCAGAGAGACAAAAACAGAAAAGAAAGAGTACAGAGGCAAACTTGCTGGGAGCCTGGCTGCTTTTCACCAGCTGCGGCGAGTACCTCTGTCTCTGGGGGACCTTCACAAAGGCACAACAAAGGCTGTGTCCCCATTCTTGCTTGGCTTTTCCTTAGGACTTGCTTTCAAAGCCTGCACACCTGACTCCCTCAGCTGAGGCAGAAGATGAGTCTTGAAGCCTGGCCAGCTGGGTGCTCTAGGGTGTGGGATCTCTCTCTCCCCCCCATCTCTCTCACACACACTCTCAACACACTCACCCCAGTGTCTGTTTAGTCACCATCTAGGGATATCAACACAGGTTTTAAGTTCACCAGTGGCTTAGCTGCCTGGCATTATCTTAAAACTGTCCTGTCCACTTGTTCTGCCTATAACAGGGACCTGTGACCCTAGACAGCTGCCTTAACACTCTCAATGGCCTGATGTTGCTAGAGAGGAACCTTAGCTTGCTTTCTAGAAACCTACTTCAGAAAGCTATCAACACAGGTCTCCTGCTTCAGAAGGTCAAAATGCTTCTGAGCTGGGCAGGGACAGCTGAGCTGGTCTACATTTCCCCCCCACTGCAGGGTTGGATTGTACCCTTGGATCATTCTGGCTAGAATTTGGGTGTCGCTGTGCCTTAGCCTGGTGAATTCTGGGAGTGTGCCAGACCCTGCAGCTAGGCTGGTGGGGAACATGGAAGAGGCTCCCTACTTCTAGGCTTCTTGCTGGTGACCCCTCCTTAGTGCCACTTTGTCCTGGCCAGCTGTGTTCTGCTTTGAGACTTGCCCCACAGCCCAGAGCTGCAGTAGAGTGCTTCATTCAGACTGGGATGCACAATCAGTCAGGTAAACGCTGCTGGTTGAATTCTCTTAGTTGGGTCTATGCTACAGGATCCTGGGTGCATGTGGGCTCGGCAGGGCAGTCAAGGCTCCTCTAGGCCATGTGTCTTCCATGAAGCCCAGCTGTCCAGGTCCCAAGCCTACCAGGAGCCACCTCCAACTCTATCCACTGCCCTCACTCAATCTCTGAAACTCAACACTAATTTATTTTTTACTCCACTAGCCTCAAAACAAGCCTGCATAAGCAGCAACATCCAGCCAGCCAGCAGCGCACACCTAAAAGGTATCCCCTCACAAGGTACAGCGACTAACAGCAAACTAAAGAACGACTTTTATTTTTAATAAAATAGTGGAACATGAAAAATATCATATATTACAGATATACATAGGCAGACATTGCCCTCCCTGGCTGGTAGAGACCACAGGAGACCAAAGTTTGTCTTCCCAAGGGCTTCAAGTGAAATAATTTGTTTAACAATTGAGAGTCAATAAGCCCTATGGATGCGCTCCAATGGCTCTCCCCCCTCCTCTCCACAAATCAGTCCCAGTGCGGTAGAGCACTCTGGCTTGGTTTCCATTAAAAAGCCACAAAATGTAACAGGCTAAAGGGTTTCTGAGGCCCAGGCCTCCTAGTTCTTTTGTTAGAAGATTTCTTTTGTTGTCTTTTATGTACAGCAAAATACTTGTCTCTTTACTTTCATGGAAAGAGGAAAAAAAAATGTATTGCACATCATTTGGGTTGTCCAGTGTGAGGTTCGGGGGAGGGTTCTATGTTGGAGAGAGATGAAGGCTGGGGGTGGGCGACTCTCTTTAAGGGACCCTAAGGCCCCAAGTGTGTAGATGGCTCAGGCTCACCCCTGCCCCACCTCGAAGCCTTGCTAGGGGTGGGGGTGGGTCGTGGGGGTAGGCCTCTGCGTGGCTCATTTGCTAGCACAAGGGAGGCCCTTTAACTTGCAAAGAAGCTATCTGGCTTCAAGTCTGTAAGCCAGCAGCAAAGCCTACTCAATGCACAGATGTAAGTTTGAGGCTGAAACAAAAGTTTTTCTTCCCAGGAGGGCAGAATCAACAACTTTACCACAAATGAGTTACACAAGAGGGTCCCTCTGTGAGGAGTGCCCCTTCCCAGAAGCACCAACTCAACAAACCCTTTTGGCATATTGTGTCATCCTGAAATTCAGAATATATATATATAATATATATATATATATATATATATATATGTATATAAAATCTCCACCAACCAGCCAACAAAGAACTGCAGCCTACTTGGTTCTGCCTCCCCTATCACACACAGGCCGGAGGCTGAGCAGGGAGCTCATACTTCCCAAGGTGAGGTTTTGGGGGGTGCTGGGCTTTTTTGTAGATTCCTGTGCTGGTGACCACACTGGCTGGTTTCCTCCGGCTCTTTCTCTTTAGCCCACGGCTGCATACGTGTTGCCAGGACTGGAGGGTCTTGGAGGTCCAGACCCACACCCCGCTGGTGATGCCTACCACCAGGAGCATGGACACCTTGACCATGAAGACCTCTACCGCAGGGATGGAGGTGGCCATCAGGCAGTCAGGCGTCTTGGTCTGGTTGTTCATTTTGCACTTGTGCTGTGCCGCCAGCATCTTCCAGTAGTCCATGTTGAGGCGTTCGTAGAAGTAGCAGGCGATCACACAGGTGGCTGGCACAGTGTACAGGAGGGAGAAGACCCCGATCCGCACCATGAGCTTCTCCAGCTTGTCAGTGTTCTCCCCGCCTGTTTTCATCACCCTCCGGATGTGGAACAAAGCCACGAAGCCAGAGAGGATGAAGGAAGTGCCGATGACCAGGTAGCAAGCCAGCGGGACCAGCACGAAGCCAGTGAGAGCATTGACGTCCATGCTACCGACGTAGCACACACCGGTGAGCTCGTCCCCCGCCACCCTGCGCATCACTAGGATCAAGATGGTCTTCACAGCCGGGATGGCCCAGGCCGCCAGGTGAAAGTAGCTGCTATTGGCTTCAATGGCCTCGTGTCCCCACTTCTTGCCAGCAGCCAGGAACCAGGTGAGCGTGAGGACCACCCACCACAGAGAGCTGGCCATGCCGAAGTAATAAAGCACCAGGAAGACCAGGGTGCAGCCGGTGCTCTCTAGCCCCTCCTGAATGACGTACAGCTGGCCACTGTCCCTGTCGCAGGCTATGCTCTCTGCGCCGGCAAAGAGGCGGATGATATAGCCCACCGAATAGACGCAGTAGCACATGGAGAGAAAGATGATGGGGCGCTCTGGGTACCTGAAGCGCGACGGGTCGATGAGGAAGGTAAGGACCGTGAAGGCGCTGGAGAAGAAACACAGCACCGACCAGATGGCCAGCCAGACCACTGCGAAGCGCTTGTCGTTGCTACTCCAGTACACGTCCACCCCCGGGGTGCAGAGCGGCGCGCAAGACGCACTCTTCTCCACGTGGTGGAACTTGCCCGGGTTGTCGCAGCCAGCGCGCCCCGTTACCCCGTCTTTCAGCGGGTGCTCTTGCGCGCTGTGGGGTCTTTGGGGTCTGAAGAGCGGCGGGAACATACCTGAGCCCCTGCTGGGCTCGTCTGAGCCGTTGTTGGGCGCCTCCATGCACAGGTAGTTGGGGTCATTCTTGTTCGGTAGTTTGCTGCAGTCCAGGGAGTCGGGCCACTTGAAGTTGAACTGCTCCATGATCGGTGAGCACTTGAGCCGGGCTTGCTCGCACATGACCCGGCAGGCGGGGATGGGCGTAGAGACCTGCTCGGTGCACATAGGCGCGTACAGCGAACACAGGAAGAAGCGAAGGTGGCCGTGGCAGCCGTACTCCACGAGCGGCGCGAACTCGTGCAGTTGGATGGCCGCCTCGCGCTGGTTCTCGTGGCCCATCAGGTTGGGCATTCGGGTTGTGTTGTAGCCGATGTCCTTGCACATGGGAATTTGCACGGGTTGACACTTGCCGTCTCCCGGACGTTCCATGTCCATGGAGCTGATGGCCGCGCACGAGCCCATCACCTGAAGCACCAGCCACAGCCAAAGGCGGGAGCCCGGGTGCTGCATGATGGAGCCGGCAGTGTCTCGGCGCGGCTCAGAGCCGCAGCTCCCGGGCACCGGCTCCTGCTGCCCGCGGCTCTGCGCCCCGGCTCGGGCCCCCGCGCATGCCCGCCCAGCCTGGCCGGAGCGCTGTTCTCAGCGCCCGGGGCCCCCGCAGTGCGCGCGGCCTTAGCCGAGTCGGGGGCGGCGGGGGAGGGGAGCGAAGTTTGCAAACAATACCGCGGAGGAGCGCGGCTGCCGCAGCTCTCGGCGCAAACTTTGGCCTCTTCTCGGCGCGCGCGTCCGAGGACAGCGGTGGGGCCGCGCGGGCTCTCTGTGGCCCCGGCGCCCCGCGACTCCTCCCTCCCGGCGCCCGCCTCGCAGGCCTCGCCAACAGCTGTTCCCAGCTCGGCGTCCCGGGATGAGAAGACTTGCAAAAAGGCAAAGAGGGGGGGAAAAAAAGCCTATTGGTGACAGGCCCCGCCCCCGGCCGCCGCCCCGCCCCGCCGCTGCTTTGCATCAGAAAGCCTAGCGCCGGGGGCAGCCTCCGCCCGCCGCCCCAGCCCTGGGCTCGACCCCAGCCCTCCTTCGCCAGCCTTTCCTCCCGCCTGCCTCTCTGCCAGCGCTCCCCTTCCCGGGTGGGGGGCCCGGGATTGCGCCCCTCCCCGCGCACCCGGAGGAGCCGAGGTTACGGAACTTTGGGGACTTGCGGGGACGCGGGTGGGGGTGCTCCTCGCCCGGGGTTGGGGGTTGGGGGCTGTGGGCTGGGGACGCATCTCCTACCTACTTTTATGATAGGTCCCCAGCGGAGGGCGCTTTCAAAGAGACGTGGGATTTGCGTTTTATGGCGGTGCTCATAAAGTGGCCCCTCAGCTTGTAAAGCTGCCCGCATCTTCGCGAGGCCGAGGGTTAGCAGCCCGGGGCGCGGGGCTCCGGCTCTGGAAAGGGGCCGCCTTTGAAATTTCAAAAGAGCCGAGCGCAGGGGAGGGGGAGGGGACTTGGAAGCCGGAGTTTAGGGCCACTCCTGTGAGATCTACTCAAGGGAACGGGGGAAGGGTCGGGGGTCGGCTTTCCGGGCCTTTGACACCCCGTACCCCGGGAACAGGGGGTCGACTTGGGTCGCAGTGACCTCACCGCGGCCCACGAATCTGGGCCATCAGGCAAGGCGGGCTAGTGGCTTCTCTAGGTGGCTGGGTTTATTTATTATAGGAAGTCGGGTATTTATGTTACTTGGCGTGAGATATGACCGGTCCGCGCCCTCCAGGGAGGCTTGAGGCTGGGTCTCAGCCGTGGGAGAGCGCGGAGTCAGCTCAGCCTCCGGCCGACGCGCGTGCGGAGGCGGAGGCGCGCGCCCAGGTTCCCAGCAAGAGCCAGGGGTAGCTCTTCACTTTGAGCGGCTGGCTCTTCCCTTAGGGTTTGGGCCAATTTGTGATACGGTCACTCGGGACACAGCTCCTCTACCTTCCTACCTGGCACTGAGAGTTCACCGTGGACCCCCACCCAATCCCTGGGTGTCCAAAAATACTGGGGTGTGTCACCTGTCGGGGCCTCTAATCTTATATAAACAGCCCCCTGGGGGATCGCTCACTTTCCCCTTAGACACCCTCTAGGTCCGGCATTTGAAGTGTTTGGGAAACTCCCAGAACCGTCAGTGCGGCCTTCTCCACCTGCACAGGGGCAGCTGGGCTTCTTGCTCATCTTCCTGAAGGTCCTGCTCACCCCAGGCGCACACACTTGGGGGCTTTGCGGTACGCAGGCGTCTGGGAGCCCACGGTGGCCAGCTGTCTCCAACAAGACCCCAGGAAGTAGCTTGGCTGCCCAGGAGCCTTCCTCCCCGCCCAGTCCCTTGTAAGCAGCGGCGGAGCCCTGCGCTTCCTCCAAGAGGATCAGCTTCTAATTAAAACAAGGCCTCAGCTTTCAATCTGCAGGAAACCCGTGTAGTTAGCTTTCCTTCGGTCCTTCATTCATTCGTCAGCCATTCGCCGGCAGACGTGCGGCTGGGACCTAGGATCCTAGAATCCATGGGCAAGTTCCTGCCGCATCTATGGGTGCCTGGGTCTCTAGCCTTTCACAGAGGGAGTTGGGTCCAAGGAGCCAGTCGTCAGCCTGAGGTTAATACTGCCCGAAGTGCTGCCTAACATCTTGTTAATTACCCCAGAAAAATCTCACGTGTGTTAAGAGCCTGCTGTTTGTATAAGGATAGCTGCTTGGATATTTGTAGTTTAGCAAACTGTTTGCAAAACCTTTAAGTAAGGAAGGATTCCTGAGAGGGACATTACTTCACTCTAAGACAGGCTTGCTTGCAAAGGTCCCTCTTGACAGCAGGCTGGAGAAGGGCGTAGCTGGCTCAGCTCTGGAGCAGGGTGCAAGCTGTTTGGGAAATATGCCCCAATTGCTCTTTTATGCAATGGCTTAATTCTGCAGTGTTCAGACCTATTATTTTGGCCGTGACCACTTCATATTGCTTTCTTCTCTCCTCTAAAAATGTTTCATTTATGTGTGTATGTTTGTGTCCCTGTGAGCCTGAGGCCAGAGGGCATCTCCTCCCTGGGAACTGGAGTTATAGGTTGTTGAGAGCCACTCTGGATGGGTGCTGGGAACTGAACCCAGATCCCCAGCAAAAGCAGTATTTGCCTAACTGCTGAGCCACCTCTCCAGCTCATATATATATATATATATATATTATATATATATATATATATGCATTGCTCAGGCAGACGCCCTTTGCTCTGCCCAGCCAAGAGTAAAAGCTACAATACACATTAGTATCTAAAAATGAGGCCCTTAGAAATCAGCAGTGCAAGACAACTCGTAACTAATAAATGAAAGGTCCCTTTTGATGGCTTCGGCTGAATAGATATTTTATTTTACTTTATTTTATTTTATTTTTCTTTCCCGTGTGTGGGATTTGAGATGTGTGATTCAGGAGCAGCCTGGTCCCCTGCTGCTCAGCCCTGACTCAAAACCGGCCCCCCTCTGGCAAGCGTTATGGAGAATTGGGAGGAATTTTATGGCTGTCTCTCTCCCCTCAGCTCTTTTTTCTTTTGTCTTCTTTGAAGAATGACTTTAGACATTTTATTTACATATTTAACCACGGATGAAAGAGGGAAGAGAAAGCATTGGGGGATGTCTTGGGAATAGTGCTATGTTTAAATTAATGGAAATCTTATTAGGCTTCTAAAATTTTGAGCAAGGATTGTTAATGAAACTTTATAATTAAACATGATTTCAAATAATGTCCAAGTGCAAGGGATACTTTGGCCCCCAATCACTATATATATATTATAATATTATTATATATTACACCCACACACATATATATATGATCTAGGAATGCTAGCTTTAAACATTACCTTTGAGTTCTTGCAAATGTTTAGCAAGGAAAGTGTAAGGTTTTTAAGAAGAAATAGTACAAGAATATGGTAAAAAAAAAATAGTCCAAGTCAGGCAGTACTTTGAACAAGAACTAAACATTTTTGGAGGTGGCAGAATTGAAAGGAAGTTCCTATTTCCTTCCCTTTAAACTGGCAAAGTCAGAAGTAAAACAGAGCTTTGACACTCACTAGTAATCAAAGTTGTATCTTTCCTTAATACGTCGTCCGCAAAGGAAACCATAAGCACTGCTAGAGGTTTTCTGAAATGGGATTAGAGAAAACCCAAATAATCTCTTTAAGATAAAAAAAAAAAAAGTACTGAGCCTCTTACAATAAAGAGAAATTAAACCATAAGCTTAGCCTGTTACAAGCTAATTGCAAGAGTAACCGTGTGGGCTATGAGCAGAGGTTATAAAAAGACATGAAATCCTGTCGCTAAGCTTGAAGATGAAACAGGGTTCTGGCTTCTGAAGCTGTCTCCAGTTGACAAGGCTCTCCTGGAACCTTCGGGTTTGGGGATCCAGTTGGAAAACTCCTTAGGTTTATGTTTGGATTTAAAGAAGGTCTTTTCCAGCTGTTCCTTAAAGTAAGAAGGGAGAATCATTTTGTCTTCTAATAAGTTTCTAAACTTATTAGACGTAAAAAGTGTGCAGAAAACCAAGTTTTCCAATCAAGTGAGCTTGGCCATTTCACTACCATTATTTTTTTTTCCTCCATAGGAAAATACCTTTAAGTCATTTGAAGTGATATTTGGTGAAAATCAATCTCTCCTCTCTCTCTCTCTCTCTCTCTCTCTCTCTGGCACGCACACGTACTCTTTGCACCAAAAAGCAGAGAAGAGGTGCAGGTTACCCCAAACTCTACGAACACAAGTTTAATTACATCTCACTAGTTGTAAGATGCTGGGGGTGAGTGAAGAGCAAGCAGAAAAGCCCTCGGCTTCGGCATCCCGAAATGTGTGGAGGAGCATCCGGTCTGCTGCAGAGCAATTTAGGCCGCTATTTTAAGGCCACTTCCCTTGAAATGTGGATTGAAATATTACCAGAGGTTCCGCGGGGCGCTTTCGTGTGAATTGCAAATCAAGCCTCGCTTTAATCCTCTTTCAAGGCCGGGCCTTGGATCGCTGGCGTCGCTCGGCTCCCCACTGCTTCTGGCGCAGAAGGGACCATTCAAGGGGGCAGCTCCCCTCCTCTGTTCCCACACTCCAAAAAACAACACTGCAGACAGACACCCTCCAACTAAATTAGATTAAACTCCTTCTCTTCCACAGTGCATTAGCCTTTTGCAGCCAGGCTCGGCTGATCGCTCCTCCCCACTTAAAGACATAGCACAGCTTTTCCATTTTAGCCACTGCCACAGGAACGCGATAAAAAAAAAAAATCTTTAAAAAGGCACAAAGTGCTTTGGCCTAAGTGACTTCAGACTGCAAGAACACCATCTGTTTAAAACACAAGCTGACCTATGCAAGCCAGGCTGAATCTCACAGGGTGGAGCTACACCCCATGCGAAGGGCTTACACCCTAGATCAGCCTGGTGTTCTTTTCTGAAAAAGAAATTATAGAATTCCCCCTACAAAGTGAAGCAGGCAAATGTATGAGTCTGTTCTACATTAATATCCCAGAGGGATATGAATAGAGGACAATGTGCTGAAATTAACCCTCCTCGTGCACACCTTGGGGTCCAGGTTTCCAGCTCCCGGCCTGCACAGGTCTTCAGCCCCTCCTGAGCTGCTGGAGTGGTGCACCAAACCGAACACCATTCCAGTCCCACCTGTTTCTTTCTGTTTTACTCCTGGCCTCCAGCGCTCCTTCCTGGCATCCTGGTCTCCTTCCTTGCCTGTGCTGAAGATCTGGGTTACTCTAGCCAGGGAACTGGTCCATCCCAGGCCTCTGCCTTGCGTGGATGAAGGAGGGCACTGGGATCATACAAAGGAACTGTCCCTTTAGGGACAAAACCTGGACAACCTTAAGCCAGGCTCTGGCTGCTGTCACTGGGTCTGAAGCTCTTCTATCACTTTCTAAGGCCATGAGAACAGGACTGAATCATGTGACCAGCCACACTGAGCTACTTCTGGTCTCTGGGTCTTGCTCATCTGAAAAATAGTGCTTAATCTGATGGAGGCAGTCACAGGCTGTTTCCGTGGAGGTATGCAATGTGAGTGGAAGGTGGGGCATGACATTTTTAGACAGCAGAGCATCGGGAGCTGCCAGCGTCGGGACCTTAATAATAATACTTGCTGAGTACCTGCGATGGTTATCTTATCAACTTGGGGGAATCTAGATTCACCTAGGAGACACATCTCTGGGCTCATCTGTGAGGGAGCCTCTAGATTAGGTTAACTGAGGTAAGGAAGACCCATCCTGAACCTGGGCAGCACCATGCTGAGGACTGGGGGCCTGGACTGAATAAAAGAAGAAAATGGGGAGTGCCAGCATTCATCTCTCTGTTTCCTGACTGCAGATGCAGTGTGACCAGTTGCCTCATGCTTCTGCCACCAGGACTTCTCCAGGAAGATGGACTGCACCCTTGAACTGTGAGCCAGAATAAACCCTTCCTTCCTTAAGTTGCTACTGGTCAAGAAGTCTATCCTAGCAACAAGGAAAATAACTAACACAGCGTCTCAAAAGTAAGTGATTAAAAAGCCAGTGTAAGTCATGAACAATTTACCTTTGCCACACATCCTGGCTGCTGAGGTCAACATTGTCACTTGATATTATGGGAACTCGAAGTGGGATGAGAGAGGACCCTCATCTCACAGATGGGGTGGGGGACCTGAGTCAGGTTATAGCTGTGGACACAGAGCTCTGTCTGGTACAGAATTCCTTGGTGGCCTCTGCCTCCCAGCAGCAGGTACTCTGGGAATGCTTGCAGCTAGCCATGACTTTGAGTAACCAGAGCCCACATTGCTGCCGTTCTTCCTGGACTGAGAGGGATCTGTCACTTTCTTATCATCAGTGTTCTTTGTCCTCTTTGAAGGTGTTGTTCAAAGTCACAGACGGTAGTGAAAACACATTTGCTTCTGAGCTTAGCTGTGGGGTCCGAGGCTGGTCACCTAAACTCTCTGAGCCACTTTCTGTTTTCCTACTGTAAAATGAAGATAAGACATATTTATAAGATTTGGAATGGAGTGAAATTAGACTACTCCAAGGAAGAATCCAGAACCCGGCTAGATGGGACGAACTGGTCAGCGGACCCACTGGTCAGTTTGACTTTTCTTTGTTAGATTCTTCATTGGCCTGTTGGAGGGTAAGATGGCTCACCGATTACCTCACTTCCACATGGCACAAGCCTCCTTCCCCTGTGGCTGCTGGTCTGGTAATGTCTTCTTCCTGTCTTGAATATAGGGAGCAAGGAGGAGCAGCTGCCAACCTTGCCTGGGTTCCAGAATTCTCAGTAAGTGGGAGACAAAGCAAGGTCCCTGAATGCTCCCGTCACTGAGTTCATGTATATTGCTCCTCCGTGCCCAGGGTCTGGATCAGTTACCCCTCCTGGCCACATGGCTCCAGCTCAGCCTTACATTTCAGCCTGTGCTTCCTGCAGGTTCTGTCCTACCTACTCACCTTCTTCCACAGGGCAACTTTGGAGTGTGAGGTTCAGAATACAGAAGGTATACTGGACCAAATGACCTTATTTCATTGAGGAGGAAGACCCCCAAACACCAGCTCTACCTATGCAGTGGGGACTGCTCCCTTAGTAACTCATTCACTCCTGCAAGTGTGTGCCACCTGCGGTGGGCCAGCTTTCCCCTCAAAGGCTTTACACACTGACACATTATCTGTACGTCTGATTTGGGGACACACACACACATACACGCACACACACACACACATACATGCACACATACAGAATTGGCTGTCACAGTACTATAAGGTGAGGTAAACCCTCTCTGAGACCTCCTCCTTTAAGCACCCATGGCTGCCTGCTTGTCCCTCCACCTGCAGACCTCTGATCTACCACAGCCTCACTCTGCTTTTTTTGTCCACACTCTAGGGTTAACTGGTTGCTTTACCAATGCGTTCGTCTCTGTTCTTCGTCAGGACAGTCCCTCCTGGAACCACTCTGGTCCCTCCTTCCTGTCCCTGCGAAGAGTGGTCCATGATACCCTTGCCAGGAAGCTCCACTCTGTGAGGACACCTTGAGAAGTTACAGATAGCTCTGCCCCTCCCTACCTGTCACCCAGAGCACAGCCTCCAGAAGGAGGCAGAGGACAGGCACAGCCATGTCAACATGGAGGAGAGCCACGTGATCAGCGCTGCTGAGAGAGTATCAGGGCTGAGAGGGACCAGGAGGTTGAAGGAGGCAGCAACAGACGTAGGCAGAGCAGTTATTGACAGCATTGAGGACAAAAAGTCATCCTGAGTAAGGACACAGGATGGGGGTGGGTGTCCAGAGCACATGGTCTTGGGAAAGAGACTAGAGCAGGTAGGGCTGAGTCCATGTCAAAGAAGAAAGATCAGGGTGGATTGCGGGGGTGGGGGGGGGTGAGGCAGGAGCCAGTGGAGAAAGCAGGTGGCACAGCGTGGTTTGGCAGGGAAGCCTGTCAGGTTGTGGGCCTGTGGCCCTGCTCTGAATGATGAGGAGCCAGTGATAGGCCATCTCCGGAGGGATGCACGCATGTCTGGCTTCCATCTTCTTAGATCACTAGCTGCTGTGACGAGAATGTGGGGGGGGGTGCGACAGTGGGATTAGTTGAGAAGCAGATGAGCCGATGAGCACAGTGGCCTGGGGAGCAGGCTGGGGTCTGGACCTTAGACGTAAAGAAGTCAGTAGTCACAGGTTGGAATCTGCTTAGAGAGCCTGGAAGCGACAAGCCTTGTGCGTGTGAAGGTTGGAGTCAACCTTAGAAGTTGGGCCACATCTTGTACTTGGTGTCAGGGTCTCTTGATTTGCTCCTCTATACCCCAGGCTAGCTGGCCCTCGAGCCTGATCCTTGAGCAGAAGGAAATTCTGTCCCTGCCTCTCAATCTTGCCATAGGAGTGCCCGGCATACATGGGTTCTGGCAAATGGAACTCTGGTCTTCATGCTTTTATAAGCAAGCACTTTGACCCAGCAAGTAATCTTCCCAGGGCCCCATCAATGCTTTTGTCACCCAGTCCCTCCCTCAGAAGAGGAAGCAGAAGTTCTAGAGGTGAGGTTAGCTCTCTACCCAGGTAACTTCTAACATATTGGGCAGATCTTGAAGCCTGTTCTCCACTGATGAGTTCAGGGCCTGACAGGAGTGTAATGGAGACTGGAGCCAAGGGGCAGAGGACAGTGAAGGTCAGGTTCTGTGGATTCCGAAGCCTGGAGCCTGCTGGCTCCTGCATGAAGCCTTCATGCCAGGCCCAGTCTACAGAGACAACTGGGTTTGCTGGGGCTTGGTGAGCCAGGACATGCCTGGCAAGTCTGGGCAGTCAGCTGCCACCTAGAATAGGAGCTTGGGGCCAAGATGCCTGGAGCCCCAGGGGAAGAACCAGGGAGCAAAAGTCTTAGATGGCACAACAGCCTGTACTAGGCATCACCTGACCAACTGTGGTCCCTAGTTAGCCACTCAAACAAGTGCTGGGGCTAGGCTATGGGCACCTGCCTATGTGGCCACCCTTAAGTAGAAGCCACTGTCCGCAGCATGGGGTTAGTTACAAGAAGTCTCTCTGATGGAGCTGGTTTCCTGGTGGAAGGGAAAACTGCCTGTGTATGGTACCCCACCCCATGGAGGGTTCAGCCTGACTTAGGAACCCAGAGACAGGCCTCAATAGCCCCTAGGAGCACACTTTTGTTTTTCAGTGCTGAGAACTAGATGTAGAGCCTCGCTCATGCTAACATTCGAAGATGGGTCAGTTACTCTTCTCGGTGCTGTGACAAAATACCTGACAAAGGTATTTAAGGAAGGAAAGGTTTATTGTGGCTTACAGTTTGAGGGTGAGGTCCATCATGGTGGGGAGTCAGGGTAGCAGGAGAATGAGGTAGATGACCACACTGCGTCCACAGTCAGGAAGTCAAGATGAACGCTGGTGCTCCAGGCTCTCCTGTGTGTGTGTGTGTGTGTGTGTGTGTGTGTGTGTGTGTGTGTGTGTGTATTTCTCTCTCTCATTCTCATTCCTTGCTTTTTGAGACAGGTTCTTACTGGCAGATTGTTTTGAGTTTCTAGAACCTTCAAGAAGTGAAACCTTACTAGAGAAAGTGAGTTGCAGAGGAGTAAGCCTTGAGGGGAGAGACACTTCCTGTCCACTCTCTGCTTCTTATTTTCCACATGTGAGGAGGTGATGCGTCACAGCCATGAGCCGCTCCCACCACCATGCCTTCTCTATCATGGTGGGCTGTGTCCCCAGATGATCAGCCAAGACAAATCCTTCCTTCCTAAATCACTTCTGTCAGATTTTCAGTTACAGTGGCAAGAAAGGTAACTATTACATTACTCCTTACTGGGTCACAGCCCATCAGGAGGGAGCCCTCCCTTCTAGCTGTAAGCTTGCCCATCAGCCAACCTGCCCTCGACCCTCTTTCCCCACCCCATTGCCCTTGATCCTCTCTCTGCACCCTTAGAACATGAACCAGCCCTCATCTGCACCAATAGAGCATCTCTAAGAAGAGAGAGGGGGGTTCCTTACCGTAAGAAAGAAAGGAGGAATTTCATGGATAACAGTGCTGTCTCTACAGTCTACCACATTAACAGGTGACCATAATCGTCCACTGTTCTCAACATTAATGGGAGGCTGGTGGCCAGTTCAGTGTCACTCAAGGGAGTTAGTTAGTTAAGGCAAGATATCCCGGAAAACCAAAGCTGACTAATTACTGGGGAGAGGCTCATTGTTTCACTTGTTTGAAAATTCATATCCAGCCATGTGCTGACACTCAGCCTTTCTACAGCTTTGGGCTCTGCTGTCCAGGGTGACACTTGGAGCTGTGCAGGCTGGTCTTTGGGAAGGTTTTTGGGAACCCATGAATCATTTCACTGGAGTTCTGGAACTGAGTGCCTTGTTCTGAGTCCTGCAGTATTTCCAGTGGCTGGGTTATCCTTTCCAGCATTGAAGCCTTTATCTCCGTCTGTCTGAGCTGGTCATCTTGAGGTGTGTGTGTGTGGGGTCCCCATCTTGCACACTCCAGCTCCATTCATAAGGGGGCCACCGGATGCTGGTGGCTCACAGCCAGCACTCACTGCAGGTCGGCTGTTTGTAGGAAACCAGAGTCTGGGACTGGACGTACTGTCCAGTAGGAACAAAGAGGATTCATATTGACCTTGGTATGGGGGAGTACAAGCACTATGGTTGGCATCAACTGGTTGTCTGCCTAGAAGGGCAGACAGATACATGGATACTCAAGGACTGTGGCCAGTTGGCATTCTGGAGTCCCCTGGTTTTGGTTCCTAGGGGCAAGTTGTGGCAGTAAGCTGAAGGTGGGGTGTCTGAACTACAGGGGAGCACTGTACCCTAGAGGGACACCTACACACTGTGCTTTCAGTGACCATAGGGTTGTGTTTGTGTTATAAACTGCCTGCTGAGGTCAGCTGCCGCTGCACGGGACCAGGACCAACGAGGCATCCATTGAACCTCCATGATGGTGGCTCCCAAGGGAGTCCTCTGGGTTTGCAGCAGGGTGTCACCTGGGGTTGGAATGGGAAGTTGGGCCACCAGTGTCCCACCTAGGGAGGCACCTGTTTCCTTTGAGTCTTGGCAGCCTGTCTGTGTATTCACCAGGCCTAGGGAGCGGCCTAATTACCCACGTAATAGCAGGTCACGGACGGCTTCAGGTTTCACAGGGGAGAAACATCTCTGCAAAGGCTTTTGATGTGGTTTATAAAGCCAGGAGGCCGTAGGGACCTTAGGTTTTAAGTGCCTGATGGAATGTGTAGGAAAAAGCTCCCACCATGCTTTGCAGAAAGGACACAGATCCCAGAGCTCAGGTTGGGCGGGCTGTCAGGGACTTCTGCTGCTGCTTGTGGAAGGCCCTACAGCAGCCTGTAGGCAGAGTTTTCATAACACCAGTAGCACACATACAACTTCCAGTGAAAGAGATAGCAGGACCATCCAAGAGAGAACACTTACACATTGTTCATAACCAAGAGAGTGTCTGCAGTCTTCTGAAGTCCCCACTGCTGAGCTTTGAGTGTTTCCACACCTTCCCATCCTTTGCCTCTTACACTCTTCCTGCCTCCTTCTCCCATAATGTTCTCCGAGCCTTAGTTGGGGGAGCTGTTTGATTTAGATATCCCATCTGTGACTGAGCACTTAACAGTCTCTTATTCTCAGCACTTTGAACAGTAATGGGTCTCTGCATTAATCATCATCCACTGCAAAAAGAAGCTTCTCTGACCAAGGATGGGAGTGCATGAATCTATGGATATAAACAAATATTTAGAAGGCAGTTTGACAACATGACCATTTTAATGTTTTATGTATTATTTTTATTTAATGGATATGAATGCACTGGCTGCATGTATGTAAGTGCACCATGTTGTGCATGCACTGGCTGCATGTATGTAAGTGCACCATGTTGTGCATGCACTGGCTGCAGGTATGTAAGTGCACCACGTTGTGCATGCACTGACTGCATATATGTAAGTGCACCATGTTGTGCATGCACTGGCTGCATGTATGTAAGTGCACCCCTGTTGTACATGCACTGGCTGCAGGTATGTAAGTGCACCATGTTGTGCATGCACTGACTGCATATATGTAAGTGCACCATGTTGTGCATGCACTGGCTGCATGTATGTAAGTGCACCCCTGTTGTGCATGCACTGGCTGCATGTATGTAAGTGCACCCCTGTTGTGCATGCACTGGCTGCATGTATGTAAGTGCACCATGTTGTGCATGCACTGGCTGCATGTATGTAAGTGCACCATGTTGTGCATGCACTGGCTGCATGTATGTCAGTGTACCCATGTTGTGCAGTGCCCACAGAGGTTGGAAAAGGCATCAGTTGTCATGTTGGTGCTGGAATTGAACCCAGGTCCTCTGCAAGAGCAGCCAGTGCTCTTAAGTCATATCTCCAGCCCAACAATATGACCATTTTAAAAATCAACTGGGGCCTGGAGCAATGGCTCAGTGGTTAAATAGCACTGGCTGCTCTTGCAGAGGACCTGGGTTCAATTCCTAGCACCCACATGGCAACTAACAACCATCTGTAACTCCAATTCCAGGGGATCCGATGGCTTCTTATGACCTCCATGGGCATTTCATGACACTTTCATACATGCAGCCAATACATTCATACAAAAAAATAAAAATAAAAGTAATAAAATAAAAAAATCAACATCAGTATGTTCTCCCTAGGGCCTATCATTTTGGTAGTCATGAGTTTTGACCAGTGAATGTTTATAGAACCAGGCACGAATTCCCCCTCTGCATTTGGAGCAGGCTTCAAATCCACTCAAGAGAGCAGTGTTTACCCTCCTTAACAGTCTTGCCAGGGTTGCACCAGTGGGCACGTCTTGCCTTGCAGGACGTTGTTGTCGCATGCAGGGTGCAGCACTGTATAAAACCACTGATGCCTTCATAGCACTTCAAGTACTGTGAAAGCTATCCTGCAAGGAGAGTTTCCCTCATCATTTCAAGATTGAATTCTGTATCCTGAAACCGAAGTGCCTGGTGTCTTTGGCAGTAGAGTCTCACCATCTAGTCATGGAGGCAACCTAGAGCAGTGACAGCAGCCTGTCTTCTTCATTTTTGGCTGCCTTTGGGGCCTCCCCGACCAGCAACTTTAGCTAAGTGTTCAAAACCTGCATGTTGAGAGCTCACTGTGGACCAAGTGCTGGATCTCCCCTTGTAGGGGTGCTGGGTCCACACATGGGGCTCCAAGAGGGGATTCTGGCAGCCGAGGAGGGAGAGGGCTGCGAGGCAGAGCCAAAGGGGGAATAGCCAGATCAGTGTCCACGGAAGCAGCTTGGGTTTAGAGGGACAAGGTAGGAGGAATCATCTCAATGAAGAAAAGCGGATAAGGAAGAAGTAAAGGAAACTTTGAGGGATGTGGAGACTGTCTTCCAGTTGGGGCGGGGAGCACAATTTCTGATCTGAACCTTGAATGTACTGACTGGGCTTATGGTATCTGAGCCCCCAGAACAAACAAGTGTGGACAGGGAGATGTTGAATACAGGGTACCCGGGGATGGGTCACTCAGGAATGGGTCCTTAATCATTTCCAGTGAACATACCATGGAAATGATAATATTTTGGCTTATTGGATTAAATAAAATTTTACATGTTTCTCTTTGCTTGCTTATTTGTTTGTTTTTGAGACAAGGCCTCATGTAGCACAAACTGGTCTCAAACTCACTATATAGCCATGGGTGACTTTGAACTTTTGATCCTCCTGCATCTACCTCCCTAGTTCTGACATGACAGGCCCACGCCACTGTACCGTTTCCTTTTTAAATCTCAATCTCTCTCTCTCTCTCTCTCTCTCTCTCTCTCTCTCTCTCTCTCTCTCTTCAGTACCCAGAAAGGCCAGAAGAGGACACCAGATCTCCTGGAGATGGAGATGGTTGTGAGCTGCCTGACATCAGTGCTTGGGTCTTATGCAAAGCAGCAAGTATTCTTAACCACTGAGCCATCTCTCCAGTCCCAGCTCCCAGTTTATGTGGTACTGGAAATTGAACCTGGAGCTTTATGCTAGGTCATGATCCATGTCCTGTGAACTGAGCCATGCTCTTTGCTCTTTAAGAGAAAGCTACAGAAGCCCCATATACATACACATGACAAAATGTACTTTTAAAAAGTAGCTACTGAGGGGCTGGAGAGATGGCCTAGCGGTTAAGAGCGCCGACCGCTCTTGCAGAGGACCCGGGTTTGATCCCCAGCACCCACATGGCAGCCGAGAACCATCTGAAACTCCAATTCCAGGAGAACTCCAGTTCCAGGGGAATCTGACACCCTCTTCTGACTTCCGCGGCATTGCACGACACGGGTGCACAAACTTGCATGCAGACAGTACATTCATACACATACAGAAATAAATAATATAAAAAAATAAAAAAAAAGTAGCTACTGGAATACTTGAAACCCTGCCTGTAGCTCATGATACACAGTTCACATGTGTTTCTTTTTTTTTCTTTTTTTTTTTGGTCTTTTCCACACAGGATTTCCCTGTAGCCCCAGCTGTCCTGGAACTCACTCTGTAGACCAGGCTGGCCTTGAACTCACAAAGATCTGCCTGCCTCTGCTTCCCAAGTGCTAGGATTAAAGGCATTTGCCACCATGCCCGGCCTACACATGTGTTTCTTGAAGGCCCAGTCCACCCCATGTCTCCTTTGTCATGTGCAGTCATTTAGATAAACGTGAATGTGTTCATGACTTTTAGTGACCTTCAAGGCACCCACATTCTTCACATAAAAATTAGAACATTCAGCTTCTCAAAAGCTCACAATGTGGCCCCACGTTAGACTGCAGGAAGGGTATACTATGCCCCAGAGACTAGATGGGATTCTGCCATCCAGTCCTGCCTGGTATTGGGTATTGCCTAACTTTGTTCTTTTGGTGCCCACAGAGCCCATGGGCAGCTAGCATTCTAGCTCCTAGGGAGGCAGGAACTCCCTGGGTAAACTGGGGTGACCCTGTACGGAGTCAGACAGTGAGACAAGGTCACTGGGGCCACAGTCCAGTTGCAACAGCAAGGAGGTGCTAGCCTCTGCCTTGGTTTCCCTGCGTGGGAAGCAGTGTAATTATATGTACATAGCAGAGTTGGGAAGCTTAATTACCATATGGGAAGCAAGGCGTGACTACAGCAGACTGTGGAAGGCTGAGGAGGTGGTCTCACTGGCCATTTAGCCAATGGGACGCCTGACTTGCCTGGGTGCTGAGGGAGGGACGATGCGTATAATCTCTTTAGGACACTGGGCAGGACCGGTACCAGAGCCCTCTTTGGCCTCCTCAACCCCAGGCTCTGGAGATAGTGTGAAGGGTGTGGGACGGCCAAGCCCAGGTTTCCATGCTGGGACTCTCATACCGGCTGGGCCCCAGCAGAACTAATACTCCTGACTTCATGCCTTCTCCTTCTCCTTCTAGGTCCCCAATAACCTGAGTTTTCCCAAGAGAGGAAGGAGACCCACTAGAGTCCTGGTATAACTGGGCACAATGACAATGGGGGACAGAGCAGAGGTTTCACCCTGGGTGCTGCTCTCTGTAGAAGAGGACTAGCCCTCCTGTCGTATGGCATGTCTGGCTTCGTGTCCCTCCAGACCAGGCCAGTGCTGGCAGAGGGTGTGGCCTTATGGGGCCCTGGGTGACCCAGGGCAAAACAAGTCTCTGTGCAGACAGAGGCTGGCTCCTGAAGCTGGGCAGGGTGGGCAGAGGGAGCTGTGAGTGCTCACAGGAGGTCTTGGCTCAGCCCTGAGGGCCTTCTTGTCATTTGCTGGCTGCTGGGGCCAAGATCAACCAAAAGCAGAAGGCAGAGGCTCGAAGCTGTGGGTGAACCCAGCAAGAGCAGCTTGTCTATTCACTTGTTCAGGCCTTTTAGAGATAAGACGCCTTTGACAAAGCAATATGGATGTCACTGGAGGTGGAAGGTACTGGAAGTCGAGATGGAAAAGACTCCCTTTCAACCCATCTCAGCATGGAGCCTCCAGCCACGGCCTCCCCAGGAGTCCACCTGAGCTCACTCTGCCTGGTCCACCTTCCCCTGGCCCTCAAGGTCATTCCATTGAGGATGGTCTGACTCTTAAAGGTGTTGCTTCTGTGAAGAGATGTTCACTCCTTGTTCTTAGCTTCTCCATAGAGGATGGGAATGTCTGTGGTTCCCATGTCAGGGCCAGGAAATGAAAGACTCCTAAGGCAGACAGGTGGAGGGACACGGTTTGCAGGACATTGACCAGCCCTTTGAGTGCCATCTTCAGTCCTATGACAACTGTGCTGAGCCAGTGTCACCAGCTTTGTATCCCGTAACCTCACCACTCCCAAGGATGCCATGATCCCTGTCTCCATTTCATAGCCCAAAAACCTGGGGACAGAGGCTCAAGAGCTGGCTTTTAGGCACAGGAGGACAGAACCTATGCCCACAACCTTGCAACCCTGTTGGTCTGCAGGGCCCAGGGTAAGGAAGAGTCTGACAGAAACTAGGGGAGTTTGGTTCTGAGTGGCCTCACTACAGAACAGGACAAGCTGTAGCCAGTGACCTGTCAAGAGCTCCCTCAGCTCTTGCATGGGGAGGTTTGCCTCGAATGGAATGGTCTGTCGCTCACTGAAGGCGTCCTGGCATAGTGTCACAGGGTGATGCCAGAAGGAGGCAGGCCAAGGGCAGCATGGGTGACTGAGGGGCTGTGGATAGTGCTATAAGCCCGTCACTGACAAGGACAGCAAATATCTGCATTCTGAGGCCATAGCTGAGCTTGGCCTGCCACACTCCCCCTGGAATTCTCACCATTGGACCTCAGTCAACAAATGTAGACAGAACCCAATCACACCCACCCTGCTGATCACAGTCCACAGGCAGATATCACCTGAGACCTGTGTGTGGTGGTTCGTCTTCATTGTCCACCTGATGGGATTCAGAATCACCGTGGATACACATCTCTGGGCATGTCTCTGAAGGAAGGAAGACCCACTTGGGATGTGAATGGCATCTTCCCATGGGCTGGGGACTCAAACTGAATAAAAAGGAGCACCAGCAATCCTCTTTCTCTGCTTCCAGGCTGTGGCTGCCACGTGACCAGCTGCTTCACACTGCTGCCATACCTTCACCACCATGATGGACTGCACCCTCAGACTGGAAGCCAGAATAAGTCCTTCTTTCATATGTTGCCTTTGCCAGATATTTTGTCACAGTAATAGGAAAAGTGACTAATATACTAAGCAATGTAGACCGTAGGCAGAAGGGAGGTGATGGTCGCCTGATCCCGTTCTTGGGGCTCCACATATCTGCTCACCTTCCATTCTGAAAGGCCGAGTTCCATGGTGGCCAGAGCTCTACGCAACATGTCACCAGGATCTCACTGCATGGGCTTTGTTGAACCTTGTATGTTTTCCACCTATGATTTCCTGAGAGCACCCCTCCATCTCCCCTTATAGATAGAGACTGTCATGACAGACAGCTCTCCTATTACTCCACATAGTTTGTGTGCCTCCTCCCATGACTGGGCGCTAACATTATTTCCAATTTCTTTTTCTTCTCCATGTCACTCCGAATGTGTCTTCGTGTTTTTTTTTTGTGTGTGTTCATATGTGTTCATGCATGCTTCTGAATGTATATGTGTGTTCATGGGTATGTGTATGTGTGGATATATGTGTATGCATTCATGTGTGTGTTCATGTGTGTGCACCTGTGGGTAAGTGCACTCGTGTGCACCTGTGGAGGCTGGAAGACAACCTCTAGTTTCATTCCTCAGGTGCCTTCTACCTTTTGTTAGTCTGGAAGTTCATCCAGTAGTTTAGGCTGGTTGGCCAGGGAGCCCCTGGGATCTGCCTGTCTCCACTTTCCCAGTGCTGGGATTATAAACACAAGCCTCTGGGCCCCACTTCTTTTGTTTTGTTTTGTTTTGTTTTTTTGACATAGGGTTTCCCTGTAGCCCCAGCTGTTCTGGAATTCACTGCATAGAGCAGACTGGCTTCTACCTCACAAAGATCTGCCTGCCTCTGCCTCCTGAGAGCTGGGATTAAAAGCATGTGCCATCATGTGGTCTACTTTTTATGCAGGTACTGAGGATCTGAACTCGGGTCCTGATGCTTACAAGCTAAGCACTTTGCCAACAGCCATCTCCCCAGTCTTCCGTGTCACTCTTTATCTTCCACATCCTCTAACATCTTAGAAAGGGAGTAGCCTGGCTTTGCTTTCGTTCTCTGAACTTGCTCAGCTACTGGGGTCCCTGGCCAGAGAACATGAGGTTGACTTTTGGCTTCTGGTTGTCACATACCCAAAACAAACTCTATCTAAACCTCAGTTTTGGCTGCCGAGTACAAGCTGGCAGCTCATCCGGCTTGAGAGGTTGGGCTCAGAATGGGGGGGGGGGGTGGCTCATGGCACCGCAGTCCCCTGTCTGGGTGGACAGGTTACCAGAGGTTTGGTGAACCAGAGCTGGAAATGCTTACCCAAAGGCATGCGGGAGGAAGCCCAAAGCTTGCATCCTTCTCCAAGCCTTTGGTGCACCACCAAAGTGTCACACACACCTTTTTCTGGTCCCTGTGAAAGTCCCCAGGATGGACAAGCAGGTGGCTCAGTCAGTAAAAGCACTTGCTTGACATCAGGCCTGACAATCTGAGTTGAGTTCAGTTCCTGGGACCTACAAGGTAAAAGGAGAGAACAGACCCCTGTAGTTTCCCATGATCTCCACAAGCATATTACAGCACCTGTAGCAACATACACACAAGGCAGGTAGACAGGCAGGAAAGGGGAGGGGCAGAAGAAAAGAGAGAAGCAGGGAAGGGAGGGAGGAAGGGAGAAAGGGAGGGAGGGAGGGAGGGAGGGAGGCAGGCAGGCCGTACGTCCCTCTGTGAGGCCAGTCTCTGTCCCCCTGATGCTCTTGGGGATGTCTCCCACAACTTCTCTCCCCTGCAGCTTTGCTGCTATGCTCTTCTTTTTGTTTCTCTCTGGAGAGAACCTTCTCCATGTCCAGAAGTATTTTTTACTAGCCTCCAGCTCTGGGGCTGAAGATGAACATGTGCCTTCCAAGACTCACTGTGTCCACCAACACAGAGCACTTTATGAGCGAGTTACCGAAGGCACCACTGGAAACAACAGGAGGACCAGCCACTGTGGGGACACAGCAGGAGGCCTGGAAAAGCAGAGGGACAAAAGCCTTTCTCCAGGGCCGACTTAGAACACAACGCTGTTTGTTGCGCGGCCAGCTTTTAAAAGGGCTCCTTAAAAGGATTCTGAGGCTGTCTTTCTGGAAGCTTCTCTTCCAGCAGATTCCCATTAACCAGGGCTTGGGAGTCGGGGCAGGAGGAGCGCTCTGGGTGGTCCAAAAGCTGGTGTGGGGCTGGGGACCTGTGAGGCACCAGTCATCCCTTACAGGAAGACTTTTCAGAGAGGGGCGGGCTCCATTGTGAGGCTGGTTGGTGTGGGTGAAGGTGAAGACTCTGCCTCTGGAGTCCCCCTCTGGGCTGGGGGTCATCTCGGTGTCCACTACCAGTGCCTTTTGTTGCTTTAGATGAACTGCAGGTGGAGGCCCAGAGGCCGGCAGAGCCATCTGCTCTTCTGTTTACCAGCTGCAGTACTCTGGGCCGCTCGCACAACCTCTCTGAACCTCACCTTCCCACCTGAGAAGCCAGTGCGTGGCAGGTTTCAGCCTCACCCTGTCTCTTGTCTCAGCCGCTTAGAAGTCAGATTACTGGTGATATGGCTCTGCAAATGTAGGTCAGTTGCAGCCAGGCAGTGGACTGACTGCCTGAGAGGGGAAGGAGGGCTCCTGAGGAGACGCACTGCTGGGGCCTCAGGCCATAGTGCTATAGATGTTGCAGTTGCTGTGGCTGACTATCAGTCATTCACCTATCTACCATCTGTTAATCACCTATCATTCATCCATCATATATCCATATTCTGTTCATCTATCATCTATTTGTTATTTATCTATATGTCAATCAACTATTATCTATCATCTGTCTTATTCTAGTTGTCATCTATTACCCTCCCATTTATCATTTATTGATAATCTATTTGTTATCTATCTGTGGTGGTTTGAATGAGTGTCCCCCATAGGCTTTAAGTATTCAGACATTTTGTCTCCAGTTGGTGGCACTGTTTTTGGAGGTCTTAGAAGGTGTGGCCGTGCTAGAGGAAGTATGTCACTGGGGGCAGGCTTACTGAGTTTAACAAGCCTCGTGGTCTCCAGTCTCGCTCTGCTTCCTGTGCTCTTTGTGAGATGTGACCCTTGGCTTGCTGCTCCAGATCCAGCCACCATGTCTCCCGCCACAATGGACTCTAATTCCCTGGAACCGTCAATCGTAAGCTCAAGTAAACTCTTCCTTTTATAAGTTCCTTGGTCATGGTGTTTTATCACAGCAACAGAAAAGTGACTAATACACTATCATCTACTATCTTTCATCTTTTATCTATCATCTATCTTTCACCTACCTGTCACCTCTCCTCTATCATCCATCTACCCTCTTTTTATCATCTGTTCATCTACCATCTATGTATCATCGTCTATGCTTGCATCCCTCTGCTATCTCTCACCCCCTCCTGCATCTGTCTGTCCATACCCAACCCTTACAGCTTCTCTGTGTCCCACTCCTGGTGTTTGACCCCTTCCCAGTCCTCAAATGGAGTCACTGTTTGGAATGAGTGTGTCTCTCTGAGTGTCCAGTGCTATCCCTGCGCAGGTGCCTTTGGTAAAGGACAGGCAAATGACTGTGGCCCAGGGTGCTGGCCATGTTGAGATGGTTTACAGGGCCTGGGATGGGGTGTGAGTTCCCAGAGGCAGATCAGCACACCTGTTTCCATCTTCCTCTCTCCTGGGTCCACATTGAGCCTCTGCCCTGTTCAGCTGCAAAGGGCACAGAGCAGTCTGCGTCCTGGTCAGCATGGAGGTGCCTTGGCAGTTTGACGAACCCAGCTGTCATGGAAAACATTGCATTGCTGTTTCTGTTTTCTCTTTTAGCAACTGCATTGGATTGTGAAGTAGAGCCCTGAGCCCCGGGTGGGAAGGTTTGAATAGTTACTCCTGAACGCAAGGTGTTCAGGGTACATCTGTCTTGTAGTAGGGCTGTTAGCCGGGGGTGGGGGTGAACACAGCCCCAGCCACTGTGCCTCTCTCTTTCCCTCGCCACTTCCTGCCTTTCCACCCTGGGCAGAGGACAATGTAAAGCTCACTCCTTTCTCTTCCCTGCAGGTTCTAGAAGGGCTTCCTCTGTAGCTCGCCGCCCTCTCCAGGTGACAAGCCGGGTGCCCCTCCCACTTCAGCACTGTCCCACTCTCCAGATGGAATCTCCAACCAGAGCACCCTAGCTGGTCCTCACAGGTGGCCTTCAGCACAGACCCTGCGCCACCTGGCTTTTTCTCTGTCTCCTGTGAGTCATAGCTGGAATCTTCACCATTCACGGAGCACGCCTCCCACCGAGGGTCTACTGACACACCCCAGGCTGGCCCTTGGCCAGCTCTGGTTGTATTCCACCGAGGGTGTGCCAGCAGCTCACAGGAGTGGCTCCCTGCACACCCAAGGGAGGTCAGGCGAAGACAGCAAGCTGTTTCTTTTAGGCTTAGACTAACATTTCAAAACCCGGGGCGGCCCAGCTTGTGCAATTTTCGCTATTCAGCTGTCTGACCTACCAGGAGGTTAGTGAGATTCTTCTGGCTTTGGAGGTGTCTCCCTCACAGGTGTTCCCCGGCTGGCCAACTGTTTACCTGTCTGTGTATGACTCACAAGAGGGAGGCACTCAGGACATTTGCTGTCAGTGAACTGCTCAGAGCGACCTGTAGATTTCTGCTGTCAGGAGAAGAGCCTCGGTGGCCACAGTGGCCCAAATGCTTCTCTGAAATAAAAGAGGACTGAGCCCACAGTCTGTGACAGATACCTCCCGATACTTGTGATGTCCTGTCAGCCCCAAGGACCTTGTAGACTCATCCCTGATGAATCTCACCAGCAAGGTAGTGCCCTTGGACTGTGGAAACAAGGTCCACCAACCAGGTGGTGGTGGCAGGGAGCAGGAACCATGCAGGGGAGGAGGGGTAAGGCAAAGAACGAGTCCACATAGAAGACAGAGTCTAAAGTCAGGGGGAGCCACCCCCGAAGGCTCCAGGAAACAGCCTTTGATTCACCTCTATTTGCTGGTTAAGGTGTCCTTGACCTGAGGTCAGGCCTGTCCTCTATTTGCTGGTTAAGGTGTCCTTGACCTGGGGTCAGGCCTGTCCTCTATTTGCTGGTTAAGGTGTCCTTGACCTGGGGTCAGGCCTGTCCTCTATTTGCTGGTTAAGGTGTCCTTGACCTGGGGTCAGGCCTGTCCTCTATTTGCTGGTTAAGGTGTCCTTGACCTGGGGTCAGGCCTGTCCTCTATTTGCTGGTTAAGGTGTCCTTGACCTGGGGTCAGGCCTGTCCTCTATTTGCTGGTTAAGGTGTCCTTGACCTGGGGTCAGGCCTGTCCTCTATTTGCTGGTTAAGGTGTCCTTGACCTGGGGTCAGGCCTGTCCTCTATTTGCTGGTTAAGGTGTCCTTGACCTGGGGTCAGGCCTGTCCTCTATTTGCTGGTTAAGGTGTCCTTGACCTGGGGTCAGGCCTGTCCTCTATTTGCTGGTTAAGGTGTCCTTGACCTGGGGTCAGGCCTGTCCTCTATTTGCTGGTTAAGGTGTCCTTGACCTGGGGTCAGGCCTGTCCTCTATTTGCTGGTTAAGGTGTCCTTGACCTGGGGTCAGGCCTGTCCTCTATTTGCTGGTTAAGGTGTCCTTGACCTGGGGTCAGGCCTGTCCTCTATTTGCTGGTTAAGGTGTCCTTGACCTGGGGTCAGGCCTGTCCTCTATTTGCTGGTTAAGGTGTCCTTGACCTGGGGTCAGGCCTGTCCTCTATTTGCTGGTTAAGGTGTCCTTGACCTGGGGTCAGGCCTGTCCTCTATTTGCTGGTTAAGGTGTCCTTGACCTGGGGTCAGGCCTGTCCTCTATTTGCTGGTTAAGGTGTCCTTGACCTGGGGTCAGGCCTGTCCTCTATTTGCTGGTTAAGGTGTCCTTGACCTGGGGTCAGGCCTGTCCTCTATTTGCTGGTTAAGGTGTCCTTGACCTGGGGTCAGGCCTGTCCTCTATTTGCTGGTTAAGGTGTCCTTGACCTGGGGTCAGGCCTGTCCTCTATTTGCTGGTTAAGGTGTCCCTGACCTGGGGTCAGGCCTGTCCTCTATTTGCTGGTTAAGGTGTCCTTGACCTGGGGTCAGGCCTGTCCTCTATTTGCTGGTTAAGGTGTACTTGACCTGGGGTCAGGCCTGTCTTCTATTTGCTGGTTAAGGTGCCTTGACTTGGGGTCAGGCCTGTCTGTTTTATCTTTGCAGGGCCTCTCCCCCACATGTCCCTTTTTTGCTCTTTTATGGTCAACATCGCTCACTTAAACACGTAGGTCTGGGATGGCCTTATTTTCAGAGTTATCCTCCTGGGGTCTGAGATTAGGGTTTGAACATATCTTTAGGGGGATGCTGCTCAACTCGTTGCACTTATGAGATTGGGTGTCACTCAGTTGCCCAGGCTAGCTTTAAACTCACTTTGTGGCCCAAGGTGTCCATGAATGATCCTTCTGTCTCAGCCTCCTGAGGAGCTAGGACAGGGTCTTGGGCTCACATGCCCAGGGACCCATCTTGGAGTGTAAAGAGGGTAAGGAATCAGGTGTGAGACAGGTATTAGGCCAGCTGTTCTGTCCTATGAGGGAGGCTCAAGCAGAAGCCTCCAAGCTCCTGCCTTCAGAAGGAGCCCTTTTTTTTTTTTTCGGTTTTTTGAGATAGGGTCTCCCTGTAGCTCCTGCTATTCTGGAACTCACTATATAGACCTGGGTGGCCTTGAACTCTCAGTGGGTTCAAGGGGCATGGTAGCCTTGAACCCACTGAGAGTTCAAGGCTACCATGCCCGGCTGAGAAGGAGACATTTTAGAAAGACAAACAGCAGTTGGGCATGGTCTCATGATTAGAGGTGGAAGAGGGTCTTGAGTATCCCCCAAGGTACAGGGCCTTCAGAATTCCAGCCAGCAGCTGTCCGGAGCTCAGAGATCACAGGAGCACAGCTTGACACTCTCTCAGAAGAGAGGCTGTCTTGTGTATCTCGGTGACAAAATGGGACTAAAGAACTGTGGGGCCAGGCATGGTGGTGCACGACTTTAGTCCTAGCACTTGGGAGGCAGAGGCAGGCAGATCTTTGTGAGTTCAAGGCCAGCCTGGTCTACAGAATGAGTTCCAGGACAACTGGGGCTACAGGGAGACCTTGTCTCGAAAAGACCAAAAAAGAAGAACTGTGGGGAGCCTGGGCTTGTGAATGTCATCTTTCCTGGTTAGTAATGAGGGGAGGGTTGGAGAGAAGCCTCAGTGTTTAAGAGTGCTAGCTACCTTCCAGAGGACTTGGGTTCAGTTCCCAGCATCTACAAAACTCCTCCCAGAAGATCTGACACCCTCTTCTGGTCTCCACAGGCATTGTACACACGTAGTCCACTAACATCCAAGCAGGCAGAACACTCATACACATAAATAAAAAGTAATAAGAGAGAAATCACCCTGGCCTGGTAGCATGAGCCTGCCATTGTAGCTCTCAGGAGGCTGGGGCAGGAGGATTGCAGGCGCATGGCCAACCTGTGCTAGAGTGAGTTCCAGGTCAGCCTGGACACTTTAGCAAGATGTTGTCTCAAAAATAAAATAAGGTCTGGGGATGTAGCTCAGTGCTATTGCTTTTGGTTTGAACTTTAGTATTACAAAAGGGGGCAGGAAATCACTTAGTTAATTAAAGGCAACCTGACCAAGGTTCTAGAACTTTCTGTGATCCTAAATAATAGACTTCAAAGATGTCCACATCTTGATCTTTAGAATTTAAGTGATAGAGAAGGGACATTATTCCAACTGTCCAGGGGAGTCAATATTGCCTGCCACAGGGTCCCTGTGAGAGGGAAAGAGAGTATTAAAATCAGGCCAAGGGATCTGATGGTAGATCAGGCCAGGCACATAGGCCTCCACTAGAACCGAGCAGGTGCCCAGGGACTCAGTCCTGCCCTTCTCCACTCTGAGCCCCTAAGATCCATCTCAGAGCCTGCCATCCTCATTCATGATTGTCATAACAGTCACAAGAAACAGTGTCCCCACCCCTGGCATCTCATGCTGCTGCTTGGAGATCCCATTCCCTGATCCATGGCCACGTTTTTCCAGGTAGGCATCTCTCCTTGTCTTGAGCCGTCTCATTTTCAACACAATCACCCGGAATCATCTGGGTCGCTCCACTTCTGAAAAGTACGTGTGAGAGAAGATGTAAGTCAGCTGGGTTCCAATCCAGGGATAGAGACGAGAAGCCAGTGCAGCCCCGCATTGGGATCATTGGCACCAAGTCATCCGAGCTGCTCTGACCTCTGTCCTACCACCTTGGCCCCATGGTTTCCCAGAAGATCTGTGCCTGGGTTTCTTCAGTTGTAAACACAGGAGAGTGTAGCAGTCCCGGCCTCTGAGACTCCCTGTGAGCACTGTCATTTCCTGAACTAGGGGCCTACACTGTACCCACAGGAACCTCTCTCAGAGTAAGCACCTCCTCTTCAGTGAACCTCACTTTTCCAAAGGAGTATGGCAGTGCAGCCTCCTCAAGGGTCCCTGTGAAGATGAAAAAGGGTGACTTCAAAGTCTCCCAGTCAAGACTCCTGCCTAGCTGAGCCATGAGGACTCTGGTGAGGTCACATTTCTGTTCATAGACCATCACAGGCAGGATGGATCTGAATCCATGGCTGCTACATCCTGGTTCTGGAGAGCAGACATGGGAGCAGCCTATCACTGAGCTCTGAATCACTGTCCACACAGCTGTGTTTTCTGTGAGCAGAGCTTAGCACTTGGCACACAGCACCAGCCATGTTGCATGTCTGTGTCCCCTGTACTGCTGGGGCCTGATCCTTCAGCACCCAGGAGGGGGCTTTGCATGCAGCCTGCAGGCCTCCAGGCCCTGAGGGCAGGCCATGTGTCCTACCCACAGACTGTGGACTTTAAGCTATGGCTGTCTTTTCCCACTCTGTTGGCTCTTCTTGCCAAGGTAACAGGCAGTACCTGCAGTCAGTGGTGCTCAGGCCATCAGTTTTCCAGGGGACTCCTGGGAGAGTGGGCCTGAGGCCCAAGAGTCATGTCAGTCATAGCAATCTTTGTGCATATTCCTCAGGTGGGCCTCGTCCTTGGCACTCTGGGTTTGACAGCCCTGTCCCAAGGAGGGCTGGGGAAATTCTACAATTGTATTTCCATCTCAGTCTTTGTGCACACCAGCAGTGATTCCCAGCTTCACAAAGTTGCCCTTAATAGCTCCATTTTATAGGCAAGGAGACAAAGGCATGGAGATGGGGACTGAGCTGTCACAGCTGGCTGTGACAGAAAAATTTGAATTCCACCAAGTGGTGTCATATTTTTATCAAGTGGAACTTTTACAATACTGGGGCTAGAACCCAGGGCCCAGTGTGCTAGGCAAGCTCTCTACCATTGAGCCAGAATTTAGAGATAATTTCAGGTTCATAAAAATAATACAGAGGTCCCATGTATCCTTAACCCAGTTTCCCTTGTGATGCCCTGAAGAAATCGTTATCTTACCAGGTGCCAGATGACATTGGACAGCTCTGGCTTCATTTTTCACCCAAACCCTGTTCCACCATGCAGGATGTTGTTTTATTTGAGTCTGATGTCAGTCTACCCAGTTTCAGTGACTCTCATTACCCATAAGGCTTCTCAAGAAAACCATCAGTGGGGTAGGGCTGGTGACCTCAAAGACACTTTGGTTTAATATCCTATCTGGATTTTATTCCAAAGTAAAGGCACCATCCAGCTCACAGGCTCCTCTGTCAGTGTGTGTCAGACTGTATCCCACCCATCCCACCCCACATCCTCGGATCAAGAGGGGAGCCTCACAGTGCTTGTCCTGGGATTTGTGAGGGCTTGTGTCCATAGAGGAGATGCTGAGTGACATCTGATGATAAGCCATAGATAGCGATGGAGCCTCTTCCTGCTCCTGAAGATGTAAGGAAATACTTGTTCAGTCTTCAGAGAGTCCACACGGAGAGGTCACAAGAAGACAATGTGATCAACACACAAACTAAGGTCTCCTGTCCACAGAAAGCCACCAGCCAGGTAGACACATCAGCTTTCAGCCACGAGTCACTCCCAGCCTCAGTGACAACAGGGCAGACACAGCTCTATCTAGATCCCTAGAGGAACCCACAGAGGTGATAAGTGGTGTTTATGTCCATAGGCTAAGTACGTTTTCTTATCTAGCTATGGGAACTGAGACCCAAGTATTTCCTGAGCATGCAATGCCCCAAAGTGTGTTGGATGCAGGAATGAGAGGAGATGGCACAACTAGGCCAGGTCTCAGCCTTGGGCACCCCCATTTGAGCAAGCATAGAAGGTGAAAGTGGCCCAGTGCTTTCTCCTCTACCAGGGTTTGTTTATGTTTCTGTTTTATTTTGTTTTTAAAAGAAGAGGAAACTTGGCCTGGATCCTCAGTGAGCTTTGAAGCTCCTGCCAAGTGACTCAGCCAGGAGCGCTTGGGTCTGGCGGTGCCACTTTAGATGGCCCAAGCAGAATGAGCTGTGAGCTGCTTTCTGTGGCCTCACTGAGGGCCTCTGTCCCCAGGTGTCTGCATTTGGTCCTGAGTCTCCCAGCTTCTGACTTGGGGGTTGGGGATATCAGAGAAATGGGGTGGGGGGCTCAGGCCATAACCTTGAGTCTTACTGGGGTGGCCACTTTGGGAGCAGTTCTGGGAGTCCTGTCTTGTGGATCTCACAGTCTTCTGGGGATGCTGCAGAAGTCCAAGGGGATGGAAAAACCCATTTGTTTCTCACGGGTAAGGCCAAGGCTCAAGTTCTCAGACTCTGCAGAAATATCCCTAGAGCCAGTGTTCCCAGTCCATCAGGGAAAGGGTGGGCAGGAGGCATCGCAAGGGACAGCTGCAGGGTGGACACTGCCTGTGGAGATGCCAGAGATGAGAGTGACCCCAGGCTGGGTGCTGTGCCCAGACCCTCAGTAGACTTTCCCGTGGGAACTAGGGACTGTTGCAGATGGCCATGATTGATGTTGATGCCGTGACTAGAACACACCTTGGAAGCTTCATTTCAGCAGGTGTCCCAGCCTCCTCACAGACTCTGCCACCTCCCAATCCACAGCAAGTAAGCAGGTGCCCTTCAGCAGACCCAGCACAGCCCCAAGTACCTGCAGAGAGCCTACTTCAAACACCCAGCCTCCATCTCCCATCTTCTATCATAGGACCCTGTGCCTTCCCAAGGAAGCTTTTTTCATGGTCTCACACTCCCTCACTGACTATAGGGATAGCCAATTACAAAGCCATATCTCCTGGGCCTTGGTGATTGGTTTAGGGAGAGGAACCTGACCTGGTTCTGGCCAATAACAGTCATGGTTAGAATTTGGTTCACATCTATAAAGAGAAGGATGCTCAGTTTCCATGGAGCTCAAAGCAGAGATGTATAGATGAGACTCCTACATGGAGGACATCATGGGATACTGTACGCTGGAGAGTGTAGACACATTGAAGACAGCTAGCCTGAAGGATAATGCCGACGACATCATTTGCACTGAGCCCCATCCAAGCCCTCACTTTCCATTGAAAGGAGTGTATTAGTTACTTTTCTGGTTGCTGTGACAGAATATCTGACCAAAGCAACATAAAAGAGGAGAGGATTACCATTCCAGCGCACCGTGGCAGGGGGTACGGAGGACTTCAAGGTGATTCTCATACCTTGGCAGTTCATGAAGCAGAGCTGGACCAGAACCTCCAAAGCAGAGCAAAGCCAGTGCCCTCAGGGCTCACACTCAGTACCCTAACCACTCAGCAACCTAACTGCTCAGCCATGCCTCCTGCCTCAAAGCTTCCGTGACCTCTCCGTACAGTACCACCAGCTGCTTCAAACCTCTGAGCCTGTGGGAGACATTTCATATTCAAACCACAACGTAGCAAATCAACCTGTTCCTTCTTTCTTTAATATTTTTAGTATTTGTGTGTGTGTGTGTGTGTGTGTGTGTGTGTGTGTGTGTGTGTGTGTGTATAAATGCATGTATACCATGGAGCACATGTGCAGGTCAGGAGACAACTTGTGGAAGTCAGTTTTCTCCTTTTACCATGTGGGTATCACTGATCAAGAGCCTTTGCCTTGGAGCCGTCTTGATGACCCTCCATTCTTCTTAATTTTGCCTTGACTTCTGAGTTGTCTTAGGAACTTATGGCTGAAAAGCCCTGGCTGAAAGCACCCTGTCTTAGGAGTGATGAGCCCTATACATCTGAGTAGGGTGAACGCAGAGCTCAGGGTCACTAGAGGGGATGGGACTGCCACCACAGGACATCACCACTGCTCTGCGGTTTCAGAGGGCACACATCCACTTTGAATGGCACACGACTGCAGGTCTAACATCCTGGCTATAGGCATCAGCTCTGGATTCTTGCAAGAGGCTGCAGCAGCACCTGTTGCCTATGGTTTCGTCACCATCTTTGGAAGCACCAGCACCTCATCTCTCTGTCATTGGCTCCTTATGGCCACAGCTTGGAGGGGCTCACTAAGTTTAAGTACTTACATGATGAGACCAAAACTACCTGTGTCTCTCATTCTTTCTCCTCAACAGGGTCCTCAGCTCTACTTGGCAAAGCCCTACACAAGGGGACAAGGCCACAGCACTCAGGGCTGAAGACTTGGTAGGAGGATGATGGTGTCATACACTTAGCAAGCACTTACGCAGCTGTTGCTAACAAGGTTAAAAAGTAGTAAAAAAAAAGTTAAAAACATTCAACAAAGACTACTCACAGTGTGTGCAAAAGGTCACATAACTGAAGGGCTGGGCCGGCAGCTCAGTTGGTAAAGTGCCTGTCTCGCCAGCATGAAGACCTAAGTGTGATCCCTAGCAACCATGTGTGTAGTCTACACTTAGAATCCCAGAGAGATGGAGCCAAGAGGACGTCTGGGGCCCACTGGGTGGCCAGCTTGCCTAGTTGGTGAGCTCCAGGTCAGTGAGAGACTTCAAAAGACGAGGTGGACAGTTCCTGAAGAATAACAGGTGAGAGTGTCCTCTGGCCTCCAGGGGGAGGGAGAGAGAGAGAGAGAGAGAGAGAGAGAGAGAGAGAGAGAGAGAGAGAGAGAGAGAACTGAAAGTTTGTCTGCAGGTTTCAAATCCCCAGACTGCGTGAACTCCCCTGTGCTCTTGTGACAGCCAAAGCAAGCACAACTTTCTGATTTCTACAAGCAACACCTCCAAAATGGCAGATGATGAAATCTTCTCCAGCTGAGTGTCAGCTGGAGGAGGGCTCTGTCCCAGCTGACCTCCTTAGCCCCCTCTTGGTGCAAGCTGAGTCCTGGCACCATCTGTCTACACTGCAGGGTGGACTGTGGCCAGAGGAGACAAGTCAGAAAGGAGCTGTGGCTCTGGGAGGAACTAGAGGGAGGGTGCTTAGTCAGGCTACCTGCTAGGAACTAGAGGGAGGGTGCTTAGTCAGGCCACCTACTAGGAACGAGAGGGAGGGTGCTTAGTCAGGCCACCTACTAGGAACGAGAGGGAGGGTGCTTAGTCAGGCCACCTGCTAGGAACTAGAGGGAGAGTGCTTAGTCAGGCCACCTGCTCCTGCCGCAGAGAGCAGGGCCCGCTTCCCCTCTGCATGTGGTGCCTGATCTCAGACCATGGCTCAGCCACCCAGGGACCCAGCCTCAGGCAGGTGTGCGGTTGGATCCCTATGTGCTCAGCACGAAAACTCAGATAGATGAGACCCCCAGGCCCTGGCCTGGCTCCCCATCTCTGAGCCTTGATTCTTACTCTGGTCCCACCCACCTCTCTCCTGTCCTTCAGTCCTGTGTCCACTGTCTTCAGGGACCAGAGCACATCAGTGCTATTTCCATTCCTCAGGGAACCCCACACTCACTCCTTGTCCATCACTCAGACCAGAGTTCACAAGGCACTGTCCAGGTCACCTTGACCAGTCTTCTTCCTGGGTTTTCTCTCCTGTATTATGCTTTTCTTGTTATTATTTCTAAATATTGTTACCACCTGAACCCCTCTTAGTGTGTGTGCACATATATGTGTGCAAGTGTGTGTGTGTAGGAGTGCATGTGTGCGTACATGAGTGTGTATCCAAATGTGTACAGTGCTTGCTTCTCCTCATCAGCCCCCACTGCAGGGCAGCACAGAGGACACACCCTCCTGTGTACTTCTCTGAGGACAATGTTTCGCAGAGAGCTGGTGTCCAGAGTCTGGATCGTGAAGCAGGAGGAGCCTGTGATGCTCAGAGGAACACTGGACGCCTCCCAAGCCCCAGCATCAAGGCCTGGCAGTCTCCTCTTCAGCTCTTGGGACACTTGCTTTCCAAGCTCTCAAACCCCAAGGAGAGAGTCCTCCTCTCTGAGACCATGCAGCTGGGGAGGCCACTCTCAAAGCACTGTCCATGGTCCCAGCTGTGCAGGCTGCTCCACACATCTCTTGCTGAGTTCACTCCCTCTAATGGCAATAGAAGAGTCACCTGCAGAGCCCCCACAGAGTTCCAACCCACAGGAATGCAGGACATGTTTGTTGTAAACAGCTAAATTATGTGATTATTTGTTACATGGAAATGTGTGTGTATGCATGCCTGTATGTGTGTGCATGCATGTACATGTGTGTTTATGTGTATGTGAAGTCTAAAGGTTGCTAGTTTTTTTTAATAAGATTTTTAACTTATCTTTATTTTGTGTGTCTTTGCCTGTATATATGTGTACTGTGTGCATGCAGTGCCCATAGGGGCCAGAAGAGGGTGTTAGGATTTGTGGACCAGGAATTACAGCCCCTGTGTGGATGTTGAGAACTGAATCCAGGTCCTATGAAAGAGCAGTAAGTGCTCTTAACCACTGAACAGTTTCTTCTGTCCTGAGCTGCTGTTTCTTGTTTGGGGGTTCATTTTATTTTTTCATGTTTAACTTCAGTGTCAACAGCAGCAGGATTGGTGTTTGTCATGGAGAGGAAGCTTCTTAGTTCTAGAGACTCAGGCTCAGAAATACTGGTTCCTGTATTCCATGAAAACATAAAGGTCCAACAGAGAAGTTAGAATAAGGAGTGCGAAGAATCTGTGCGAGCCAGTATGTGTGCACGGGAGCAGACAGGCTCTCCCTCACAGTGACCACCTCGTGTAGGAGGTCCAGAGAGCCCAGCTCTGCACACAGTGTCAGTCACCACTCATATGACGGCTCCCTGGCACTACTGCCTAGAAGCTCCCTTCTAGGCCACAGTTTCCTCACTAATCTGATGGAGAACATACTACTTGGAGGATGCACAGGGCCCCCAAATAGTGCCCGGAACACAAGTGTTTGGAGGTGGTGCACTGATGTTGGTGAGGGTTGTCTTTTCCTGACTGGTCTTTCTGTCACAGTTGCATGGCCCACTCATCCTGGTGTAGGACAAGCAAGCCTTCTTGCTCTCTGTATAACCTTGGTCTGGTCTATAGAGGACACATGTCACGGTCCTAATGTCTGTGACCCTCTGAAGCACATGAGAAAATTATTGTGCCCCTTCCCCCACGTGATGCTCCTGGGGGTAGGATCTGAGTGGGCGCTTAGTCTGGGCTGATTTAAGGTGGGAGGACACATCCTGAAGGTGGGCGGTACCATTCCACAGGCTGTGTTCCCAGACTGAATTCAAAGGAGAAAGTGAGCTGGGCACCAGCATTCATCTCTCTGTACTTCTTGACGGTGGATGCAATGTGACCAGACACCTCAGACCCTGCTGTCATGCCGTCCCCACCACGATAGAGTGTGCCCTCCAACTGTGAGCCAGAATAAACCATTCCTTCCTTCCTTAAGATGTCAGATATTTTGTCAAAGCAACAAGAAGATAACCAAGGCAATGACGAAACTCCCGAATGGAAAGCTGCTTCTAGATTATTCTCCAAGCTGAGTTAAACAGTCTTCTGCAGAGATACCTGCTTGTCCTGCAGTGTAATTCACAGTGGTCAAGATATACAATAAGCCTAAATGCTCTCCAATAGATGAAGGGAGAAAAATCATGGGGCATAAGCTTTAATCCCAGCACTCGGGAGGGAGAGTGCTTCAGAGATTCCTTCCAGGAGGCCCACACACGTGGTATCCACCTTCTGCTGCCTGCGGTTCCCAAGGCAAATCAAGGAACAGACTCTCCAATCTTTAGTTTAGGGGAGACTATTGAGTTTACTCAGGCTTACAGAGTGAATGGGTGTGTGTGTGTGGGTACTTACAGAGCGAATGGGTGTGCGCGGGGGGGGGGGTACTTAGAGGATTTCATTGGTACTTTCCCCTTCGTGTTCGTCCTAGGCTGCAACCCTGGCTCTGCAGTGTGCTGCTCCCACTTTCTGAGCCCTTAGTCCCTCCCCCTGCATAAACTGATGGGAGGGGTTGCTGGAACCGTAGCTCTGCCTCTGTGGCTGGTGGCATTTGATATTTCAGGACAGAAAGCTTAAATTATCTCACACAGAGTCAGGCAGATCTCTGTGAGATTGAGGCCAGCCTGATCTACATAGTGAGTTCCAGGCCAGCTGGGGCTACAGAGAGGCCCTGTGTCAAAACAAAACAAAACAGAACAAAACAAAAACATGGCATATTTACACACAATGGGGCAGTAGTCATTAAGAAGGAAAGTACATCATCACAGGGATTTGAATGGAACTTGAGATCAAGCAAAATAAGGTGGACTCAGAAAGACAAATATTCTTTCTCATGTGTGTATTCTACATTATATGATAAATACATATATCTCTATCTCTATCTATACCTATATTTATATCTATCTATCTATATATATATAGATAGATAGATGATAGATAGATAGATAGATAGATAGATAGATAGATGATATGAAAGTCAGAAGAGGCCAGTGGGCAAAGAATAATGGGGAGATCAATTCAAAGTACAGTGTATGCTTGGATACTTCAATAACACAAATTATGAAAACCACTGTGGTGGTTTGAATGAGAAATGTCCCCCATAGGCTCACATATATGAGCACTTTATCCACAGTTGGTGGTGCTGACTGGGAGGTCATGGAATCTCTAGGAAGCAGAGGCTCCTGGAGGAACCGTGTCCCTCGGGATGACTTTGAGAGTCCATAGCCCCATCCCATTTCTAGTTCTCTACCTCATGCTTGAAGTTCAAGGTGTGAGCTTTCATTTTCCAGCTCCAGCCACTTGCCGCCATGCCTTCCATCTGTGATGGACTCTATCCATCTGGAACCATAAGCCAAAACAAACTCTTCCTTCTATAAGTTGCTTTGGTCATGGTGTTTCATCACAGCAACAGAAAGGTAACACATTCATCTTTTTGTACAAAAAAATATATGCTAACATTATTTTCCTTAGAGTGAAAAAAAGATAAACCCATCTCCTGTAGATGCAGAGAGGAGAGCAAGGACACAGGTTGAAGGAGGAGACAAAGCAGGGAGCCACATTTTAATGCCGTCTGGGTCTGTAACAACTGCTGCAACAAAATTTCAACTCATAGCTAACAGAAGTTCACTCACAGATGCAGAGGCTGGAAGGTCAGGGTCAATGCAACGAGGTGTCTCATGAGGGCCAGACTCACTGCTCACAGATGACACCTTCACCCTGAATCCCCATGTGATAGGAGAGGCACAGAGCTGTTCTTTGAGGTCCTTTATGTAAGAACACTATACTAGTTACTTGTTAGTGGGACAAAAATCTCTGCCAAAAGCCACTTAAGGAAGGAAGTATTTAATTTACCTTCTCCTTTTAAGGGATATAGTCACCAAAGTGTTATTTGGCTGGTCACATTGTACCTACAGTCAGAAAGCAGAGATGAGTGCAGTACTCAGCTCATTCCTTTTTATTTAGCCTGGACCCGAGCCCATGGGATGGTGCCACCCACAGTTAGGGTGGGTCCTTTCCCTTCAGTTAAACCTCTCTTGAAATTCCCTCACAGGCATGCCCAGAGTGTGTCTCCTAGGTATTCTAGATCTTGTCAAGTTGCCAATTGATATTAACCTTGACAATCATCTTTACTTTAGAAGGGAAGGGAGAAAGACCATTTGTCTGACCACTCCCATAGCTGAGGGCACCCCCAGCCACACATACTGTGTCTTTTGACCTCCACACCTAGACAGCCATTAGCAGCCCCTGTGTCCCTGAGAAGAAAGAGCGTCACTTATCACCTGCTATGTGGTCAGTTGACCCTCACTGAGCTCCCTGAGGAGAAAGGAGCCTGTTTCAGTCTGGAGGGCCACATGGGGGTATGACTGAGAAGTGACAGTGACAAGGAAGGCCCAGGAGGCCAGCACCTCTCCCTCATAGCCTATAAAGTAGACACTATTCTGTTGCTTAAATTCCTCCCTTGGGGGAGATGCAAACAACCCTTTCCCACTTCCCCAAAGTCCAGACAGCAGACCAAAGTATGGTTTCATCAAAAATCTCCCTGGGGAACAGAGAGTTCATCGGGCTTACTTATAGAGCATGGGTAAGTGGTTATTTACATGAGTGTGGTGTTCCTCCCTAAGGCTGTACCAGAAAGTCTTCACCCACACGGATGGTGTCTCCCCATAGCTGAATAAATGGAACCCCCTCCCTTAGTCTTCCTCAGCCCGTGTACTCTAGCCCCTGTCCAAGGTTGTGTGCAATTAGGGCCGAATTTCCTACTGCAGGTAGCAGGAGTGTCCGGATACTTAGGTAAGGGTCCTATTACTCCCCCTGCCCCCCTTCTATGGGGGGGCATCGACAGCCAGAAAGCCCATCTGTCATCATCTTTGGCAAGTGGGTGCAGCTGAGCTCAGAAGATGGCATCTGTCTGACTTGGAGGACAGTCCTGTACAACATATGATCCTGTCATGCCACAACACAGATGCAGGACCATGGTGGAGGCAGCTGGGAATTTTCCAAGCCTCATGCATCTTGATGTGCAGGAATTCTGTGGGGTTGGACGAGGATGGTCAGTTGCTTCAAAGATTGGTCTGAAGAACAGGATACCAAGAGTGGAACTGACCGCAAGCCTGGCAGAGCCTCACAGAGGAGGAACCATGGTTTCATGTTGTGTAGCAATGCTTCAGGCACTGCCACAGCCCAGGATCCCCAGGGCCACAAGTCCTGTCTTGTGCTTTAATATGAACCCAAGATCCAGAGCTTCCCAGCAGCCTGGAATAGTTTCATCTCCTCACATCCTTCTTAATTGCACGGGGTACTTGCTTCTGTTGAGACTTGGGGATGGTGGAGACTATATTCATTTCCTCCAGCCATTTCAGAGATGAGATACCAGCTTTTGTCAAAACTTGCATGATCTGCTGGGACGACACATCCAGAAATCTGTTATGAAGAAACATCTGAAAGAAAATTAACAATCAAAGGAAAGTTTGGGGAGACTGGCTCGGGGACTTTCCTCCGGTTTCTCCCTCTGAGCTACAGAGAGCTCTGTCATCTTCTGGATCGTTTTGCTGGGGGCAGCCTGTCTGGGAGGATGGAGACTGCTCATCCTCATCAGAAGAATGCAGGGCCAGTGGGGGCAGGCTGGTGGGAGTCAGTGTGTGAAGTGGCAGGCTATAGTCTGGGGTGTCCTGGGACTGGGGCACAGGTATCTGTAAGGCCCAGGTAGTGTCCTCTGCCTGCTTCCCAGATAGTCAATCTACCCCCAGTGCCCAGTACTGACCAGTGCAGCCACCCAGGACAGGAGAGGCAGCCTTCCTTCCCCTTCAGCTCTGCAGGCTACATGTGTGTTCCCCAGCAGGTGACCTCATCCTCTGTCACACCGACCTCCTAATTCCTCTTCTGGTCCTCTTATGAGAACTTTATGATGCCATTTTCCTGGGGCAACCCCCTTCTCAACTCAGTCACATCACCAAAATCCTTCCTGCCACTTAAGGTCACACGTTGATGGTCTGTCCCTAGGACCGGGATGTAGAGAGCCTTTGGGAACCATTATAACTAATCACAGACCCTTCAGCTGTCCCTGTCCTTCCTCCCCAGATGCCAGGCAAGGCCATGGATTAAGGGAGTCTCTGCTTAATGCCACCTCTGGAGTCCCAGTGATGGCAGTGAGATAGACTCAGCTTTATTGACGATGCTTGGACAATAGGTTTTTCCAAGGAAAAAGAAATACAAGCAAACAAATCCGACCAGGCTACCACAGGAGGGGCTCAGATAGGGCTCCTCATCTCATCCTTGGGCAGGGTAGGGGGTGTTCCCTCTGAGTCAGGAACCTGAGCCTGACCTCGGTAGCCTGATTCCTTCCTGCCCTGTGTCTCAGACCTTCCTTCAGGTTCTGGGGAAATCCCTCTGTTACGAGGCTTACAAAATTCCAAGGGGCCCCCCAGAAGACCTCTCTACCCAGCTCTGACTGGGTCGAGAATTACTTTAGCCCTTCTACAATATTCTTTAGTCATGGAGCCCGGGGTTCCCTGGCTGGATAAGTTCTGAGTCCTTGCTCACCTATCTTTCCCTTTCCTACCCTCTGCTCTCCCAGGAGCCCAGCATTTGTCCATTACCCTCTTGGAGATTGGGAGCTATTATTTTCTAAGATTTATTTTAAATTTTTATTTATTTTGTGTGTGTGTGTGTGTGTGTGTATTTTGCCTGCATGTATGCAAGTGCACTCATGTGTGCAATGTCCATGGAGGCCAGGAAAGGACATTGGTTCTTCTGCAACTGGAGTTATGGATATTGTTAGGCAAAATGTGGGTGCTGAGAACTGAACCCAAATCTTCTGCAAGAACATCCAGAATTCTTAACCACTGAGCCATCTCTCCAGCTGATTTATTTTATTTTTAATCATGTCTATGTGTATGTGTAAGTGTGTGTAGATTTGTGCACATGAGTGCAAGTGCCCTTGGTGGCCAGAAGAGGGCATCAGACCCCCCTGGAGCTGGGGTTAGTTGTGATTAGTGTGACAAGGGGCTGAGAACCAAACTCAGGCCTCTGGAAGAGCAGTTTTCATTCTTAACCTCTGAACCATCTCTCTAGCCCCTTGACGATTCTTGAAATAAATACCACTGCTATCTTATCCATGCTGCAGCTCTTTGGGACAGGACACGAGGTGGGATTAAAGGTCTATAAGTTAAGTCAGGGAGACCCTGTCTCAAAAAGACCAAAAAAAAGTATAAGTTAAGTCACAAGCAGCAGATAGCTGTCACCCCAACTCAGTTTTCCTGAAGTAGTCTCTTGCTCCTAACAGGCCCACATGATTTCAATCCTTCTCTTTTGGGAACTGTGAGAAATAAAATACACTACCTTTGGAAACTTCATTCTGGGCCATTCGTCATTTTGTAATGACCTTTGTTGGATGTCAGAGCAAGGAGGTCCTTGGCTCTGTGACTTCTGAGAGGTTGGGGGGAGGCCAGGAGAAAAAAATGCATAACCGCCCTGGAATCCCAGGACAAGGCCTCCTGGAGCCTCTGCCTCAGGATCAGCTGCCCTAGCGGCCCAGGTCTGGCCTGCCTGGGGGTCAGCCCTGCAGACTCTTCCTGCCTTTCTGGAGAGATCTATAAAGAGGGGAGGGAGCCTTGCTGCTGTCCTTTGAAGCTGCATCTTCTCAGCCCTTCACCCCTGCTTCTCCTGAGAAAGGCCAGGCAGGGTCAGCAAGGCCAGCTTCCAGAGGGCAGCGGGACAGTGGGAACAGAGCACAGCCACGCAGCCCAGCTGGCTCTCGCTGAGAAGCCACAGCCCAGGATGGCAGAAGGTGCAAGAACCCTCAGGGAGGGGTTGCCCCGCAGGCGTGAGCCCTGCCTCAGCGGCCGTGCCCAGGCTCTGTGTGATAGTCAGCAGCTCCAGGTCCTTAGCATTTGTTGATTTGTCTGCAGTCTGGCTCAAAGGCCTTCAGAGCTGAGCCCCTGGCCATGAAGATCTGGGTGAACTGTTGAGGACGGATGACCCTTCCTTGGTTTGGGGCTCCCCATCAATCATGACTGTCCTCAGGGATCTTTGCTAGGGGGCTCTTGTACAAGTGCTCACTCCTCAGCCTCTCCTCTTGCAAGGTCAGGTACAGCTCAGGCTACAGAGCATGAACAAGGCAGGGCACCAACCTTAGGGAGCTTCCAACCTAGTAAAATCCATATCCTGACTGTCTCTAGCAAGATTTACAGAAGTCTTTTTCTATGGTGCTGGGGATTGAACCTAGGTCCTCATGAATGTTAGGCAGACACTGAGCTATATCCCCAGTCTTCTGTAGAATATTCTATGTGCTTGCCCTGAGTCAGGACCCAAACCCATAATATCTACTGTCTAAGATGCACACATAGCAGATGCTGGAAAAGGTTGGTTCTGGATGCCATGGAATCTACTAGAAACTGGCACATGGGCAGAAACAAGGGTTCTACGATATTCTGCTGCTCACAAAGTAAATGCTCTCAAACCTATCTATAGATTTGAGAGCATTTCAGCCAACCCAGGAAGTCAAGATATCCTCCAAGCATCAGGCTCAGATGCAGCTAACGGGGTCTGGAGACAGCAGGTGGCTGTGGAGATAGGAGGGAAGGAACACAGAGTAACAGCAAGGATGGCTTCCAGGCTGCTACATGCCTCAGACACTACATACACCCCCATGGGACTGGCTCCCTTATGTACCCAACTCTGTAGATGATTGGCTGAGGCCCAGAAGGGTGAAGAAGCAGGGCCATAGATGCTGAGTGGTAGTGAGGTTCTGGCCCCTCCTAGGCTTTACATTCAGCTCTCCTGGACTTGGTGGGAATTACACCCTGAAAACATCTCAAGTACAAAATGTACCAGATGTGGAACTTGCTAGCACCGCAGCTCATCCACACAGAACGCTGCAGTGCTTCTAATCTCTACTGCATGGTTTTAAGGCCAACAGGGAGTTGCAGCTGCTGCCACAGTTCAGAAACACAACAGAGATTTGAATGGGTGTCACCAGCTAGGGAAGGCCAAAGTCAAATTCTGTTTATAATGAATGCATATTGCTTCACAAACTGAGTCAAAAAGTCCTGTTTGGAAATGCTGTAAATTTGAAATGACCTATCATATTTCTATCTATCTATCTATCTATCTATCTATCTATCTATCTATCTATCATCTATAATCTCTCAGCTATTTATCTATCATTTGTCTCTCTGTTAGTCTGCCTATTACCATCTGTCTACCATCTATCTACTGTTTATCTACCAACTATCCATTTGTCAATCTATTTACCATCTGTCTGTTGTCTGTCCATCATTTGTTATCTATCTATCTATCTATCTATCTATCTATCTATCTATCATCTATTTCTGTCATATCTATCATCTATTTATCTATCATCTATCTATATCTATCTTCTAATCTATCTATCTATCTATAGTTATCTATCTGTCATCTAGTTATCTATCATCTATCTATCCTCTAATCTGTCATCTATTACCTATATATCTTCTATCTATCATCAATCTATCTCTATCATATCTATCATCTATTTATCTATCATCTATCTATCCTCTAATCTATCTATCATCTATTATCTATCTTCTACTATCATCTATCTATCTATCTATCTATCTATCATCTATCCATCTCTATCATCTATCTATATATCTATCATCTATCTATCTATCTATGTCATATCTATCCTCTATATCTATCCTTTAATTTATCATCTGTTATCTATCTATCTCTCCATCTCTCTCTCTCTCTCTCTATCTATATCTATCTATCATCTATTGCCATTCAATTTTCATGTGTAAAGTCCTCTGGTTTTCATTATACTCCTGGTACATGCTATTGTAGTCAGATTTTAAGAACATTTCCATCACCCCAAGAAGGAATCTCCTGGCTGTTAGCAGCCACTTTTCATGTTTTCTCTTTCTGGACTTTCCAGTTCCAGGCTCATTATATTAAGTGCTTGTCCAATCTGGGGCCCTGCATGTCTTACTTCATCGCCAAGGGCAATGTTTGCAAGATTCACCCACACTGCAGCACAAATCTCTACCAAATTCCTTTTCATGCCTGAATGTTATGTTATTCTACTACATACTGCACCAATCCAGCCAGCAGCTGCATAACTTTTGAGGTGTCTCCACATATCAGCTATTGAAAATTGTGCTAGGAAGCTCCACACAATTAAAAAATTTTTTTTTGTTGTTGTTGTCATCATCATCTTCATCATTACTGATTTCATCAATTTCATCACTGACGTCATCACTTATATCATCATCACTTATCATCCCTTTATATATATATTATACACACAATATATATATAGTATATATATATATATATATATATAATGAATGTATTGGCTGCATGTATGTATGTGCGCCCATATTGTGGAACGCCAATGGAGGTCAGAAGAAGGTATCAGATCCCCTGGAACTGGAGTTACAGACAGTTGTTATCTGCCATGAGGGGGCTGGGAACTGAACCTGGGTCCTTTTCAAGAACAGCCAGTGCTCTTAACTGTTGAGCCATTTCTCTAGCTCCTCTGCACATTGTGTGTGTGTGTGTGTGTGTGTGTGTGTGTGTGTGTGTGTGAGTGTGTGTGTAGAATTTCACTTAAAGCCAAGGCAAGCACTGCAGGCCAGCCTTACATTGCTTGCTTGTTCTGCTTGGCACATCACAGGTCATAAGAAGAGTATGTTGGGGCTGTAAGGATGGCTTAGTCAATAAAGTGCTTTCCACATAATTATGAGGACCTGAGTTTGATCTCCAGAACACACTACAAAAGCTGGGCATGGCAGCTTTGTTTACAATCCCAGTCTAGGGATGTGGGGACTGACAGATCTCTGGTGCTTACGGGTCAGCCAGGCTAGCTGCATCAGTGAGCTCCAGGCCAGTGAGAGATCCTGTCTCAAGAAATAAGGTGGACAGATCCACTCACTGATGAGTGATACCCCAGGTTGACCTCTGGCCTCCACCTGTATTTGTAGATACATCCCCACACATATGTGAACATGCACATATGCACACACTCACTCACATGTATATACACAAAGAAAGAAATGCTCACTGGCTGAGTGGAGTGGCACGGTTCTTGCATTTGCACACTTAGAAGCTGTGGGCCCCCAGAAGATTCTTTCCTAACAGTTTCTAGAGTGCCTTAGATGTCCTTTGGCCTCTTTTGCCAGCACTTTCTTCAATTACAAAATGAAGGAAATTGCAGTGCCCACCCAGGATGCCATAGTCAATCAGATAATACATCTCTCAGTGTGTCACTCAGCACCTTAGATAGCACAAGAGTACAGTGGTAGCCTGCAGCGGTGTGGCCTGCTGGTTCCTTCCAAACATAGGCACATGGCCAGGAGTTCATGCTCAGGAAAGCTGGACCCTGGAGCCTGTGCACACACAGAAAGTCCAGCCATTTCCAGTGACTTTCAGAGAGCTTGGCCAGTGTCACCTCACAGGATGAGAGCTCCTCTGTCTTATGGAGCTGTGGCTGTGGTGAAGACTGTACATGCAAAGTGCAGAGAACAGGACTTGACACGGGTCTGTGTGACCACAATTGTGATCTGCACAGAACTGTGATCGTATTTGCCTTCCCATCTTCCTCCTCCAGCTAGCCTTTTAGATCCAGGACGTTACCGTCTGTGTGCTGTACCTGATCCCCAGAAGTTATAACTGCCTGAAAAGAAAAGAAACCCGAAGAGCTAGACACACAGAAAAACCACACTTATCTACTGTGACCCATGAAGACATGGGGCGGGGGGGAGTGGAACCAGAGACCAATTTCTCTCATCACGTGTTTCCCTACCAGCTTCAGGCGACAATAAAAGTGTCTCCAAGGCAAACACAATGGGTGCAATGCAGGGCTTCTAAAACACAACCTAATTTTATTTTTTTTATTTCTTCTTTGTTTTTTTTTTTTTTTTAAGGGGATTCTACAATATAAGAGCACAGTTGTTTTCAGATCACATTGACATTGCTTAGTTTGCCATACAATTAGGTAATTGGTGCTAACATCCACAGATGAGGGATACCATTCGGCGTTTGTTTTTCTGGGACTGCGTTACTTTACTCAGCATGATATCTTCTAGCTCCAGCCATTTACCTGCAAAGTTCTTGATGTCATCTTTCTTTTTTTTTTTTAATTTTATTTATTTCTGTATGTGTATGAATGCACTGTCCGCATGCAAGTCTGTGCACCCGTGTCGTGCAACGCCGCGGAGGTCAGAAGAGGGTCTCGGATTCCCCTGGAACTGGAGTTCTCCTGGAATTGGAGCTTCAGACGGTTCTCAGCCGCCATGTGGGTGCTGGGGATCGAACCCGGGTCCTCTGTAAGAGCGGTCGGCGCTCTTAACCGCTAGGCCATCTCTCCAGCCCTGGAAATCAATGCTTTGTAAGATGTATCTGTGGTGAAGGTTTCCTCCCACTCTGTGGGTTTTCTCTTCACTTCTTTGATTGTTTCTTTTGTTGTACAGAAGCTTTTGAGTTTAATGAGTCCCATTTGTCAATTGTCAACCTTAATTCTTGCGCAGCTGCTGTCTGATTTAGGAAGTCTTTTCCTATGCCTACGTCTTGTAGTCTGCTGCCAACTTTTTCTTCTATCACCTGCAGAGTTTGGTGTTTCACGTTGAGGTCTTTAATCCATCTAGAGTTGACTTTTGTACAGGGCAAGAAGTAGGGGTTTAATTTCATTCTTCTACAAGTGGTGATCCACTTTTGCCAACACCACTTGCTGAAGATGCTGTCTTTCCTCCATTGTGTATTCTTGGGCCCCTTGTCAAATATGAGATGGCTGAAATTGTATGTGCTCAAGTTTGGATCTTCAGTTTTGTTCCATTGGTCAACAGGTCTGTTTTTGTGCCAGCACCAAGCTGCTTTTATGACTTATAGCCCTGTAGTATAGTTTGAAGTCTGGTATAGAGATCTCCCCCTGTATTGCTCTTTTCACTCAGGGTTGCTTTGGCTATTTTGGGGTCTTTTGTTTTTCCAAATGAAATTAAGGACTTTTTCCCAAGCCTGTGAAGAAACTCTTGGGGATTTTAATTGGGATTGAATTAAATCTGTATAAGAGTTTGGGTAGAATGGACATTTTTTTTTTCTGCTGCACTTGGTGGTCCTCCCATGGTCCCAGCATCTCCAAAAAAGCTGGGGTTGCCACTGAAACTGAGGCAGCACCTTCACCAATGGTCTCTTCTGACCTCTCGTGGTGCAAAGCCTCAGCTTCTCTCCATGACCCCTGCAATCCTGGGGTCTTCACTGCAACTGAGGTGCACTTCTACTAATGGTCCTTCCTGACTACTCACAGTGCCAAGCCTCGGCTAGTCTCTGTGGCCCCCTCAAATTTCAACACCGGAGCCATATAGGAGACTCTTACACATTTCCAAGTCCTGCTTCTGGCTCAAGAGAATGGACATTTTTACTGTATTAATTTTCCCAATCCGTGAGCATGGGAGGTTTTTCCATCTTCTGATGTCTTCTTCAATTTCCTTCTTCAGGGGTTTAAAGTTTTTGTTGTAGAGATCTTTGGTGTCTTTGATTAAGTTTGTTCCTAGGTATTTTATTGTTTTTGAGGCTATTGTGAGTGGGAAGGTCTCCTTGTATTCCTTCTTCAGTTGCTTGTTGTTGGTGTAAAGAAAGGCTACTGAATTTTCCAGGTTAATTTTTTTTCCTTTTTAAATTTTTTATTTATTTATTTTTATGTGTATGAATGTTTAATGTACATGTCTATGAGCACCCATGCATGCTGCATGCAGTGCCTGCAGAGGCCAGTGCTTTTAACTGCAGAGCCATCTCCCAGCACATTATTATAATTCTTTTCTTTTCTTTTTTATTTATTTATTTTTTATTTTTTTATTATTGATGCTTTGTGTATTCATACATCATTTTCCAATTCAGTTCAGGCATATTTCCCCTTCCCTTCCCCCCCATCCCACCCCACCCCATCCCAGATCATGCATTCTGCCATAACTGTCCAGCATCTTTCTCTCAGTTTTTTTTTCATTTTTTAACAATAAGTGATAATTTATGACAGGTTAATTTTGTATCCTACCACCTTACTGAAGCTGTTAATATTTCTAGGAGTTTTCTGGTGGAGTTTTTAGCATCCCTTAAGTAAACAATCATATCATCAGCAAAAAGGGATAGCTTGACTTCCTCTTTTCCAATTAGAACTCCTTTAATTTCCTTTTCTTGCCTTATTGCCCTAGCAAGTATTTCAGGCACCATACTGAAGAGGAGTGGTGACGGGGGACAGCCTTGCTGAGTTCCTACCTTTAAAGGGAATGCTTCTGTCATTTCCCCATTTAGGATGATATTGGCTATGGGTTTCTTGTATATGGCTTTGATTACATTGAGGAATGATCCCTCCAATCCAATTCCCTCTAGGACTTTAAGCATGAAGGGGTGCTGGCTTTTGTCAAAGGCTTTTTCCGTGTCAATTGAGATGATCATATGGTTTTTGTCTTTCAGTCCATTTACATGCTTGATGATATTTATTGATTTTCATATGTTGAACCATCCCTGCATCTCTGGTATGAATCCAACTTGGTCATGATGGATGATCATTTTGATGTAGGTCTGAATGCAATTTGCCAGTATCCTGTTTAGAATTTTTGCATCTGTGCTCATTAATGAGATGGGTCTATAGTTCTCCTTTTTGGTTGTATCTTTGCGTGGTTTTGGTAATAGTTTGATGCTGGCTTCATAGAAGGAATTTGGGAGAATTCCCTCTGTTTGTATCCTTGTAAACAATTTGAGTAATAATGGTTGTAGGTCTTTTTGAAATGTTTTATAGAATTCTGCTGTGAAACCATCTGGGTCTGGGCTCTTTTTAGTTGGGAGGTTTCTTATTACACCTTCAATTTCTTCATATATTATGGGTCTGTTTAAACTGTCGATCTCTTCTTGGTTGAGCTTTGGCGATTCCCAGGATTTCAGATATTCATCCATTTCTTCTAGGTTTTCAAACTTAGTAGAGTATAGATTTTTTAAGTATTCCCATATGATTGTCTGGATCTTTTCATTGTCTGTTGTGACATTTCCCCTTTCATCATGGATTCTATTGATTTGGAGTTGTTCCTTCTTTCTTTTGGTTAACTGGGCTAGAGGTCTGTCTATCTTGTTTATTCTTTCAAAGAACCAACTTTTGGATTCGTTGATTTTTTTTTGTATTGTTTCCTTTGTTTCTATTTCATTGATTTCTGTTATTTCTTCTTGTCTGTTGTGTTTAGGGTTCATCTGTTGTCTCTCAATTGTTTTTAGTTATAGTGTTGGATCATTCACTTGTGCTCTTTCTGCTTTTCTAATGTGGGCACCCAGGGCTATAAACTTACCTCTTAGGACTGCTTTTAAAGTATCCCACAGGTTTTGTTGTGTTGTATTATCATTGTCATTCAGTTCCAGGAATGCTTTTATTTCTTTCTTTATTTCTTCATTGACCCACTCATTCAGGAGTGTGTTGTTTAGTCTCCATGTGTTCTTGTAGATAGTAGGGCTTATCCTGTGTTGATAATGAGCTTTATTGCATTGTGGTCTGGTAGAATGCATGAAATTATTTTGATCTTTTTGTATTTGTGGAGATTTCTTCTGTGTCACTGTATGTGGTCGATTTTGGAGAATGTTCCATGGGGCGCTGAGTAGAAAGTGTATTCTCTGGATTTAGGGTGGAATATTCAGTAGAAGTCTGTGAGGTCCATTTGGTGTATCGTATCGTTCAGTTCAGATGTCTCTCTGTTTATTCTTTGTCCTTTTGACCTGTCCAAAGGGCTCAGTGGGATATTAAAGTTCCCTACTATGAGTGTACTGGGGTTAATCTGTGCCTTGTGGTCCTGGAGAATTGTCTTTATAAAGTTTGGTGCATCAGAGTTTGGTGCATACATATTCATAATTGTGAAATCTTCATGGTCAGTTGTTCCTTTGATATAAATGTAATGGCCTTCTTTGTTTCTTCTGATTTCTTTTACTTTGAAGTCTATTTTGTCTGATATTAAAATAGCTGCACCTGCTTTCTTTTTGGTACCATTTGCTTGGAATATTTTTTCCATCCTTTCACTTTAATGTGGTGCCTATCCTTGAAGGTAAGATGTGTTTCTTGTAGACAGCATATAGATGGGTTCTGTTTCCTAATCCAATCTTCCAGTCTATGTCTTTTGATTGGGGAGTTTAGTCCATTAATATTTAAGGTTATAACTGACAGGTGTGTATTGTTTCCTCTCACCTTACTATCCATTTGCTTTTTTGGTCTAGGTTTCTACTTCTGCAGTTATGCTTTTATTAATTTCTCTTTCTAGGTGCCTGGGGATAGTTGCTCCTTTCTTCTGTCCTTTGAATTGCTTCAAGTATTCTCTGAAGGGTTGGTTTTATGGACATGCATTCTTTCATCTTGTTTATATCATGGGAGATTTTTCTCTCTCCTTCAACTATAATCCACATTTTTGCTGGGTATAGTAACCTGGGTTGGCATCTACAGTCCTTTAGCACTGGAATGTTTTGCTCCACATTCTTCTTGCTTTCATAGTTTGCACTGAGAAGTCAGTTGTAATTCTGATACGTTTCCCCTTATATGTAATTTGTTGTTTTTTCTCTTGTGGCTTTCAGAATTTTATCTTTGCTTTGGGCATCTAGCATTTTAACTATGATATAATGTGGAGAGTTTCTTTTCTGATCTTGTCTGTTTGGAGTGCTATGTGCTTCTTGTGTTTGTATTGGTTTGTCTCTTTTAAGTTTGGCAAAATTTTCACCAATTTTCTGTTGAAGATCTGATAAATACCATTCTCTTGGTATTCTTCTTCCTCTATTCCTATGATGTGGAGGTTTGATCTTTTCATAGTGTCCCACAATTCCTGGTTGATTCACTTTTGTATGTTTTTAAATTTTTCATAATCTTTACTTAAGGTTTTTAGTTGTTCTCTGTTATCTTCCAGGTCTGATATTCTTTGTTTTGCTTCCTCCATTCTATTTCTGAGGCTTTTCCCATTCCTTTCCTCTTGATTGGATGAGTGTTTGATTTCCTTTTTCATTTTGTCTTGTGATATCTTTAGTATTTCCACTTCTTTTTGGAGCTTCTCAATCTCTTCTTGTAGCTCTTTTCTTTGCTTGTTAAGGTTTCCTTTTCTTTTTCAAAATGGGATCTTTTCAGTGTTTCCACTTCCTTCTGGAGTTTGTCATTCTCTGTTTCTAGGTCCTTCTTGAGTTTTTCATTCTCTCTCCTTAGTTCTCTGACTTGTTCTTTATAGTCTTTGACTTCTTGGAGTAGGTCCACAATTGTTCTTCTGAGATCTGTGTCCTGGGCCATGGCCAGGGAGATCTCACTGTAGGAATCTCCCACAGGGTTGGTAGAGTTTGGTGTGGAATTATCCTGCACCTTTCCTGTGTTGTCCCTTCTTTGCATCCCTAGCATGTGGGTTTCTCTTTGCCTGTATTCCAATGGGGATCCCAAATGCCTCTTCACTGTGTTGAAGGCTTGCTTTGCTTGCCTCCTTCAGATGCCTTTTTTTCCCCCTCCTTATTTATGGAGTATTGACTTGTCTAAGTTTTAGGCTTTCTATTGGAAGTCTAACTCACTCTTCCCTTTCTGTTCTGAAGGTTCTCCAAATTATCCACTTGGACATTCCTTCAGCAATTCTAGTTGGGGGAGGGTATGCCTGTTTAGACTGTGCCCCATACTCTGTGCTTCAGGTGGTCCTGGGAATCCCCAGTCTATGCTCTGTGCACTCAAGTCTCACAGTGGCAACAGGCCCACCTTTTATACCAGCTAGCAGGACAGCTCCGCCCCCACGGCCACACAATATGATTGAATCAAACCAAAGAAGATTGACTCGAACCAAACAGTCTGCCTGGCTGAAGCACCCAGCTCCTGCCTGTGCTTCAGTTGGTCCTGGGAAATCCCCAATCTAAGCTCTGTGCACTCACAACCTAATTTTAAAGGATCAGATCTGCTCCTCACCCCACAGACTGTTAGAAGAAGAGGAGCCCTGGGCTCCTTTCCTAGCACCAAGGAAGAGGTGTGTTTTTAGTGATTTTACTGTGTGTACACATGGGATGGATATGGAGGGACAGAATGGAGACAGCCATACATTCTGTGATTTGTTTTTGCTATTTTTTTTTAGATAGGATCTCTCTCTATAGCCTGGGTTGGCTTCAAATCGTGATCCTCCTGCCTCAGCCTCCCCAGTATGGAGGTCAGAGGTCCCTGCACTTGCTGAGAACCTTCTGAGATGATGGTGACAGTGATGATGGTGATGATGATGATGATGATGATGACTGGTGTTTTTTGAGACAGGGTTTCCCTATAGCCCCAGCTGGCCTGGAACTCGTTATGTAGACCAGGCTGAACATAAACCTTTTGAGATTATTAACATCACAGTTTATTCTAAATTTCTGCTCCAAAGTTGGTTTATCATTTTCCTTTACAAATTTTATTTTAATCTTTTTTTCCAGTGCCACTTTGTTTTTTTTTCATATTTTTATTGAAGTTTTGTGAATTTCATACATAATTTCTCAGTCCAATTTAGACTCATTTCCCTTTCTTTTTTTTATGTGTATGAGTGTACTGTCTACATGTAGGTTGGTGCACCAGTGTCATGCAATGCCACAGAGGTCAGAAGAGGGCATTGGATTCCCCTGGAACTGGAGTTAAAGACGGTTCTTAGCCTCCACATGGGTGCTGGGAATCGAACCCTGGTCCTCTGCAAGAGCATTCAGTGCTCTTAACTGCTGAGTGATCTCTCCAGCCCCTCATTTCCCTTTCCATGCTCCATACCCCACCCAAGTTCATGCATTCTGCCATACATGTCTTGTATCTTTTTCTAGTCTTTTTAAATTTTTTCAAAGCAGAGGATTATTATTTTTGGGAGAACTTTACTGTTTCAGCCATACATGTCTTGTATCTTTTTCTAAGTCTTTTTAAAGGTTTTCTAGGTAGAGGATTATTGTTTTGGGGAGAACTTTACTGTTTCAGTCAGTTCTTTGTCCCAGTTCTTTTGTTGTTGTTGTTCCCTCCAATTTGTATTGCTTCACCATATACATATATATATATATATATATATATATATATCATAGTAAAATTATGCTGTCTGAAAACAAACCATATGTTATTTCTAAATCACATTTCAGGATTCACATTTTTCCCTTTTAATTTTATATTACTCTAAAATATGCATACTTGCCCTTCACCCATATACCAAGATTACAAAGTCTGAAAATAAATTTTAAGTTAATTCTAGAGCCTATTAAGGGATTCACATTATAAGAGCACAGTTGCTTTCCTCAGATAAAGAGGAATATAACATTAACATTGTTCAGTTTGCCTTACAACTAGGTACTTGATGCTAGCATCCACCAATGAGGGATACTATTCATCGTTTGTTTTTCTGGGACTGTGTTACTTCACTTAACATAATATCTTCTAGTTCCATCCATTTACCTGCAAAATTCATGATGTCATCTTTACTGCTGCATGACTCCATTGTGGAGATGTACCACATTTTTGTTATCCAGTCATCAGTTGAAGGGCATTTGGGTTGGTTCCAGCCCTTTGCTAGTGTGAAGAGTGCTGCAATAAACATGGATGTGCATATATCTCTGTGGTAGGATGAGTCTTGTGGGTATATACCCAAGAGTAGTATGACTGGGTCAAGTGACAGAGTCATTTTGAATCTTTTAAGGGTTCTCCAGACTGTTTTCCATACCGGTTGTGCAAGTTTACATTCTCACCAACAATGGATGAGTGTTCTCCTTTCCTCACAATCTCTCCAGCACTTGGCATCATTTGTTTTCTTGATCCTAGCCAGTCTTATTGGAGTGAGATGATATCTTAAAGTGTTTTTAATTTGCATTTCCTTAATTATTAATGATGTTGAACACTTTTTAAGATGTTTCTCAGCCATCTTTAATTCCTCACTTGTAAAATCTCTGTTCAGCTCTTTATTCCATCTTTTGAGTGAGTCATTTGTTTTCTTCTTTGTTTTTTGAGTAGTTTATATATTTTGGAAGTTAATGCTCTGTCAGATGTATCTGTGGTGAAGGTTTCCTCCCACTCTGTGGGTTATTTTAATCTTATGTGTCTGAATGTTTTGGTTGCATGTATGTAAGTGTACCTGTGTCATGCAATGCCTACAGAGGCCAGAAGAGGGTGTTGCATCCCCCCAGAACTGGAATTAGGGTCAGTTGTTAGCCACCATATGGGTGCTGGGAATTGAACCCAGGTCCTCTGCAGGAGCAGCCAGTGTCCTTAACCAGGGAGCTATCTCTCCAGCCCATTTTCTTTTTTAACTGGCAGTGGAATGATCAAAGAAAAAGGCCCATACTTGGGCCTGAGGGGCAGAGAGTCCCATGTCTGAAAAACAAACAAACAAACAAACAAACAAACAAACCTCTTTCAGGGAAAAACAAACAAAACAAACAAACAAACAAACCTCCCAGAAAACAAACAAACAAACCTCTTTCAGAGATTCTAACACTGGCAGTGGCACACGCCTTAGCCTTCGGGAGGCAGAGGCAGGTGAATCTCTGTGAGATTAAGGCCAGCCTGGTCTACAGACTAAGTTCTGGGTGTCCTGGGGCAATGGAGACCATGTTAAAAGCAAAACGAAAGCAAAAACAACCCAGAAAAAAATAATAGAAAAAGATTCTACAAGGCTGACTGAGTGGATTAGAATGTCGTGACTGTGGACAGTTGGAACGTTGCAGTTCCAGCAGCAAACTTACCTTGGATTACCTTCAATAGTCAATCATTGCTCACCTCCATATCTCTCTGAACATGACCTAACATCTTTAAATTTTTAATTCTGTGTCAATTTATTGGCACCTCAATTTATGAACAAGATGTATTTTTTCTCCATAAAGTGAGACTGGTTGCAGTTTGCCCAGCAGGTGCCCCAGGCCTTCTCTTTGAAGACGCAGCACTTTAAGCTTCACGAAGGGTCAGTTTTCACTTTCACATGTTTTTATGCTGCTACTGGAAGTATTCTCAGCATTTGTTTTGAATTCTATCTTTAGGGGATCCTCACTGCACTGATCTGGGAGAGTCAGATGTAGCTGAGTCCAACCTGTCGCCAGTATGCCACCACAATGTTAGGTGAGGGGCACTGCACTGTCTGCTTAGCTAGGCCCAGCCACAGGAAGGTCAGATTTGCATTGGATTGACCCAGCATCTTTTGACTATCAGGCCAAATCCTAGGAGTGGATTAACTTAGCAGACCACTAGCATCTGAAACCTACAATAGAGATGTCCCTGTTTTCCTGTGACTTACCTACTCTATGTTCCCACGAAGTACTTGAAAAATGCCTTGATTTATGATTTGTTGCTGTTGTAACCACTTCCATGTTGGAATATTGGCGTAACTAGAATCCGTGTTCCTAAGCCATAGGAATCATATTCATCTCAGAATAAACTCCCTCTATTCCTTTTGAGATGAGAGTTATGTGCTCCTTTGACAAATCTTATTTGGTATTAACATTGGAAGAAGGGATATGTTAATGGACTGACAGCTGTGTCAGTGGGGAGACCAAATCAGAAAAGCATCAGTCAATGGTGGGAACTAGGAAGAGGCTCATGGGATCAATACATGTTTGAACAATCTTTTTTTATCACAAAATCAAGGTCTAGCATGATGGCCATACCTCTGAAGAAGAAGCTTATCTGTGTTATTATACTAACTATGAATTTCTTCCTTGCATTACTAGATGACATTGCAAGATATGTAATCTCCAGACAATGGGGAAATGTGTCTCACACTTCTCTGACGTGAGTGTGATTTCTCCCCCATGTTCAGAGCTGCAGTGCTGAGGAGTGGTGATTAGGTCACAGTGGGCTCCATCTTTGGAAGGAATGAATGCCAGGATCAGGGGGTTGGGCAGGTTAGTCTCCAGGAAGTCAAGTTGAACCTTTGTGCTGGAAAGCTTTAGCTGTTAACTTGACACACCTGGGAAGAGGGAACCACACCCAAGGAACTTCCTCCATTGGATTGGCCTGTGGCCATCGGTATGGGACATTTTCTTGATTGTTGAGTGATGTGGGAGAGTCCAGCTCAAAGTGGGTGGTGCCACCCATGGGCAGGTTGTCCTGTCCTGTCTTATATAATAAATCAGGCCAAGTCCAGAGGAGCAAGCCAGTAAGCAGTTATCTTCTATGGCCTGTGTTTCAGCTCTTTCCTCCAGGTTTCTGCCATGAGTTCTGACCCTGGGCTCTCTCAATGATGAACTGTGGCCCAGGAGATATAAGGCAAGTAAACTCTTTCCTTTCCCCAAGTTGGTAATGGTCAGAGTGTTTTGTTACAGCAACTGAAGAGAAACTAGAACAGAAATTGGTAGTAGAGTGGGGTATTGCTGTGACAGACCTGACCCTGTTTGTTGTTTTGGAGAGGATTGTGGATGCATTTGGATTTTTGAGCTAGAAAAGCTTAGAGTTTAGTGAACTGTTGCTGTGAAACTTGGAACAGTTCTGCTGAAAGAGATGTAGATGCTGCAGGCCTGGTTTGTGAAGCTTCAAATGGAAGCAAAGACTATCAGGGCTGTTTGTATGATGTTTTGAATTGAGAATATGGTTTCTGATTGGCTTAGGCTGAAGAATCAGCTGTTACTAAAGAAACCAGAATCGGGGCTGGAGAGATGGCCTAGCGGTTAAGAGCGCCAACCGTTCTTGCAGAGGACCCGGGTTCGATCCCCAGCACCCACATGGCAGCTGAGAACCGTCTTTAACTCCAGTTCTAGGGGAATCTGATGCCCTCTTCTGACCTCCGTTGCATTGCACGACACGGGTGCACAGACCTACATGCAGACAGTGCATTCATACACATATAGAAATAAAAATAAAAGAGAGCATATATTAAAAAAAGAGAGAGACCAGAATCACTGAAGTGAAACCTTTGCTTTACTGGGACAATTGATACTGGTCAGCTGGGGCTGAAAAGTCAGCTTTGAGTAAGAAGAGACCACTATCATTGTGACAAAATCTTCTGGGAAGTGTTTTCTTGGGGTCAGAACACACAAGCTGTAGTCCAGAGGGGTCTGAGCTTCCATCTCAAGCTGGAAACAGGACTTTGTAATGTTTAAGAGTCTTCTGGATGGTTCTAGTGTTGAAAGCATGAAGGAGTTACAGAGAGCAGCTGAGGCTCGGCATGCTGAAAGACCAGGAAAGACCATTGGTGAAGGTGGAGCCTCTGTTGCAGTGAAGACTCCCAAGACTGAAGGGGTGGAGAATCTGCAACTTTGTACCCCAAGAGGCCAGAAGAACCCATGATGAAGTTGCAGCCTCAGTTTCAGTGGAGGCCTCAGGATATTGGAGATGCCAGGACAGTGGGACAACCACCAAGAGCAGCAGCAGGGGTGGAAGGCAGCCTGCCTTGGCCTGCGTGGTGAGCTGTGTGTGCTGCAGAAGGAGGAACCAGAGAAGTCAAGCTACCAAAATCCATTGGAGCCAAAAGATTTTGAGTGAATCTGAGCTGTCCAGCCTTGCTTGAGCTACTCTGCTGGGCTTTGGCTTTCCTCATGTGTGATCTGTTCTTCTCTTTGAAATAAGATGGCATATTGTCTCTTGCTTTGGATTTTAACAGGACCCCACTTAAAATACTTTGAAGAGACTTTGAACTTTTAAAGTGTTTGGATTTTTTAAGGACTGTGGGACTTTTAAAGTTGTACTGTTTTATATTATGATAATAACATTGACATCATATCTTGGGGATAAGAAATGGAAGGGTTGTGATTTAATAGTGATGTGTTTGTGTGTCAAGTTAACAAGGGATCAATTATGATGAATAGCTTTAGTTGTCAGTTTGAAACATCTAGGAAGAAGCAACTTCAGTTGGGGAATTGTTTCTGTTGGATCGGCCTGTGGCCATATCTTTGGGGCATTTTTTGATTGTTGAGTGATGTGGGAAGACCCAGCCCACTCTGGGTGGTACCACCCATAGGCAGGTGGTCCTATATTATATAAGAAAACAGGCTGAGCACAGGCCAGGTGAGCAAGCCAGTAAGCAGCTATCCTCTATAGCCCATGTTCCAGCTCCTGCTTCCAGGTTCTAGTCCTGTGTTCCTACCTTGGGCTCCTTCAGTAATGAACTGTGACCCAGGAGATGTAAGGCAAATAAAACCTTTCCTTCCCAAGTTGGTATTGGTCAGAGTGTTTTGTCACAGCAATTGAAAGCAAACTCGAACAACCTCTTTTTTTTTTTAATATATTTTTTTTAATTTTTATTTATTTCTGTATGTGTATGAATGTACTGTCTGCATGCAAGTTTGTGCACCCGTGTCGTGCAATGCCGCGGAGGTCAGAAGAGGGTGTTGGATTCCCCTGGAACTGGAGTTCTCCTGGAATTGGAGTTTCAGACGGTTCTCGGCCGCCATGTGGGTGCTGGGGATCGAACCCGGGTCCTCTGTAAGAGCGATCGGCGCTCTTAACCGCTAGGCCATCTCTCCAGCCCCGAACAACCTCTTTTTAAATATAACTTACATAGCCTTAGGTACAGAGTCATAGCAACACTCAGTGAACTGAGACACACAGCTTTGTAATCAAGGACAATTCCAGAAAGTTTTAACTTTGAGGTTAGCCTATCAGCCCTCCAGAGTGGGGAAGAACCTCCTGCTCTTCTGATGCAGGAGGGCAGTGGGGGCTCAGCCTCAGCTTGATGTACTGTTGTGTTGCCTATGGCTCAGAAAATATCTCCCAGAACTCAAAGAGCTCCATTTTCATTAAAACAAACAGAAACCATCCATATGGTCCGAGGAGATGGCTCAGTCCATCCTCAGAACCCACAGGGAAAAGATGGGCATGGTGGTGCACACTTGCAATCCCAGCACTGGAGAGGTACCTACACACAGTCCCTGGGGCTCACTGGTCGCCGAGCCTGGTCTATTTGGTGAGACCCAGACCACAGTGAGAGACCTTGTTTCAAAAAAACAGGGTGGATGCTTCCTGAGGCTGCCTGGCTTCCATAGGCACATGCACACATGCTCACATGCACACCTGCTCACATACACCCATGCACACATGCTCACATGCACCTATGCACACATGCTCCCCCAACAGCCGCCCAAGAAACCACCCAAAGCTTACAGCACCATAGATGGAAACTATACACCAGCCCAGTTGTGTTCCAAGGATCCCGAGTCAGCTGCAAGCTTCTTAGCTTGTAATCCAGGTTCTCAGAGGCTTCTTTCCACTCTGTTAAGGAAGTCACCACAGCTAGCTCAAATCCCAGGGAATCAGGCATCTTTCATTTAGTAGATATGATCTAGGAATTAGGCTATAATACTGGGCTCTACAGGATTGCTGTTTGTGGCTTTTGTTGAAATCAGTGTGCTCAAAACTTCCCTTTCTTTTGTGTTTAGTGCAAAAATCCGCACTTGTCCTTAAATGCTCGGGGACTTGGAGAAACAGTCATGTGTGAAAACCTTTTGTGGTGTGGGCAAGAGATGCAGACCTGTCTGGATCGGAAGCACGGGGCTCCAGGCAGGACTTGCAATGAGATATGCTGGGACGGACAGAGTTGGGCTGCTCTTGGGGGTGTCTGAGTACTATGCTGGCTTCTGCTGTCACAGGGTGTGTGCAGTGAGCACTGGAGCAGATGCCTCAGGTGTAAGATGGACCCAGACCACAGGATATGTAGGGGGAGGCTTATCTTTCCTCCCTGGCCCCCATAACCCCAGCCCAGGGCCTCTTTAGAAACAATGGGGCAGTGCTTTGGTTGGTGTTCTGTAGAGTTCTCTTGAGCAAATATACTTACATATGCTCATTCTATATGTCTATGAAGACATGAATGGGAAAGACATGTATGTAATCTATGCAAATATATGTGGTCTCCTTTATGAAAACAGATGGGCTTATTAGGGAAACTGAATCAATCACACTCATGATTGTACACACACACAGACATACACATACATACAGAGGAAGATAGATAGATAGATAGAGAACTTAGCAGGCAATGCTGCTTATGCCTTGTTGGTAGGAGATTGTATTGTACCCTTTAAGGCAAGATCTAGGACTGAGAAAGCTCTGAATGGCTGATATCCAAATCCTGGGTTCTTTTAGCCTTGACCCTCCCTCAACATAGCCAGGACTTTGAGTGTCTTAGCAGATTCTAGCCCAATGGGAGCAGACCAGCGCTTTTCTCATCTCATCACCACTGATATGTCTTTGGAAGAAGTGGCTGTGACACTTGTGCTACTAAAAAAGAGATTCCGTACTACCTACAGTCTCTTCCAAACAGCCCTGGGTTGATGCAATGAGCAGGGCAGACAGCAGAGCTGACCCTCCACTGATGGTCTTGAGGCTGTGAGAGACACTGCATATGTGAATTCAGTGCACATGGTAGCATACACTGTATGAATAAAGAGACATTGTATGAATGAAGATATAGTGTGTCCATGAAAATCATTGCACCTGGAGATGTGTTTGTCTTTCATTTTTGTTGCTGTGACAAAACACTCTGGCAAAAACCAATTTAGGGGAGAAAGAGGCTTATTTCAGCTTACAATTTGATGTCACAGTCCATCACTGTTGGCAAGTCAAGGCAGGAACTTCAATTGCTTGTCGTATTAAATCCACCATCAAGAACAGAGAGAAATGAATGCATGCTTCCTCGCTTGGCCATACTCAGCTAGCCTTCTCCACTCACACAGTTCAGGACCCCCTGGTTGGGGAGTGGTGCCACCCACGGTAGGCTAGATCTTCCACATCAATTAAATTATTTAGGGGAGAGGCCAGCCCAATGTAGACAATCCCAGATTGAGACTGTTCCCAAGTGATTCTATGTTGCATCAAGTTGGCAACTAAGGATGACCGTCCCAGTATTGTACATGCTGTGATGCATTGTATGTGCAAGAGGGTACACAGCATTCTGTGTCTCCATGGAGACCCCTGGTTAAGATACAGAGACAGGCTGGGTGTGGTGGCTCACGCCTTTAATCCCAGCACTTGGGAGGCAGAGGCAGGTGGATCTCTGTGAATTCAAGGCCAGCCTGGTCTACATAGAAAGTTCAAGGACAGCTGAGACTGCAGGGAGACCCTGTCTCAAAAAGACCCCCCCCAAAAAAAGATATTGAGACAGCAAGGGTAACTGGTCTTTTTCTTTTACAAGATTGTCTCAGCAACCATGAGGTTGTCAGAGTCCGACAGGGCTGCGAGTGACTTCCACAAGCAACATCCTCCATTAACTTGCAGAATGATCCCCCCTTTCATCCCTTAAAGACAAAATCCATCAAAACCTTCCTGACAGCAACCAGATGCCCTACATTGGCTGTAAAAGATTTCAAGGTCTCTGAGCAATTTAATGCCCTATGAAAGTAAAATAAGTTGTGTACAAATAATTCAGTCAGCTCAGGGAACTGGGGGAAGCGCTAAGCATGTCGCAGATGGCACTCTAGGCAGTTTATCAAAGCAAGTTTCATAACTTAACAAAATCATCCTGGCATCCCACACAAAGGCCTCCCTGTTTGATCCCCTAATAACACTGCTTAGTTCTTTCTGGGGGAACTGGCTTTTGGAACCAGAACTGTTTCCAGCATTAGAGAAACAACCAACAGGAGATATTTTGCACGCAGGCAGTGGGATCGGCATCTTGGCTTGACCTCCACAGATGCCTATGAAGTAAAGGCGTTTCCAAGATCAGTGGTGGGGTGGAGGTTGCAGCTGGGGCCCAGCTAGCAAGTGGTTTGCCTCTGACAACTGCCACCTCCTTTCCTTTAGCCATATGGTAGTCCCAGGAACTAGAAGTTTCTCTTCTAGCTCAGGACTCCATCTGAATCACCAATGTGTAGCTATGAGGTTAGTTTGGCCAGCTCAACCTGTCCTGGAGAGTGGATGAGGTTCACTGAGTCTTCTCAAAAGCCAGGAGCTGCCGGGCTGGGGTGGCGCACGCCTTTAGTCCTAGCACTTGGGAGACAGAGGCAGGCGGATCTTTGTGAGTTCAAGGCCAGCCTGGTCTACAGAGTGAGTTCCAGGACAGCTGGGGCTACAGGGAGGCCCTGTCTCAAAAAGACCAAAAAAAAAAAAAAAAAAAGCCAGGAGCTGTGTCCTTGATTTCTGTTGAGTGGATTCATTTACTTCTGCTCATTTTGGGGTGGTGTTTGTGTGGTTTTTAATTTATAAGAAATATAAAATCATCTGGACTCCATAGGAGAATTAATAAAAGAATGTGGGGCTTGAGAGATGGCCTAGCGGTTAAGAGCGCCGACCCCTCTTGCAGAGGACCCGGGTTCGATCCCCAGCACCCACATGGCGGCTGAGAACAGTCTGAAACTCCAATTCCAGGAGAACTCCAGTTCCAGGGGAATCCGACACCCTCTTCTGACCTCCGCGGCATTTTACGACACAGGTGCACAAACTTGCACGCAGACAGTACATTCACACATACAGAAATAAATAAAATTAATAAAAAAAAATTAAAAGAATGCATAGCAGTCCCTCAAGTGTGGGTGGGGCTCACTTCCAAAGAGCAGACATGGTAAAGGAACATAGTGATATGGAGGTCATGGTGTCAACCTCCTCTCACCCCAAGGTGATATGCCGTACAGGGCATGTGGCATCTGGTATTCTTCCCCAAACCCAGCCTGATTGTGAGAAGAAACAACGATGAACATAGGCAATCCCACTCTGAGTGTCTTGTAATCTTCTTGGCTTTCACAGTTCAAGGCTCTCAACCAAGGTCTCAAAGCAAGGTCAGACAGAAGAAAGAGTGACACAGGGCAGGATGGGAGAAGGCGGGAGGACTGTGCACAGCTTGGGTTCTCCATGGAGACCTGAAGCAGAAAAGATGCTGTGGCAAACAGGCCACATCCAAATGAAGGCAGCAAAGGAATGGAGTGTCTGTGTCAACACTGACAAGTGTAAAGGAAGCTGGGAGGGGATGGGGATTCTGTCACAGAGGGTCTGTCACAGTGCTCCTAACTGCTGAGGCATCTCTCCATCTCCTTCTGTCCTTTCTGGAAGAAGATGTGTGGCTTCCATGCCAGCTGGAGGCTCTGGCAGAGCCTCTGTGACAGGCACCAGGTTATTGTTTCCAAATCCCTGGTGTCACGTTCCCCACGTGGCCATCTACTTCAATGACCCCATCGTTAACTCTGACAAGGGTGCTTCCAGATAAATACAAAAGTCAGCATTCAATACACACACACACATACACACACACACACACACACACACACACACACAACTGTAGACAAGAAGCCTTTCTGATGATGATTACAACAAAGCTTCACTGCAAGCATATCAATGAAATCAACAAACAAGCAAAAGACTTATTAGCGTCACTGGCTGTTTTAAAAGTATTCATAGTACAGCAGTGATACCAGGGCTCTTTAAATCTCTTGGAGTGGCAGAGATGGAGATGTTCAGCTGGTGGTGGGGAAGGTGTGTGTAAATCAGATTCCTGGGGGATGGGCAAGCCAGTGCAGGCACCCTGGAGGTCACTTTTGTGATATCCAGGAACAATTTAATGTGCTCACAGAGAGAGGGGGCACTGTGATACTTAATATTGCTTGCCAACTTGACAGGATCTAGAATCACCATGGAAACAGGCCTTTCTAGTTGTCTGTGGTAGTTTCTAGAGTGGCTTAATTGAGGTGGGGAAACTTATCTTGAATGTATTCTTTGGATGGTGGGGAATCCCAGGATGAATAAAGATGGGAACGTGAGCTGAGCACCAGCATGCATCTCTCTCTGCTTCCTGACTGCTGTGAGGTAAGCAGCTCTGCCCCAGCATACCCTTCTAGCATAACATTCTGCCTCACCACAGGCCCAAGCATCTGTGGACTGAGCACAAATAAACTTTTCTTTCCTTAAGTTGCCTCTTGTCAGCCATTTGGTCACAGCAGCAAGAAAAGTCAACTAATAGGCAGCAATTAAGACAGTCTGGTGTGAACATCACTCTAATACTAAAACCAGGCAAAGATAGATCCATAAAAGGAAACTATTGGGGCTGGAGCGATGGCCTAGCGGTTAAGAGCGCCGACCGCTCTTGCAGAGGACCCGGGTTCGATCCCCAGCACTCACATGGCGGCTGAGAGCCGTCTGAAACTCCAATTCCAGGAGAACTCCAGTTCCAGGGGAGTCCGACGCCCTCTTCTGACCTCCGCGGCATTGCACGTCACGGGTGCACAGACTTGCATGCACACAATACATCCATACACGTACGAAAAAAAAAAAAAAAGGAAACTATTAATGAACATAGATGCAAAAATTCTCAACAAAATACTTACACACCAAATACAAGCACACATCAAACAGATCATCCACTATGACCAAGTTGGATTCATACCGGAGATGCAGGAATGGTCAACATACATAAATCAATAAACATCATAAAGCACAAAAACGAAGTGAAAGACAAAAAACACATGGTCATCTCAATCAGTGCAGAAAAGGCCTTTGACAAACTTCAACATATCTTCATGTTTAAAGTCCTGGAGGGAATTGGACATTCCTCGACATAATTAAAGCCATATACAACAAACCCACAGTCAACATTATCCTAAATGGGGAAAAACTAAAAGAATTCCCCTTAAAGTCAAGAACCCAGCAAGGCTGCCCCCTAGCCCCACTCCTTTTCAATGTGGCGTTTGAAATGCTCATGAGAGCAATAAGACATGAAAAGGAAATTAGAAGAGTACTAATGGGAAAACAGGAGGTCAAATGATCTCTTTTTGCAGATGACATGATAGTTTACCTAAGGGACATCAAAAACTCCACCAGAAAACTCCTAGAAACCATCAACAGGTTCAGTAAAGTGGTGGGATACAAAATTAACCTAGAAAAATCCATAGCCTTTCTTTATGCCAATACCAAGCAATTGGAGAAGGAATACAAGGAGACTTTCTACTCACAATAGCCTCCAAAAAAATAATCTAGGTACAAACCTGACCAAAGACACTAAAAATGTCTACAATGAAAAATTTTAATCCCTCAAGAAGGAGATTGAGGAAGATACCAGAAGATGGAAAGACCTTCCATGCTCATGGATTAGAAGAATTAATATAGTAAAAATGACCATCCTGCCCAAAGTAATGCATAGATTCAATGCAATCCCAATTAAAATTCCCATGAGCTTCTTCACAGACCTAGAAAAAAATCCTAAAGTTCATATGGAAAAACAAGACCTCAGATAGCCAAAGCAACCCTGAGCAAAAAAAGCAATATGGGGGGATTACCATACCAGACTTCAAACTATATTACAGGGCTATAGTCATAAAAACAGCATGGTATTGGGACAAAAGCAGACCTATAGATCAATGGAACAAAACTGAGTCACTGAACCTGAGAACATCCAATTTTAGCCCCTCATATTTGACAAAGGGGCCAAAAAGACTCAATGGAGGTAAGACAGCATCTTCAGCAAATGGTGTTGGCATAACTGGATCACCACGTGTAGAAGAATAAAACTAAACCCCTACCTCTCACCATGTACAAAAAATCAGCTCCAAATGGATCAAAGACTTCAATGTGAAACCCAGAACTCTGAAAATGTTAGAAGAAAATGTTGGTAGTAACCTACAAGACATAGGTGTAGGAAAAGACTTTCTAAATCAGACAGCAGCTGCACAAAAAATAAGGTCAACAATTGCAAAATGGGACCTTATTAAACTCAAGAGATTCTGTACAGTGAAAGAAACAAAGAAGTGAAGAGAAAACCCCACAGAGTGGGAGGAAACCTTCACCAGTGATACATCTGATAGAGCATTAACATCCAGACTATATAGACTAGTCAAAAAACAAAGAAGTGAGAAAACAAATGACCTACTCAAAAGATGGAGTAAAGAGCTGAACAGAGACTTCACCAGTGAGGAAGTAAAGATGGCTGAGAAACATCTTAAAAATTGTTCAGCATCATTAATAATTAAGGAAATGCAAATTAAAACCACTCTCAGATATCATCTCACTCTGATAAGACTGGCTAAGATTAAGAAAACATGACACCAAATGCTGGAGAGGTTATGGGGAAAGGGGAACACTCATCCACTGCTGGTGGGAATGCAAACTCGTGCAACCCCTATGGAAAGCACCACTCCTGGGTATATATCCACAAGACTCATCCCATTGCAGAGATACATGCACATCTGTTTATTACAGCTCTATTCACAATAGCAAAGAGCTGGAAGCAACCCAAGTGCCCCTCAACAGATGAGTGGATAAAGATAATGTGGTGCACCTACACAATGGAGTTCTACGCAGCAATAAAGAAAGATGACATCATGAACTTTGCAGGTAAATGGATGGAACTTGAAGTCATTATGCTAAGTGAAGTAATACAGTCCCCCCAAACCAAACAATGTATGGTGTCCCTCATTTGTGGATGCTAGCACCAATTCTCTCTTTAGAAGGCAAACTGAATAATTCCTTTTTTAAAAATATATTTTTTAATTTTTTTATTTATTATTTTATGTGTATGAGTGTACTGTCTGCATGTAGGTAGGTGCACCTGTGTTGTGCAATGCTATGGAGGTCAGAAAATGGTGTTGGATTCCCCTGGAACTGGAGTTAAAGACAGTTCTTAGCCGCCATGTGGGTGCTGGGAATCAAACCCGGGTCCTCTGCAAGAGCAGTCAGTCCTCTTAACTGCTGAGCCATCTCTCCAGCCGCAGAATAATTCCTTTTTATTTCTTTGTTTTTTAGTAAATACCTGATGTTACTCATCAACTTACTATGTAATGTAGAAAAGCAAAGCAACATTGTGTCTTTACCTGCATACAATCCTACTATCAAAATTCAAAACCCTGCACATGTTTTAGAATTAACCTAGAGTTTATTTTCAGATGTCATAATTTTGATATATCTGCAGGGTCCATATAGGCATGTTTTGGAACAATATAAATGAGAAGGAACAACAACAACAACAAAAGACTGGGTCAAAGATCTGACTGAAAGAGTAAACTTAAGCACCAAACGGTAAACTTCAGCATCAAAAAATTTAAAAAAGAGTGAGAAAAAACTGAAAGACACGTATGGCAGAGAGCATGCGGTCTGATGGGGAGGGGCATGGAGGGGGAACTGGGTCTAAATATGATTAAGAAATGTTGTGTGAAATATATAAAACTTCAATAAAAAATAATAAAAAGTCTGGTTTGATACTGGGAGGCTGGGAAAACGGTGTGTGAGTTGGTACTGGGCTGTCATGCTCATCTTGAAAATGCCATTTGAGTGACACATAGCCATCCCCATGATTCTCTCCATACTCCATTTGATTTATGTGTGTGTGTATTTGACTGCATGAGTCTGTGTGCATCACATGTGAATAGTCCCCAGGGAGGTGAGAAGAGGCATCAGAGCTTGAGTTGCAAGTGGTTGTAAGCCTCTATGTGGGTGCTACTGAGCCAGGGATCTACACAAGAGCAATAAGTGCTCTTTAGCTCTGAACCATCTCTCCAGCCTGACCCATGTTCCACTTTTACAAAATGTTAAAAATAAAGAGGCCCAGAGTGGAATAAGCTCCTGACTCTTCCTTCATGGCAAACGTGTAGGGAACGGAGGTTGGTTGAATGGACTCTTGGCTCTATTGCATTTAGAGCACCCCTGAAATTAATTATGTATCCATTCCTCAAAAAAATCTGTGACAAGAGTTGGCGAGATGGCACAGTGAGTAAAGTGCTTGTGGTGTAATCTTGAGGACCTGAGCTCAGATCCCCACACCTGTGCAACCCCACAAAACCAAGAGTGTCTGTGAACACCTGTGCAACCCCACAAAACCAAGAGTGTCTATGCCCACCAGCACTGAGATGCAGACAGGCAGATGCCAGTCAGTCTAGCCAACCAATCCACTCCAGGTTCAGTGAGAGACCCTGTCTCAAAAAATAACGCGAGGAGTGGTAGGGAAGACACCCAGCACATGGACCTCGGGTCTCCACGTGTGCACGTGTAGGAAAAATGCACCATAGATGCTGTGCACACATACACAGAAATCTGTGGCCAGATTTAGGAATTTCTTATTAATATGAGGCTATTCTTATTAGATTCAACACATAAGCAAAACTATGTTTGTTTACCTAAATTTCTTCTAGAGGGATAACCAAATTAACTATACAACATAATTTTCTTTTGCAAGAACTTAAAAAAAAAACCTGGAATATAAATAATTAGCTAAGAGGTTGGGAAAAGCAAGGAAAGTAATCTAAGCTACTAGTAATGAGTTAACCTGTTAGAATGACCCTTTGTCTGGGAGAAAATGAAGACAAAGAAAAAATAATGTTTTTTGAGGGAGGCGAGATTTGTTGTGAGATCAGGTCTCACTGTAACCCAGGCTGGCCTGGGAATTCAGGTCCTGTCTCAGCCTCTGACGTGCTAGGATGACAGGTGTGCTGCGTCCACTATGCCTGCCTTGAAGATGCTGGTTTTCTGGACCACTGGACAGAGCATCAGGAGCAAGCTGGGCCAGAGGAGCCAGTTGCTGCTTTCAGACAGAGGAGCTCGCAGAGGTCTCCGTTGGAGAACACAACCAGGGATAAGCTTTGGAACTTCAGGGAAACACATGCACAGCTGCCATGCCCCAGAAAGGATGTCTAGAGCTGGGCCATTTGTCACCTGGTAGCCACAAGCATGTTTGTAGAATCTGAGGGACTGCTTAAACCAATGAGGTGGCCCTGTCTCATAATCACACAAGGGAGAAAAGACACTGACCTCTTTTCCGGGTAGGTGTGCCTCCTTCCTCATCGCAGAACCAAGCGTGGCCTTTATTTCAGGTGCTCTTTGATAAAGCAAAGTCTCCTCTGATTTCTTTGCATTTTTCCTAGCAGATTCCACATGCTGCGTGAGCCTTTTACATTATTAATAAGAGTTTCGAGTTCGGTTACTTTGCTCAGGAATATGAAAGCTTCCTTTTGGGGGCCTTTGAAACCAGAGAGATGCACACCTCCCATTAAGGCACTTAGAGATAAAGTCTGGTGACTGTCCTCCTTTGAACACCCAGAGGGTTGAAAAAGCAGGACCGCCCATGGAATCCAGAATTGTATCTGCACTGGAGGAGAGCGCTACAGATGCCAGCGAGAGCTCTCCTTTCAGCGGTGTAATTAAAAGTTTACTTTCTTTAGTCTGTTGCTATGGGAACGATGTTTGGTTGCAGGTCTGAAAATCATAAAGGGCAGTGGAGATCTATCAAGGAAAGCAAACGGGATTTGGGAAAGGGCTTTTAAGACTGAGAGCGGGCAGGTGGAGAGTGGAAGGAGAGGACAGGCAAGGCAGACAAATGCTCTTTGACTTGAATTGTGTGGCTTATAGACAAGTTAGAAGAGCTCTCTCAAGTCTATGAGTAGAATCAGTTTCCTATTCGACATTTCTTTTTTTTTTTTTTGGTCTTTTTGAGACAGGGTCTCCCTTTAGTCCCAGCTGGCCTGGAGCTCTCTCTGTAGACCAGGCTGGCCTTGAACTCAGAGATCCGCCTGCCTCTGCCTCCCAAGTGCTAGGATTAAAGGCATGCGCCACCACACCCAACTTTTCTTTTTCCTATTCAACATTTCTTTCTTTTTTAAAAATTTTATTTTTTGAGACAGGGTCTTATGTATCCAGGCTGGCCTCTAACTCACTATGTAGGCAAAGATAACCTTGAGTTTACGATCCTGTTGCCTCTACCTTTTGAGTGCTGGGCTTCAGGCGTGTGCCACCGCACCCAGTGTATGCAGTCCTGGCATGTACCACCATGCCCAGTGTATGCAGTTCTGGGTGTCAAACCCCAGGCTTTGTGAGTCCCAGGCAAACAAACAACTGAGCCACATCCTCAGTCCCTCAACATTTCCTTAAAAAACAAAAACAGGGGCTGGAGAGATGGCCTAGCGGTTAAGAGCACAGACTGCTCTTACAGAGGACCCGGGTTCGATCCCCAGCACCCACATGGTGGCTGAGAACCGTCTGAAACTCCAATTCCAGGAGAACTCCCATTCCAGGGGAATCTGACACCCTCTTCTGACCTCCGCGGCATTGCACAACAAGGGTGCACAAACTTGCCTGCAGACAGTACATTGATACACATACATAAATAAATAAATGCTGGGCGTGGTGGCACACGCCTTTAATCCTAGCACTTGGGAGGCAGAGGCACGTGGATCTCTGTGAGTTCGAGGCCAGCCTGGTCTACAGAGTGAGTTCCAGGACAGCCAGAGCTACAGGGAGACCCTGTCTCCAAAAGACCAAAAAAACCCAGAAACCAAAAAACAACCTTTCTCTAGTGGTACTGAAGTTCAAGTGTGTGCACAGCACATAGTGAGAAAGGTGGTGAGATCGATCGTCCAGCTGGGGAGGGTTTGCAGGCCGAGAGTCTCCATGGGTGACCCTGAAACAGCACAACTCTGGGCTTGGCTTAATTCCTGCCTTTTCCAGAAAGTCTTTCTAGAATGTTTAGTCTCACGTGGGTAGACATCTCTATTTACCCAAGACATCATAGCTTTACTTTCTTTGTATCATGAGTTTGGTGAAGGCTTTTAGAATACTGCCCTGGAGCTTTCTGTTCTGATACTGTTTGTTTTTATCATCACTGTGACCAAATACCTAAAAGAAACATCTAAGGGAAGGACTTGCTTCAGCTCATGGATTCAGAGGTTCAGCCTTGGTGGGTCAGTCCCATGTCCTTAGGCAGATGGTCCCCGTGGCGGGAGCTGTGGCAGAGGAGCTGCTCACCTCATGGCTGACAGGAAGCGACAAGTACCACCGCAGGAAAGACCCAGGGACAAGACCCCATACCTCCCAGGACCCGCCTCTAGGGGCTCGCTCCCTCCAACGAGGTCCTACTTTCTTTTTTACATTTACAAACATATTTTATTAAAATGACAATATTTTCCCAAATAAAATTAGCAAGGAGTGGCACTGTTGAATATTAACATGTTGATTAAATCTGTTCTTCAATCATTTCACCCTCTGCCACTGTCTGCTTTCTCTTGGAAATCTCTTTCTCACATTCATGTCTGTTTATTTTGCTCTGTACCAACTGAGCTTAACCAGGGCCATCTCCGTGGCCATGGGTTTCAAAGCTGGTGGCCTAGCCAGTGGGTGCACAACTAATGTCAACATCCCCCCATTTCCAGATTCTACCAATACCCAACAGTTCAACAGTAAGAGGTGGGGCCTCATGAGCCCCTCTGGCTTCCATGATTGTTAACAGGGCAAGTTTTGTGCAGGTCCAATGCAGATAACCACAGGTGCTATGAATTTATGATTGGAAATGTTGCATGAATCTAGAAGATGGCATCTCTCAGCTGTTCATTCCATCTTCTGGCTCTTTCATACTTCCTGTCCCCTATTCTGAAGTGTTTCTTGAGCCTCACTGGGCTTTCAACTGTCTCTTATTCTCAGCACTTTGAGTAATCAGGAGTCTCCAAATTCACAGCTGCTCACTACAAAAAGAACCTTTTCTCCTTAAGGCTGGGAGTAGCATTTGACTATGGGTTTCAAGTGGGCAGATTTAGAAAGCAGTTTGATACTCTGTAAATTTAGTTCAACAGCCATAGTAAGTTCTTTACCTGGGTTTATGACATCTCCAGGCATGAGTTGTTAACCTGGCTTATGGTGCCAGGCACAGATTCCCTCCCATGGGGCAGGCCACACATCTAACCAGAGGATGGTTAGTTGCTCCTACGATAGGCATTAGGTTCGAAATTTTTAGTTTCCTGAACTTTTTAAAATAATAGCAGAACCTGGGGACTAATTCCCCAAACAGAAGCCTGTAAGGTCATTTTATATTTAAACCATAACAGATATCATTTTGACAAGTGTTGCCTCCATGGTCAGCTTCCTTGGTGGTCTGACAAGGCTGAACTAGCATATAACCACAGATGGTATCTCCCTCACAGCGGAGGGCCCAGTGGGCAGGAATGCAGTGGTGGGCTCTGCTTTTGTTACTTTTCTCATCTCTGTGACAGGCATACCCAACAGAAGCAATTTAAGGAAGGAAGGGTTTATTCTGGCTTACAGTGTGAGGGCGCAGGTCATCGTGGTGGGGAAGTTTAGGTGGCAGGAGCGTGAGGCAGCTGGTGACAATCTTTCCACAGTCAGGAAGCAGAGAGATGAACACTGGTGCTCTGCAAACTTTCTTTTGTTGTTGTTGTTGTTGTTTTTTTGTCATTGTTTGTTTGCTTTTGAGACAGGGTATCCCTGTAGCCTCAGCTGGCCTGGAACTTGCTATGGTAGAAGAGGCTGGGCTTGAACTCACAGGGATCTGCTGGCCTCTGTCCCCTGAGTGCTGGGATTCACTTTCTTGTTTTTATTCAGTCTGGGACCCCATGGGATGGTGCTCTCACATTCAGGGTATCTTCCCACCCCAGTCCTTAGGATGGTGCTCCCACATTCAGGGTATCTTCCCACCCCAGTCCTTGGGATGGTACTCCCACATTCGGAGTATCTTCCCACTCCAGTCCTTGGGACGGTGCTCTCACATTCAGGGTGTCTTCCCCAGTCCTTGGGATGGTGCTCCCACATTCAGGGTATCTTCCCACCCCAGTCCTTGGGATGGTGCTCCCACATTCAGGGTATCTTCCCACCCCAGTCCTTGGGACGGTGCTCTCACATTCAGGGTGTCTTCTCCAGTCCTTGGGATGNACGGTGCTCTCACATTCAGGGTGTCTTCTCCAGTCCTTGGGATGGTGCTCCCACATTCAGGGTATCTTCCCACCCCAGTCCTTGGGACGGTGCTCCCACATTCAGGGTATCTCTCCCAGTCCTTGGGACAGTGCTCCCACATTCAGGGTGTCTTCCCACCCCTAGTTAACTCAAACAAGACACTTCCTCACAGATTTGTCTAGAGGTGTGTCTCCTGAGTGGTTCTAGATACTGTTGAATTGATAATCAAGATTAATCATCACAGGGCCGTTAGGAGGCAATCAGGCCATGAAGGTAGGACTAGGATCAATTTCCTTATAAGGGAGTCCCCAGAAAGCTCCCCAGCAACTCTGCCATGTGTGGAGCCAGCCAGAAGCCTGCAGTGCATAGCCTGGTAGGGGTGGAGCTCTCTAGAACCCAGCCAGGTTGGCACTCCTACCTTGGACTTCAGCCCTCGGACTTTGGAGAACAAATGTCTGTTGTTTGTAAGCTACTTGGCTTACAGGTCAATGGGACCCCAGGGTCACCCAGCTCAGAAAGGTCAGAGGTGACATGGCTCACTGCCATTTGGTGAGGGCTCTGCATTCTTTTACTCCCAAAAAAATATTCCCCTAATATTAACCATTGATCACACACTATTGGACACTTCCCTGTTCCATCTTATTTACTCTTCCTGATACCCACCCAGTTATAATTATCATTGGATAGTCAGGGAGATGAGTTTGAGGTCTGTTGACCTACCCTAAGCCTGGTACCAGGGAGGCAAGTTTAAACTTGGGTTGAAGGTGGCTGACTGCCTTAGGCTCTGCAAATCCTGATCTCTTGAATCAAGTTTGTGAGGAAGGTCTTGGCCAATTCCAGGTGTGGAAAACATTAGATTCTTTTATGGGGCGCTGTTGGGAGCAAGCAGAGCCTACCTGATGCACAGAGTGGGTGCTGCCAATGTTCTGGGCCAATTAGAGCAAATTATAGACTTTTACTCAATTTGACAGTCAGAAATTCTCTCAGGAGTCATTAATGAGCTTGTAAATCACCAAATAGCCAGATGGCAGAAAGCTTGCTGGTGTGACTCTGTTTCATTGCTTTTCTATGTCTCGGTCACCAATTCTTTGCCTGTCTTCAGGTGCTACTAACAAAGAGGCCTAAGTTCCCTGAGCCCATCCTCTTTCCAGAGACCCTGAGACCTGTTCTTTCTCAAGGGCTCCCTCACCTATTTTACACCATCTCCATTCCCCCACAAAGGCTCAGCTCAACAACAGTGCATCCTTCCCTGGACAGACAGGTGGATGTAGACTGAGCATCTAGCTCCTACACACCGGACTTGGCTCAGGCTCTGGGGCATCTGGGGGAGCAATCCCACCATGATGCCAACTCTGTGAGATGTCCTTCTAGAAGCAGCTACGCTGAGGCCTTACAAAGGATGATAGTAACTACAGCTTGGTGCTCTTCAAACATCGAGGTTGGTTTCCTTGGAATCTTCTCATCTTTTAGCACACTGTGAACCTGATGCTGCAGGACCATGGTGGGAGCAGTGGAGTCCGGATGGCTGCAGCTGGGAGAGAGCTTCCCACCGGCTCATAGTGCTGGTAAGCTCCCAGCTTCCCAGACACCCCTGGATACAGCGTGAGAGCCACGTCTCTAGGCTGTGGGTGTGCTAGCAGTGTGTGCTCATGAAATGCCTCCTGGTGGCTTGACGACCAAACAGCCACCCACTTCCTACCCACCTAAACACTACTCCACACCTTGGCCATCACTTTGGCACTTCCTGTTTTGGTCTTGGGTACCTCCTGAGCTCCTGAGACACTGTGTGTCTCCTAAGGGAAGATGGATCAGATCTTTGGGAGACACATGGCGTCCTGGGCATTGTCCTCCGCAGCCTGAGAGTATTCTCTGTTGAGAATGAGCTTTTGGTGCCAGGCCAGGAGTGCCGTGAGAGTTCTGTTACCATGGACTAAGTGCTTCCTCCTCTAGTGACTGCTACTGTGTAATGGTCCAGGGGTCTTTCCTGAGCCCTGTGTCTTGCTCAGTGGATACTCAGAGCCATGGAGCCCAGAGCCTCACCCCTTCTACCTCGAGCTACTCTCTGGCCGTTCTTCTGATAGAAACTGAGGGTTCCCAGGTGAGCCCTCCAAAAGACACCTCCTTCAACCACACCCCAAGCGTTCACCCCAGCAAGGGGTAAAGGACCTGGATCTGGGGCTGTCCCCAGGCTAAGGGTCCAGTCCAGAGGCAGTGCCCTGGGCCAAGTAAAACTTTATTGGTATGACATACTGATTGTGCAAAACTTTCCTTTTTTTGTAAATAAACTGGAGCTCTGGGTCTTTATATGAACTCCTCCAATTTAAAAATGTTGGCAAATTGTTCCCTAGCGGTTGAGAGCGCCGACCGCTCTTGCAGAGGACCCGGGTTCGATCCCCAGCACCCACATGGTGGCCGAGAGCCGTCTGAAACTCCAATTCCAGGAGAACTCCAGCTCCAGGGGAATCCGAGACCCTCTTCTGACCTCCGTGGCATTGCACGACACAGGTGAACAGACCTGCATGCAGACAGTACATTGATACACATACAGAAATAAATAAAAATTAAAAAAAAAGAAATAACACATGGGCTAGAGAAACAATTGAGCCTGTCACCCTGCTCCCCTGCCCCAACACCAGGATGTGCTCCACAAAGGAGGGCTGCATGGAGGAGAGGGGGGATGTGCACCAAACCATAGCAGTAGGGACGGTTGAAGCAGAGGGCAAAGGGGTGGGGGATTGGGGTGTTGGTGCCTAGTCTGGTCAGACTTTACAGTTATCATTTGGAGAAGGAAGTATATACTTCATGTAACACTAGATGTGTGAACAATCTAACCTTTGATGATAAAGTGGTTACTTTTCCACCTGCTTGTCATGAGGGCTATAGATCTTGGATGGCTAGTCACCCAGTGTCCTGTAAATGGCTGGACCCGGGGAGCAAACAAGCCAGCCCTGGGGGCCCTGAATAGCCAACACAGGCAGGTTGGCCCTGGACTGGGGTCTTTGAGTCTATCCATTACGGATAGACTTGAATGTGAGGTTTGCGTGTCATAAAATATCTGGCTGAGATGTATACAACCGGAGGCAACTCTGAGCATGTGGCTACATTGTGATCCTTGGCTACACAGCTTCAGACTTATGCTGCCCCCATGAAGAAGAACTAGTGCCCTCCTCACTCCACAGCTTTACAGGGGTGATTCAGGTAAAACAACATGATTGCAGTGGGTCCCAATTGGATTTGATGGGTGTCTTTGTGAGAAGAGCAGATGAGAACACAGACACTCACAGAGGGCCAGAGGCATGAGGATACAGAGCGAAGATGAGAAGACACTGTTTGTAGGTTCAGATGGAGCCCTGGAGGCATGTGGGTGCCATGCCAGGCTTCCTGCCTCCAGGCCATCACACTGAGGGCTGTTGCTTGGGCTCTGACTGCAGGACTTCCTCCAGGGCTCTTGGCAGGCACACAGCGGTGAATCCCTTTCCTTCTGGTTAGACTTGTCCATCAACTTCTTTGCCTCACAGTGGCTGTTGCCTACTCTCCTTTTCCTTTACTAGCCATTCTAGTATGGGGAGAGGGTTCTCAATGGGATTATATTGTTCTTTACTTTTTGGTGTATGTGTGTGTGTGTGTGTGTGTGTGTGTGTAGATGGTTATATTGATAGGTGATAAATGATTGATAACTCGATGCTAGATAGATAGCTAGAGGATTGATACATAGATGATATATAGATTCTAGAAAAAAAACTATTGATAGATGATAGAGACAGATGATAGAAAATAGATAAATAGGTGATAGGTAGATAGGTGATAGATGATAGATGAGCTATCGATGATAGATTATTGATAGATAATTGATAGATGATAGATTTTTAGTACTGGGGATTGAACTCTGGGCCTCACACATGTTAGGTACACACTCCCAAGATCTCTTCTTACTTTTTAGTTTGAGACAGGGACTAACTAATTCACCCAGACTGGCCTTGAACTTGCAATCCTCCTCCCTCAGCCATTTTAGAATTATAGGTCTGTACCACCAGGCCTGGCTTAGTGCCTGTGTGTGTGTGTGTGTGTGTGTGTGTGTGTGTGTGTGTGTGTGTGTGTGTGTGTGTGTGTGTGTGTGTATGTGTGTGTGTGTGTGTGTGTGTGTGTGTGTACTGCCTGTTCTTGGTCCTACCAGTTCTGCCTCCACAGTTCACTTCCCCCTTGTATGGATTTGCATGTTCTGGATACTTCATAGAAGTGAAATCACACACAGCTCAGCCCCTCACATTTGGCTTCCTTACCTGGAATGCTTTTGCGATCCACCCCCATGGTAGTGGGTGCCCGTCCTTCACCATTTTGTAGCTAAGCTGTACTCCATCATGAGCAGGGCTGTGCTTGGCTGGTGCACTCAACAGTGGGTCTGTGATGGCTGCTGTGGAGAATATTGCCTCTATATGGCTCTAAGTTGTGTTACTCTGGTGACCAACGAGGCCCAGGATCTTCTCATGGCCCTCCTACATGGGAAAATTCAGTTAAGGCTAGCATTCTAACCAATGTCCCCTAGTACATAAGTGGGAGTCATGGGACCTCCATGGCCACGCCCATGGGGTGGGCTGTGGTGGCACAAAGGTCTAAGATTTGGCCCTGGGAAATGAGTCACGCTAGCTATAAAACACAGCCATTTTTGAATAAAGCTCTCTCTCTCTCTCTCTCTCTCTCTGTAATTGAATACCGTACAAGTACAATGCTTCCATGATGTGTGCTTTCCCACCTGTGTTTCTACATGGCTTACTGTGGGAATAAATGGGACAACCCACACTTCTAGACGGTGCTGTGCCTTTCTGCCCAGGTCCCCAAGCCTCTAGATTCTTGAGTCTGAAAATAACCCACCTTGCTGAGTCATTGTGACAGTAAATGTGGAATAGAATGTAGAGAACCCAGGACAAGACATCACTTGCTAAACTAGCTGCCGGGCTGACTGCAGACAAAGCCACTCTTCTCACCATCCCAGAGCCTTGTGGGAAAAATCTGAGATACTACAGACTATGGTTCAAGGTAGCAGCTTTGGAAGCTGGAATCTGTAGCCTCCAGGCTGGGAGTGACTCAGGACCTGATATGGCAGGAGCACTCACCTCCAAGCTGGGGATGACTCAGGCTCTGAGATAGGAGGGGCACTTAGCTCCTGGTTGGGAATGATTTAGGGGTCAAGATGGTGGTAGCATGTACATCCTGGCTTGGGGTGGGGACAGGGCCCCTCTTCAGAGACCTGGGTTTCTTTTTTTTAATTAATTAATTTATTATTTTTATGTGTATGAAGGTACTGTCTGTATGTAGGGCTGTGCACCCTTGTCGTGCAATGCCTCGGAGGTCAGAAGAGGGTGTCGGATTCCCCTGGAACTGGAGTTAAAGACGGTTCCTAGCTGCCATGTGGATGCTGGGAATTGAACCCGGGTCCTCTGCAAGAGGCTCTCAACTGCTGAGCCATCTCTCCAGCCCCAGAGATCTGGATTTCTAACAGGTCAACTATATGCTCTACCACTTTCCTGGCTCTGACTTGAAGCCACTGGATGATCGCTGGCCATGGGGTCTTGGATCTGGCAGCAGGCAAAGTTCTTGAAATTCACGAAGGCCCTGGAGCTGCCCTTCCCTTCTCAGGCAGAGGCCTGTCAGCTTGAGAAGGTCGAAGCAAAAGTACCCACCGCTCCTCTTGACACAGAGGAAGGGACCAGCCAGCTGCTTTCTGCCAGACAAGAGGGTCCCCAGGTCTAAAAGAGAAGCAGGATTGGGGCTGGAGAGATGGCCTAGTGGTTAAGAGCGCCGACTGCTCTTACAGAGGACCTGGGTTCGATCCCCAGCACCCACATGGTGGCTGAGAACCATCTGAAACTCCAATTCCAGGAGAACTCCAGTTCCAGGGGAGTCTGACACCCTCTTCTGACCTCCGCGGCATTGCACGACACGGGTGCACAAACTTGCATGCAGACAGTACATTCATACACATACAGAAATAAATAAAATTTAAAAAAAAAAATAAAAAAATAAAAGAGAAGCAGGAGTATTCTCCTTTTCCTAATACATTCTCCTGCCTGGGGCTTCAGAACAATCCAGTGATGGACTAAATGCTTTGGAATAACAGGATGGGGTGACTTTTGTGAACACCTCACAGCCTGGGCTCATAGATAAGAAATCTCCCTACACCCTCGCATCCTTGTTGATACAGCCCGTGGCGTCTGAGGCAGATTGCTGCAGAGCCCCCCAACCCCAATCCAAGCTAAACCATATGTATCTCAAAGCACCGTGTACCGTCCTCAGGGCACGGGCTCCACATGTTCTGAGTTTCCTGCTGGTTCTCTGCTGGTGAGGCCTGGGTTCTCCCGCATTACACCAGAGGGCCGGGTGGTATTCCGTGTTTCGGCTATATAGACTTCTCATCAGGTGACCTCCTTCAGGTTGCACATGCAGGATGCCCACGTGCAATTACAGAATAGAGGCCCACAAAAGGTTCTACAAAACATGGCACACACTACTGGTGCCAGCCAGCGGCTGGGCTCTCTCCCAAAGTGAAATTAACTCCAGTTATTTTGGTCATGGACGTGTGAAAACACGCAAGGCCCTGCCTCTGTGTCAACTTATCTGCAGCCACCAGGTCTGGGCTGCTGGGTTTCTATAGCTCAACAGTCACATCTAGGCCCTTGGGGAAGTTGCTCAACCTCTGCAGGGTCCTGATAGCTGTCTGTCTGCCTGACATGGGGCCAGAACACATGTGAGGAAATCCCTGGGTCAGAAAGACAAGCGGGCTTCTCTCAGGCCTTTGATCTCACAGGGGAGGAAAGTTACAGTGGTCCCATGAAGCTCTGCAGTCCAGACCTGGGAAACAAAGGGCGGGAAGTGTGAGCTGTGCAGGAAACAGGAAGCCACACGGCTGGAGCGGCGGCTTTGAAGGGCTCCTGGCCTACTTTGCTGAATGCACTGGACCTTATCTGCCTTCCTGGAAGATTGTCTTTTTTGCCTCCTTTTCAGCTGCAGATGTGGGAACCCAGGATGGGACTGGGAGGGTCCTGATCATCCCACTGGCCGCATGAGGAAGATGGCGAAGGCCGTGCCAACTTGGGAATGCCAGGGCCTGCATCCTGTCTCCACCTTGGCCTGGAGCTGCTTCTGTGCTGTGCGTGTGCATCTGTGTCAGGGCCGGTGGGCACCTCCCGGCTTCCGGCTTCCCGTCTAGTCCAGTGCTGTGTGTGTGCTTCTGTGTCAGGGTGGGTGGGCACTTTATGGCTTTCCATCTAGTCCAAGGGCATCCTCCTCTCCCTGCTGAACCCACATCATCCCAGACAGGCCTAGGCTGCGTGGGTTGCTCCCAAGACACCCAGCTTGCCTCAGAGCCACTGGGCTCATGATAAACCTCCCCACCCACTGCAAAGCAGGTGGTGTCCTGTCCCAGGCTCAGGATGTAGGTTCTGTATGTTCTGAGCTTCCTGCCCTTTCTCTGCTCTAGGCAGTGGGAGGAGGCCCTGGGTGCTCCTGGTAATTAATGCACAAGGGAAAGGGGGCGGGGGAAGGGGGTTGTGGCAGCAGTGGCAGGAGTGGCTCCTAGCAGCCTCCGGGTTTCAGGGACTCCTTAATAGGAGGGCCCTAAGTTCATCCAGGGCCGAAGATTTCTCTGTCATCTTCTCTCCCATCTACTCACAGGTACCTTGCCCTATTGTATGCCAGATCGAGGCCTCACAGAACCCTTGAGTCATTATCTCTGACCCAAGGCTCAAAGGCAGCTAGGGCTTGGTCCAGGATAAAGAGTTGAGGACAAGCTGGGCTTGAGACTGATGGACATCAGCTGTGTCCTTCCAGGTTGGGCTTCCCCTGAAATCCAGTCAACTCAGTGACGAGCTTAGGGCCAGAGCTGCTTCTAAGGCTGATTTTGAAAGAATCTTATTTTAAAGATACTTAAATTTTTATTTATGATTATGCATATGTGTATATGCATATGTTACATGCGTGCCAGGGCCCACAGACGCCAGAAAAGGGTGTCAGATCCCCTGGAACTAGAATTGTAGGCACTTATAAGTTGCTCAATGTGGGTTCTGGGAACCAAACCTGGGTCCTGAACTGTTCTTAACTGCTGAGCCATATTTACAGCCCCAAGAAAATAATTTTAAATATATCTTTCGATTTATGATGATGAGGATTTTGTTTTTGTTCTTTTTTTTTTTTTTTTTGAGACAAGGTCTCTCAGCTGGCCTAGAACTCTATGTAGACCAGGCTGGCCTCAGTCTCACAGAGATCTGCCTGCCTCTGCTTCCTGAGTACTGGGAGTAAATGTGTGTGTCACCATGATCATTTGGGTATAATTTTTAAAAGAAAAAAAGATAAGCCATTCACAATTTATTCTAAAAGATATTAACTGGTAAGATTTCATGGTATACTTATATAATCCCCAAAGTTCCTTTATTACTACCCCAATCCCCCTTTAAATTCATATCATGCAAAAGCCTTGGAGCAAGTATTATTCTAGCACTTGGGCAGCAGAGGCAGGAAGATCAGGAGTTCAACATCCTCCTCCAGTACGTAGGGAATTTGAGACCAACCTAGTCTATAGGAGACCCTATCTATATATAAAAAAAAAAATAAACAAATCAAAACCACAAAAAACACCCATACCGCGGATAGCTAGGTTATTTGTTTTCAGGCATTTTGTGATATGCAGATTCCTACTTCTGGCAATAGAGATGGACAGAGATGTTTCCTGTAGGTGTCTGCCCACTCTTTACAGACAGTCTGAGCCAACAACCAAGAAATCAAAACCTTTGGGAAAGCCAAGTAGAGGGTGGGGTCTGGGGACTGTGTCTTTAGAGAGATTAAGTGGACTCTGCCTCTTTCCCCACCAAGAGGACTTGTTTGGCAGCAGAGTCAGTGCCTACCGGTTGATGTATGCCTGATCCATGATTGTACTTGGGCTTGGAACACCCTAGTGGGCCAGCTGCTCCTCTTTCTCATTTTCCCACAAGTTCCCAAAAAGACCTTGTGTCTATGTCAGGTCCCTGGTGGAACAGAGTTTATAGAGCCAGACATTGGAAACCTCGAGGATATGAAGCTAGGTATGCATGTTATCACCAGATTCAGTAAAACAAATGTGCCGGAAAGAGGCATGGAAGTCTGAGTCTCTCATTCTCAGAATAGCATGGGCTTGAGCGGGGGACACTCTGTCACTGTCATCACTGGAGGAGGCCCAGGGTACGCAAGACGACTCTGTCTTGGACATGCACTTCAGGAACACCTCTAGCATCCACCATTACAGCCAGCCACAAGGTACAGAGAGCACAGGGAGGAGCCAGGTCTAATGGCTCTTGCTCACTTCTTTTGGCCAGGGCTTGGGAACATAGCTAGTTAGCACCGAATGGCAAACGAGCCTGGGAAATGCAGACCAGCTGTCTGCCAGGAAGGAGGAGGCAGATGGGTTTTGGGGAGCATTCTCCTCAGGAATTCCCCCCACTGTGGGCAGGCTCTGTGGGTCTGATCCTCAAGTTCCCCTGCCTCCAGTCCTGGCCTGGGCATCTGGCCCATACTTGGCCAACTGGATGTTTTCTCCCATGGTTTCTGAAGTTGAGTGGCATTTTCCAGGGCAGATTGAAAGAACAGACTTAAGCGGATTACTTCCGTGGCAGTTGATGAAACCTTCCCGCCCCTCCTGCTGCAGAGACCCCTGCGAGCCAGGTTCTTTGTCCACCTCCTCCGTGCCAGCCTTCTACTCATGGGAGCTCCTTCTTACCAGGAGAGATGAGCTGCTTGATTAAATGAGACAAAGATGTTGCCATGGGCATCAAACAAAGAATGTTCACCCATAGGGAGGCTGCATGCTGGGGAATCTGGGCCGACCCAACGAGGTGATATGTCACACCAGTGGATACCTGGCTAGGGGATTCAGGCCATCTCTTTGTGTGTCCTATTCAAATGCCCTCTGGGTCTTCTGTGCATTTCATGAAAATAAGTCATCTAAAAGAAGGGCCTTTAGAGGACAGGGAAAGGAATTTGTTGGCAGCTGAGACTCCGCAGCTTAGGTTTTGGACATGGATGGTGCTCTTGTCTGAGGCACACTTCTTACCCGGGTGGCTCTTGTTCTGTGTGCCAACAGAGAACAGTACAGAATGAAGTGGAAATCGCTTTGAAATCATTTAAAAAACCACAAGTGCTGCACCAATACAAGATATTTTTATTCTAAATTAAACCAACAGGAAACAAAGCAGGTTTGAATTGAAACCTCATCAAAACAAAGCAAAGTAAAAGTCTCTTAGCTCTGAAGGAGAATGGCATTCTGGGAAGTAGCCTACTGAACTGAGGTGTGTGCTGAGAGGATATCACACCTGCGCACAGGCACATGGCTCCTCCTGAGTCTGCTCGACTTGCATCATGTTTGCATTTTGAAATCATCAAAATTTAAAAGCAAGCAATCTCTACCCGATATTTTGACTGTTTTCCTTGAACAAGCTGGGATCCTGCTACTTTGAATTTTCCTTGCTCCATGGTGATTGTAGGGATGGGAGGCAGCAGGTCTGCAGATATGTGCCTACCTAGTCATCTGTTGCCAGCTCAGTCTTCCAGGCTTATGAGTCTGCCGTTCCCACTGGACCCTTTGCAGGGTAGTCCAAGAAAGCATGGCTGGGTGCATTAGCAGTGGGGAACCACTGTTGTCCAAGGAGAGACCAGCCGAACGCAGAGCACGGCTGAACACACAGTATGGCCAAACACACAGCATGGGTGAACACACAGCATGGGTGAACACACAGCATGGGTGAACACGCAGCATGGGTGAACACACAGCATGGGTGAACACACAGCATGGCTGAACACTCAGCATGGGTGAACACACAGCAGGGGTGAACACACAGCATGGCCGAACACACAGCAGGGGTGAACACATAGCATGGGTGAACACGCAGCATGGGTGAACACACAGCATGGCCGAACACACAGCATGGGTGAACACGCAGCATGGGTGAACATGTAGCATGGCCGAACACACAACAGGGGTGAACACATAGCATGGGTGAACACACAGCATGGCCGAACACACAGCAGGGGTGAACACACAGCATGGGTGAACACACAGCATGGGTGAACACACAGCATGGCCGAACACACAGCATGGGTGAACACGCAGCATGGGTGAACACACAGCATGGCTGAACACACAGCAGGGGTGAACACATAGCATGGGTGAACACACAGCATGGCCCAACACACAGCACGGCTGAACACTCAGCATGAGTGAACACCCAGCATGGCCGAACAAACACACAGGGTGGCCAAACACACAGCACAGCTGAACACACGGCATGGGTGAACACACGGCATGGGTGAACACACAGCATGGGTGAACACACGGCATGGGTGAACACTCGGCATGGCCGAACACTCGGCATGGCCGAACACACAGCATGGCCGAACACACAGCATGGGTGAACACACGGCATGGGTGAACACACAGCATGGCTGAACACTCAGCATGGGTGAACACACAGCATGGGTGAACACACGGCATGGGTGAACACACAGCATGGCTGAACACTCAGCATGGGTGAACACTCAGCATGGGTGAACACACGGCATGGGTGAACACACGGCATGGGTGAACACACATCACAGCTGAACACACAGCAGGGCCGAACACACAGCACAGCTGAACACACAGCACGGGTGAACACACAGTGTGGGTGAACACACAGCACGGCCGAACACATGGCATGGCCGAACACACAGCACAGCCAAACACACAGCACGGCTGAACACATAGCATGGCCGAACACACAGCATGGCCGAATACACAGCATAGCCAAACACATAGCACGGCTGAACACACGTCATGACCGAACACACAGCACAGCCAAACACACAGCACGGCTGAACACACGTCATGACCGAACACACAGCACAGCCAAACACACAGCACGGCTGAACACACGTCATGACCGAACACACAGCACAGCCAAACACACAGCACGGCTGAACACACGTCATGACCGAACACACAGCACAGCCAAACACACAGCACGGCTGAACACATAGCATGGCCGAACACACAGCATGGCCGAACACTCAGCATGGGTGAACATACAGCATGGGTGAACACACAGCACGGCTGAACACACAGGATGGCTGAACACACAGCACGGCTGAACATATAGCATGGGTGAACATACGGCATGGCCGAACACACAGCACAGCCAAACACACGGCATGGCTGAACACACGGCATGGCAGAACACACCGGGTGGCCAAACATACAGCACGGCTAAACACACAGCATGGCTGAACACACAGCATGGGTGAACACACAGCATGGGTGAACACACAGCACGGGTGAACACACAGCACGGGTGAACACACAGCATGCTCTCCTGCTGGAGCTTTCTCTGGATGCTGCGTGATCTAGAAGACTGTAACCACATGCTCTGAGTTCCATCTTCGTCTTCAGCTCCCGCCATAATCCCCCCACCAGGTTTACCCTGCACCCCCTAGCTATCAGTGAGTGCAAGCAGAGGGCTGCCCCTGTGGTTTGGGTTACTGGGAACAGTGCCATACAGATGGAGTGTAATTATTACCTGGAACCAAATTATTTTTAATGACTCTTGGTATTTTCCTAGCCCAGTTCCAGCCCCCTTCCATTAGTGAGGGAAGTTTAACAGCCTGGGGGCAAGTGTTGTCCTGTGAGCTTAAACAAACTGTTTGGCCAACCATGAGGAAGAAAGTCAAAGCAATAGCCAGATAAGCATGGAAGAGTGTACCAGATAAGCATGGAGGAGTGTACCAGATAAGCATGGAGAAGTGCCCCAGATAAGCATGGAGAAGTGTACCTGATAAGCATGGAGAAGTGTCCCAGATAAGCATGGAGGAGTGTACCAGATAAACATGGAGGAGTGTCCCAGATAAGCATGGAGGACTGTACCAGATAAGCATGGAGCAGTGTACCAGATAAGCATGGAGGAGTGTACCAGATAAGCATGGAGAAGTGTACGAGATAAGCATGGAGGAGTGTACCAGATAAGCATGGAGGAGTGTACCAGATAAGCATGGAGCAGTGTACCAGATAAGCATGGAGCAGTGTACCAGATAAGCATGGAGCAGTGTACCAGATAAGCATGGAGGAGTGTACCAGATAAGCATGGAGCAGTGTACCAGATAAGCATGGAGCAGTGTACCAGATAAGCATGGAGCAGTGTACCAGATAAGCATGGAGCAGTGTACCAGATAAGCATGGAGGAGTGTACCAGATAAGCATGGAGCAGTGTACCAGATAAGCATGGAGCAGTGTACCAGATAAGCATGGAGCAGTGTACCAGATAAGCATGGAGCAGTGTACCAGATAAGCATGGAGGAGTGTACCAGATAAGCATGGAGCAGTGTACCAGATAAGCATGGAGCAGTGTACCAGATAAGCATGGAGCAGTGTACCAGATAAGCATGGAGCAGTGTACCAGATAAGCATGGAGCAGTGTACCAGATAAGCATGGAGGAGTGTACCAGATAAGCATGGAGCAGTGTACCAGATAAGCATGGAGCAGTGTACCAGATAAGCATGGAGCAGTGTACCAGATAAGCATGGAGCAGTGTACCAGATAAGCATGGAGGAGTGTACCAGATAAGCATGGAGCAGTGTACCAGATAAGCATGGAGCAGTGTACCAGATAAGCATGGAGCAGTGTACCAGATAAGCATGGAGCAGTGTACCAGATAAGCATGGAGGAGTGTACCAGATAAGCATGGAGCAGTGTACCAGATAAGCATGGAGCAGTGTACCAGATAAGCATGGAGCAGTGTACCAGATAAGCATGGAGCAGTGTACCAGATAAGCATGGAGCAGTGTACCAGATAAGCATGGAGGAGTGTACCAGATAAGCATGGAGCAGTGTACCAGATAAGCATGGAGCAGTGTACCAGATAAGCATGGAGCAGTGTACCAGATAAGCATGGAGCAGTGTACCAGATAAGCATGGAGGAGTGTACCAGATAAGCATGGAGCAGTGTACCAGATAAGCATGGAGCAGTGTACCAGATAAGCATGGAGCAGTGTACCAGATAAGCATGGAGCAGTGTACCAGATAAGCATGGAGCAGTGTACCAGATAAGCATGGAGGAGTGTACCAGATAAGCATGGAGGAGTGTACCAGATAAGCATGGAGCAGTGTACCAGATAAGCATGGAGCAGTGCACCAGATAAGCATGGAGGAGTGTACCAGATAAGCATGGAGCAGTGTACCAGATAAGCATGAAGCAGTGTACCAGATAAGCATGGAGGAGTGTACCAGATAAGCATGGAGTACTGTACCAGATGATAAGCATGGAGGAGTGAACCAGATAAGCATGGAGCAGTGTACCAGGCTCCCATGCTGACCCATGGAGCCATTATTAGAAGCTAAGGGATGAAAGGAATGGAAACATTAGACTGAATATCCCAGTAGTGGCTCCTGGGGCGGGGCGTGTGTGTGTGTGTGTGTGTGTGTGTGTGTGTGTGTGTTGTGTGTGTGTCTTGTGGCTTCATTTCTTTAATTTCTTTAAGTCATTTTTTTGAAGTAAAATGTGTTTGTTTATTGTCTCAAGGTCTGCTGCAACCATTTTGACCACATTTGTTCTAAGAATTCTGGAGGTTTTGTGTTCAGCATTTCAGAGCTGGAAAGGTAAAGGTGTCACCTTTTCTTCCAGCACCCTGCCATTCTTAATCCTTCTCTCATTCTGTCACTTAAAATGCTGCCAACGTTGATTGAGCTCCCATGAAGTCTTAGACACAGCTCCACTCTGAATGGTAGGCAGAGGCATGAGGGCCATGTTTTAGGAGGCAGGGATTCCATTCTAGGATAGATAGCTGGTGGAGTTATGTCAGAGGAGTGACAAGTTCCGGCTACTTCTCTCCTCCCGGCACGTCCTATCTAGTTTGGAACACAAGGCGCCCACAGTACTCAGTTTTTCAGACTTCTCTGGAATGGAGGTGGTCATGGGACCCAGTCCTGGTCAATGAGACAGAAGCAGACCCGGTTGGATGGGCTTCCAGCAACCCTGTCCTGAAGGGTGGAGAGTGCTCTTGCTGTGCCTTTGGCCTTGGGCTTTTATTACTCTGAGCATGGATGCAGTGTTTAGTCACCCTGTGGCAATGAGGACAAAGCCACACAAGTGTGGAAGGAGAGGGAAGGGCCTAGAGTCCTGGCCAGCAAGTAGTCCTGCCTGCATGAACCTACCTACTTCAGAAGAATACACTCCTGAGTCATGATGTCACAAAAATTATTTTATTTAAAAAAAATTTTTTTTTATTTATTTCCGTATTTGTATGAATGTACTGTCTGCATGCAAGTTTGTGCACCCGTGTCGTGCAATGCCGCGGAGGTCAGAAGAGGGTCTCGGATTCCCCTGGAACTGGAGTTCTCCTGGAATTGGAGTTTCAGACGGTTCTTGGCCGCCATGTGGGTGCTGGGGATCGAACCCGGGTCCTCTGTAAGAGTGGTCGGCGCTCTTAGCCGCTAGGCCATCTCTCCAGCCCCACAAAAATTATTTTAATAGGCAGCTTCCATCTTTGCATCTGAACCCAACTCTGATTATGAGAAGGAGTAATCTGGAAATCTATTTTAAGAGGACCAGCTTGCTAAGGTGGTTACAGATATCGTGCTGACAAACATTTTTGCTCTGAAACCTCAGCTGCAAGGCTGGGCTTAGTCCACCAAGCATTCTCAGGTGACACCGCTACACCTAAGGGCTCCAACAGTGTAGGCTTTGCAGATGAGGAGGAAAGTCTCTACAAACTTTCTGTACTCAACTTCGACCCCCCCCCACCATGGCTGCCCTCTATTGTGGTCTAAGGGTGATGTCACAAGTGGCTCAGATCAAAGAGCAGGAGATAATATCTCCATCACTCAGTGAGAGAGAATCAGACCTTATAGCCTCCAGAGCTCAACTCATGGTCCCCTCTCCAAAATGTCTCCTTTTTCCTAACCTCAACCTTGGTATCTCTCCCACTGGGAAATTTTAGAAGCTTTCATTTGGCTTTAATTATGCAGTCATCTGACATTTGTTCCCTCCCTATAACTGTCTTGGCAACTATTCACCCTGTGGTATGACTTCCTTGTCTTCGGAGCCAGTCATCTTGGGGTACAGACGCTATCTCATGTCTTTTTTTTTTTTTATCTCACTTATCTCTCCCTTTGCATCTTGGAGGGGATATTTAAAAGGAATCAGGAATGTGGTCTTTAGAGCCCAGATGGCTGGGTTCTCAGATCTGGCTCTTCACAGCTGTGTGACTACTGGAACCGTAGTTTTCTGATCAGAAAATTGGGAATTGTGATGAGTGTTAATGGCCAAATGAATGCAGACCTCTGAACCCTGTAAGGGCATAAAATTATGCTTGAAATGCTGTTTACCATAATTACCACCATCCTTATCCCCATCCATCATCACCATCATTACCATCTACCATCATCATCACCATCATTTGCCATCGCCAACATCACTCCATCATCACCATCATCACCATCACCGTTGTTACCATTGCTACCATCACTATCAACATCACCATCCATCATCATCATTATCATCACCACATCACCGCCATCACCATCTACCATCATCATCATCACCAACATCACTCCATCATCATCATCATCATCATCGTCATCATCACCACATCACCATCATCACCAACATCATCAGCACCATCAACCTCATCACCATCATCCTGGCCATAACTGCCATTACCATATCACTCCATCATCATTGTCACCATCATCACCATCCCTGTCCTTTTGCTCTGTACATCTTTGCTTTCCTTCACATACACCTGACTTCCCATCAAATAAATCCCAGTAGTGGGTACTCCATTGAGAGTGAGTACTGCTCAAACCCATTAAGTCAAGGGACAGGATAAATAGACATGAAAGGTTTAGGAGGTTTAGGAGGCAAACTCTTCTGGAAGCCTGGAGACTGTCCATAACACCCTTTACCAGCAGCTGAAAGAAAGTGGTTGGTGATGTCATCTCACATGCAAAGGGAAAGAGCACATGGGTGGTGCCAGAGCTAGGAGAAAACTGTGGGTCAGCGAGGCAGGACTTGTGTAGGGAGAGGCTTGGAGGCCACCTCTGCTTGCCTCTGAGTGCGCAAAAAGACAGCGCCTCTTTTCCTGCAGGTCAGCTTGACATTGGTCACAGCTGCATCAGGGTTTTAATTAGACACAAAAAGCACTTTGCTCACAGGAACAAAAACTAGAAGGAAATCGACCAAGTTGTTTCCAGTGATCCCTGCCAGGATGGACATATTCGGTCTTTATACCCAGGAATCTATATCACAAACTGATGAAGTACTTGTACACGAAGTCTGGTTTGTCCAGATGTGCTGTGTTATGAGAGAGGACATGAGAATTCTAAGCCAAGCCTCAGAGGCCTGTGGACGGCTCTCTGCCATCCCTTTGCTGCTGTTTCTGACTTTACAGTGCATGCCCTTCATCAAATGTGCAAAGCAAATATCACTTTGCCTGTTAATTTTGTCATGCTTTGCTAATAAGTTAAATGACAGCAGACAGTGTATCTTTAAATATTCTTTTTTTTTTTTTTTGAAATAACACAAGCTAGCAGTGCGGCATAGGTAGAGCTAGACAGGGCACAGCAGAATACCAGCTCTGAGGCCAGGTGAAGCAGACATGCCTTGGGCTTTGCAGCCCCCACCCCCACCCCTGGAGGATTGGGAGCACTCAGAAACCTCCCACCTTGGGTTCCAGCAAGCAGTGCGGTAAGGGTGAAGCTAGACAGGTGGCCAGCAGATCAACAGGGTACTGTGCATGGCCCAAAGGAGCAAACCCACCCCCTCTCCCCTAAGCCCCCCTCAAGTTGGTGGTGTTGTGGTGTGGACAATCCAGCAGATGCAGTATTAGTGATTCTAGTCTGCACAGTCAACATTGAGGTACCAGAACACAAACAAACAAACAAACAAACAACAACATAAAAAGCAAATCCACATGCCAAAGACACAATGAAAAACACCAACATGGGCAAAGCTCATAATAAATCCACACCGAACTCTACCAGTCCTACAGAAGATTCCTACAAGGAGAGCGCCCTGGAAGGAAACCAAGACATGGACCTTAGAAGAACAATTTTAGACATATTCAAAGCAATCAAAGAATATAAAGAACAAATCAGAAAACTAAGGAGAATGAAAAACTCCAGAAGGAAATAGAAGGAAAGGATGATAAACTATGGAAAGAACTAGAGGGAGAGGACAAATTCCAGAAGGAAGTAGAACACTGAAAAGATACCAGGCTGATATGAAAAAAAAAATGACCAGCAAAGCAAGGAGCTACAAGAAGAGAATGAGAAGCTCCAAAAGGAAGTAGAAATACCAGAGAAATCACAGGATGAAATGAAAAAGGAAATTGAACATTCATCCAATCAACAGGAAAGGATGGGAAAAAGCCTCAGAAGCAGAATGGATGAAGCAGAAAAAATATCAGACCTGCAGGATAACACAGAGCAACTAGAATGATCAAGTAAAAATTATGAAAAATTAAAAAAAAAACACAAGAGTGGAACAATCGGGAAATGTGAGACACTATGAAAAGACTAAACCTCTGCATCATAGGGATAGAGGAAGGAGAAGAATCCCAAGACAATAGTATTGATCAGATCTTCAACAGGATAATAGAAGAAAATTTCCCCAAACTGAAAAAAGACAAACCCATACAAATACAAAAGCACACACAACATCAAATAGAGAGGGCCAGAAAAGAAACTTCCCATGCCATATCATAGTTAAAATGCTAGATGGTCAAAACAAAGACAAAATACTGAAAGTCACAAGAGAAAAACAACAAGTTACATTAAGAAAATACTCAAAGCAATTCAAAGAACAAAGGAGAGGAGCAACTATCCCTAAGCAACTAAAGAGAGAAATTAACAATAGCCTAACAGAGTAAATACAAACCTAGACCAAGAATGCAAACAAAAAATAAGGTGAAAGGAAGCTACATATGTCTATCAATAATAGCTTTAAATATTAATGGTCTAAAGTCCCCAATAAAAAGACATAGACTTGGAGAATGGATTAGGAAACATAATCCTTCTATATGCTGTCTACAAGAAGCCCATCTCACCTTCAAGGACAGACACCACCTTAGAGTGAAAGGATGGGAAAAAATATTCCAGGCAAATGGTACCAAAAAGCAAGCAAGAACTGCTATTCTAATATCAGACAAAATAGACCTCAGAGTAAAATTAATCAGAAGAGACAAAGAGGGCCATTGCATCCTTATCAAAGGACCAATTAACCATGAAGACTTCACAATCTTAAATATTTATGCACCAAACACTGGTTCACCTAACTTTATAAACACTACTCTGCAGGACCTCAAGACACAGATTAATCCCAGCACACTAATAGTGGGGGACTTCAATACGCCACTGAGCCCCTTGGATAGATCAACACAACAAAAAATAAGCAGAGAGGGGCTGGAGAGATGGCTCAGCAGTTAAGAGCACCGACTGCTCTTGCAGAGGACCCGGGTTTGATTCCCAGTACCCACATGGCAGCTAAGAATCGTCTTTAACTCCAGTTACAGGGGAATCTGATGCCGTCTTCTGACCCCCACTGCATTGCATGACATGGGTGCACCAACCTACATGCAGACAGTACACTTATACACATAAAAAATAATAAATAAATTAAAAAAATAAAAAAAGACATTAGAACTGAACAATACAATACACCAAATGGACCTCACAGACATCTATAGAATATTCCACCCAAACGCCAGACAATATACTTTCTACTCAGCACCTCACGGAACATTCTCCAAAATCAACCACAAACTGGGACACAAAATAAATCTCAACTAATACAAAATTATTGAAATTATTTCATGCACTCTATCAGACCACAGTGCAATAAAGTTCAACGTGAACACCAGAATAAGCCCTACTTGCTACAAGAACACATGGAGACTAAACAACACAATCCTGAATAACGAATGGGTCAGGGAAGAAATAAAAAATGAAATAAAAGTATTCATGCAACTGAATGAAAAAAACAAAAACAATACAACACAATGAAACCTGTAGGATACTTTAAAAGCAGTCCTAAGAGGGAAATTTATAGCCCTAAGTGGCTATTGGCTCTCTCCTTGGAGGAATGACCCATGGCTGATGCCACAAGCTTACATCCTCTACAGGTTAGGAGATATCATAAGCCACAGTAAGACCCTGTCATATTTAACAGGAAAAAATGTAGTTCGTGGATCAACATTTCATCTAAACATATGTGTCTATACCAAAGTAACCTACCATAACTATTAATGCTGCTTAAGTACCTATATATCTAATTGCTTGTGCTTCATTAGTAGGATCGAAAGGTTATTCCTGGACAGACTGTCAGCCCATGAAAGGAAACAGCCAGAATTGACCAGAATCCAAGACAACAGCTCCAGAGAGAGTGGACTGTTCTGCTTCTCATCCACCTGTGCCCCTTTTCTAAGCCCAGGGAATAATCTGTGGAAGAGGGGGCGTGGTAGAATGTAAGGGCTGCGATTGGGGTGAAGGGTGAAACTACAGCAATGTAGTCTGGACCCTCATTTGATTAACCTGATTGAACATACAACCCCTCACCCCCCGCTGGAAGGTGGGGCTGTGGGTGTTTGGGCACAACAGCCTGCAAATTGGTTTTACATGAAGGATGCTTGTACTCATGGATTATCACTTATAGCCAAAAAATGGAAAAAAAAAACTGAGAGAGATATGCAGGACAGTCATGGCAGAATGCATGATCTCGGTTGGGGTGGGGGTGGGGGGGGAAGGGAAGGGGAGATATGCCTGAACTGAATTGGAAAATGATATATGAAATGCACAAAGCATAAAAAAAAAAAGGGAACAAATAAACAAAATCCAGCATCCCTTCATGTTTAAAGTTATAGAGGGAATTGGACTGAAGGGAACATTCCTCAACATAATCAAAGTCATATACAACAAACCCACTGCCAACATCATCCTAAATGGAGAAAAATTAGAAGCATTCTCCTTAAAGGTGGGAACCTGCAAGACGGCCCCTTATCACCACTCCTCTTCAATATAGTGCTTGAAACACTTGCTAGGGCAACAAGACAAGAAAAGGAAATTAAAGGAGTAATAATTGGAAAAGAGGAAGTAAAACTATCCATTTTCGCAGATGATATGATAGTTTACCTAAGGAATGCTAAAAACTCCTAGAAATGATTAAGAATGTCAGTAAAGTTGTGGGATACAAAATTAACCTAGAAAAAATAAAATATCTAGTGACAAACCTAACCAAAGATACCAAAGATCTCTACAACAAAAATTATAAAACCTTGAAGAAGGAGATTGAAGATGACCTCAAAAGATGGGAATACCTCCCAGGCTCATGGATTGGAAAAATTAATATAGTAAAAATATCCATTCCACACAAATTGATGTACAGATTCAATGCAATCTCAATTAAAATCCCCATGAGTTTCTTCATAGACTTGGAAATAAATCCTTAAGTTTATATGGAAAAACAAAAGACCCCGAATAGCTAAAGCAACCCTGAGTGAAAAGGGCAATAGAGGAGGGATTGCTTTACCAGACTTCAGGCTATATTACAGACATATATAAAGACAGGCTGGTACTAGCACAAAACAGACCCATTGACAAATGGAACAAAATTGAAGATCCAAACTTGAGCTCATACAATTTCAGCCACCTCATATTTGACAAAGGGGAAAAAAAAACCTCAATGGAGGAAGGATAGCATCTTCAGCAAATGGTGCTGGCAAAACTGGATCACCCTTTGTAGAACAAAAGTAAACCCCTACCTTTCACCCTGTAAAAAAATCAACTCCAAGTGGATCAAAGATCTTAATGTGAAACCCCAAACCCTGAAGGTGATAGAAGAAAAGTTGGCAGCAATCTACAAGACATAAGCATAGGAAAAGACTTTCTAAATTAGACAGCAGCTGAACAGAGACTTCACCAGTGAGGAAGTAAAGATGGCTGAGAAACATCTTTAAAAGTGTTCAAGATAGTTAATAATTAAGGAAATGCAAATTAAAACCACTCTCAGATATCATCTCACTCCGATAAGACTGGGTAAGATCAAGAACACAAAAGACACCAAATGCTGGAGAGGTTGTGGGGAAAGGGGAACACTCATCCACTGCTGGTAGGAATGTAAACTCATACATAAGGAAAGCAGTGCCGAGATCCCTTAAACGACTCAAAATGAGCCTACCACCTGACCCAGTCATACCACTCCTGGTGTATATCCACAAGACTCATCCTACCACAAAGACACATGCACATCTATGTTTATTGCAGCTCTCTTCACAATAGAGAAGAGCTGGAACCAACCCAAATGCCCCTCAACTGAGGAGTGGATAGAGAAAATGTGGTACATCTACACAATGGAGTTCTATTCAACACTAAAGAAAGATGACATCATGAACTTTGCATATAAATGAATGGAACTCAAAGCCATTATGCTAAGTGAAATAACACAGTCCCAGAACAACAAATGGGGAATGGTTTCCCTTGTGGATGCTAAAACCAAATCCCCAGTTGAAAGGCAAACTGATCAACATTATTGTTCTATTTCTTTTTATCTGAAAGCAACTGTGCTATTATAATGTGAATCTCTTAACGGGCTCTAGAATTGACCTACTGCTTATTTTCAGACCTTGTAATTACTGTATGTGGGTGGAAGGTACATATTCATATTTTAGAGTAATATAAAATTAAAGGGGAAATATGAACACCTAAACATATTTTGGAATTAACATAGTTTATTCTTGTCGGTCATAATTTTGATACATATATGATGGTTATATAGGCATATGTTGGAGCGATACAAAAGGGAGGGAACAACAACAACATAAAGACTGGGTCAAAGAACTGACTGATATAGTTAAATTCTGTCCAAAACAAGAAGCCTCTGCAGTGAAAATCTTTGGAAAGACTGAAAGATATAAGACATATATAGCAGTAGGCATGAACTGGGGTGGGGTGGGGTGGGGATGGGGAGAGGAGAATGTGTCTAAATTGGACTGAAAGATAATGTATGAAATACACAAAATATCAATAAAAGCTTAAAAAAGATAACACAGGTTTTATTTTAGGGCACAGCAGTCTTGAGTCTGACTCAGGAGCATGACCCCCAGCAGCAACATGGCTGCTTTGACAGACTTTTCAGGGGAAAGCAGGGAGTAGGTTGTGGACAATAGGTACAAGCACATAGGGGAAAGTGGGATACAGGCTGTGGGTACTTCTCTCTCACAAGCGAGGTTACAGCTACCTTCCCCCCAACCCCTGGAGTGTAGGAGGGTGGCCAAGGGTGACCACCTCTCGGCTTTCCAGGTTCAAGTTGACAGCAGTCTTACATTCCACCCTTTTGCGTCATAGGGATGGGGGAGATGTTTTCCTTCTAGCTGCTTCCTGCTGACAGGGGGCGATAAGGAGGGGTCCATGACAGAAGAGGGTGAGATCTTTTACACGTGCGTGTCGCCGTTGTCAGCCTGGAGGTGTTCATATTTGTCTGAAGGGAGAGTAAGTAAAGTTGTTTATTCTTTTTTTTCCATTATCACCTTTTTAATTTTTTTGTTTTCTTAATTTTTTATTTGATCAGTAAGTGCACATAGGCAATAAATATAAGGAGTGTCCATATAAACCCGATTAACATCCATGTAAACCCAATTAACATCCATATAAACCTGATTAACAGCCAAGTCCAGTTTTTGTACAACCGAGGGTCCCCAAGTCCAGTTGAAGAGAATGAAATGACTCTCTTCATCTCTTCTGATTAGTTTTAGTTTGAAGACTCCTGCTTCTTTTTTTTTTTTTTTTTTTTTTTTTGGTCTTTTTGGACAGGGTCTCCCTGTAGCCCCAGCTGTCCTGGAATTCACTCTGTAGACCAGGCTGGCCTTGAACTCACAAAGATCTGCCTGCCTCTGCCTCCCAAGTGCTAGGATTAAAGGCGTGCGCCACCACACCCGGCTCACTACTTATTTCTTAGTGCCATTTCCTTGCAATATTTTTTCCATCCTTTCACCTTGAGATAATGGCTGTCTTTAAAGGTGAGATGAATTTCTTGCAGACAACAAAAATATGGGTTTGGTTTCTTAATCCATTCTATTAGTCTATGTCCATTAATTGGAGAATTCAGTCCATTGATATTTAAAGATATTATTGAGAGATTTATATTACTTCTGATCATTTTGGTTTCTGGTGCATTCTTACCCTAGGTTTTTATTTCCATAATAGTAGTTTCATTAAGTATTTTCTGTTGCTGGTTGGTTAAAGTTGTTCTTATCCTCCACTCTTTGTATCACTTTGAATATTCTCTGAAGGGATGGCTTTCTGGACAAAAATTCTTCCCTCTTATTTATGTCATGAAACATTTTCCTTTATCCTTCATTTATAATAGACATTCTTGCTGGATAAAGCATTCTGGGTTGGCATATATAGTCATTTAGAACTGGGACTACTTTAGACTAAGCTCTTCTGGCTTTCATTGTTCGCAATGAAACATGAGGTATAATTCTGATAGGTTTTCTCTTATAAGTGACTTGTTTTTCTTTTGCTGCCCTCAGTATCCTCTCTTTGATTTGAACATCTGGTGTTTTTATTTGATATGACATGGGGAATTTCTTTTCTGGTTCTGTCTACTTGGTGTTCTATACGCTTCTTGTATTTGTATGGGTATCTCTTTCTTTAATTTGTGAAATTTTTCTTCTACAATTCTGTTGAAGATCTGAGCAACACTGTTACCCTGTGAATATTCCTCCTTAATACCTATGATGTATAGGTTTGGTCTTTTCATAGTGTCCCACCATTTCCAATTATTCCATTCTTGTGTTTTAAAAAAAATTTCATAATCTTTGCTTGATCCATCCAGTTCTTCCATGTTGTCTTTTAGTCTTGATATTCCATTTTCTACTTCATCCATTCTGTTATTGAGGCTTTCTCCCATCCTTTCCAAATGGTTTGTGGAGTGTTCTATTTCCTTTTTCACTTCAACTTGAATTTTCTTCAGTGTTTCTATATCTTTTGTGATTTCATTCCACACATTATCTTCTTTTAATTTTTCCCTATCTTCTTTTAGGTCTTTCATTTTTTTGTATGTGTGTTCTTTAAATTCTTTCAACTCTTTGATCATGTTTATAATAGTTCTTCTAAGATTTATATCCTGAGTTACATCTAGGGAGTTCTCACTATAGGATTCTTCCAGGACTAGTAGTATTTGGTGGAGGCTTATCATTTGGGTTTCTCATATTATTGTTTTTTCTTTGTGTTTTGGCATTTGTGTTTCTTTTGTTGGTTGTGATTTTAATGTGAAGCACAGATGTTTCTTTGTTGAGCTGAAGACTGACTTTGCTCATATTTTTCAAATGTTTTCATTGTCTTCTTATTTGGCACACAGGTGTAACGGTTAGTTTAGGCTTTAAGATCTCACCTCTAGCCTTGTACTGGACAGACCAGCACCCCTCACCCAGCCAGTAAATAGTTCCCCCCCCAGTGGTCAGAGCTATGCAACACCCAAGCCTGCCTGAACCCCTCAGGCCTGTGGAACTGTACCACGAGGGCCCCAGGTGTTCCCAGCCTTGTGGGCAGGAAGGTTACATCTCTGCTGTTGTGCAGTGGGAGTCCCCCTCGCCAAAGTGAGGTGAACCCCAGTCACCCACCCAGAGAGAACCACCACAGAACCACCACATGCCACCGGTGGTCTGCCTGCCAACCCTCCAGGGCCAGATGCCAAAGTCTGTACCTGAGTATAGTGGGAGAGAGGGACAGCCTCCACCAGGGTTGTCTCGGCATGTCTGCAACACCAAACTGCAGTCACCATGGGTCCAAATGCCCTTGGACCACCTCCAGTGCTTCCCAGTGCTCACGGGAGACCCCTAACTGCCCCTCCCTGCCTTTGCCTCAGGTGCCCATGCTGTCTCCCCACCCTGGGAGCCTCCATCTTGATCTCAGATTAAATATTCTCAAAGCTTAAGTGTTGCTCTCCAAGAGACCAGGTGCTCTGCCATGTCCATGACCTTGAGCAAGTCCTTTGAACTCTTTGAGGCTCAGTGTCCTCACCTGGACAGTGGGTGCATGACAAGGTCGAGTTCACAGAACTGGGAATGAGAGAACATGATGTTGTATGCTCTAACTCTTTCTCAGTTTCTCGTCACATAATTTAAAATGTATAGGGCATCTCAGTCTGTCTTCCAGAAGTTTCTCCTCCATATGAGACTCTCAGTGCCCCCATGTGGACTTTCTCACCTTCTTCTTCCTCTGTCACCTAGACCCACCTCCATTGCTTCTGACTGGACAATGGCTCAAGCTAAGTTTCTCTACCATCTCTGACTCTAAGGCTGTCTCTTTACTCAGGAACCGTGGCAGGTCTTGTTCCCTTTGCTATCCCAGCATCTCCTACCAGTGTTACAATAAAAGCAAAGATGCCATCATACTGGAAGGAGCTATGGTTACTCAGCCTGGTTCTCTGCCTGGGATTGAACCTATGAGACACAGACCTTGCTCGTCCTGCCCTCCGCCATACTGGCTCTTCCTGTCTAGCTCCCCGTCTTCAGGTTTGTGTTCCAGGATCACTTCCAGTGGTGTCCTATCTGTAAGCAGCAACACAGTCACTGCATCCCTTCTCTTAGCTTAGCTGCTTCCTATGACACCCACTGCCCCTTGATACTACGTTGTGTGTGGCTGTTCATTCCCATGTGTAGGGAGACTGGTTGCCCAAATTCTAGCCAGAGTACCTTGACCTTTTTTCTTCCAAGCTCTTATGTTTATGCATGTTTGCTTGTGTGTGTATGTACATATGTATGTAGGTACCTGAGGAGGCCAGAGGCATCAGATTCCCTAGAGCTGGAGTTACAGGCAGCTATGAGCTATGGGACATGGTGCAAGGAATTGAACTCAGGACCTTTGAAGTGCTGAGCCATCTCTGCAGCCCTGAGTTCCTCAATATGCAGCAAGTTGCCATTTATCTGTGCTATGTGCCAGACTTCAGCGTAACAAGCCATTCTCCCCACAGTGGACAGTGTTGGCTGAGGCCAGCAGAATCCCAAGGGCAGGGATGGAGTACATATGAATATATAAATTTCCCAGAATGTGGCTTGTTGGTGCTTTATGCTGTTTGTGTGTCCTAGTTTCATTTATATTACTGTGACAAAAGCAGCTTAGGGGTGAAAGGGTTTATGTGGCTTAAGGATTCCAGGTCATAGTCAATCACCAAGGAGAAATCAAGGCAGGAACTTGAAGCAGCCAATCACATCACATCCACAGTCAAGAGCAGAGGGAAGTGAATACATAAGGGCTCAGCTGGCTCTCTCTGTGCTTATACAGTCTAGGGCAAACCAAGGACTGGTGCCATGCCTGGTGGGCTGGGTCTTCCCACCTCTATTAAAGCAATCAAGACAATCCCCCACAGACATGGCCATGGGCCAACCTGATCTAGACAGTCCCTTACTGAGACTCTTCCCAGGTGATTCTAGGTTTCGTCATGTTGACAAAATCATCATACTGAGACTGTAGTTACTTTTACTTCTCTGACCTGGGGTAGTGCTGGGAATTCACGCTGCTGTAGACTTACAGCAGTAGGAAATAGGAGCTTGATGGAAGAGAAGACGAGGGCTTTGGGGAAAAGCAACTATTCTGTTGTCTACTGCTCCAAAGTAACACCTAGGGAATTGAGCTTCCTCTTGGGAATGAACTGGAACAAGCCCTTCTTCAGGCTGTTGGTATTACCCTAGTTGGGGGTAGATGTTAATTTCAGTCTTCTCCCCAAAGTCATTCAACAACAGTGCTTACTCCTTATTATTTCTTTCTTACTACTTCTAGTTTGTCACCAGCTATAGTGGCTGCAGAATGAAGTTTTACAGGGTGTGCATATAACTTGTAAGGACTTGCAGGTGTGTGTGTGAACATATGTGGACTCTGAAGGTCTTCTCCCCACAGGAGCCATTCTGCCTGGCCTGTGAGGAGGTCTCATGGCAAGGCTGTATACACTCTGGAACATCCACATCCCAAGGAGAAACAATGTAAAGGGAAAGTGTGCCCCCTCTTAGGTAGCCACTGGGCCTGATGGGGGCCTTGTTCCCTTACTTGTTGCCCCACAAAGTCCTCCACTTGCTGTCTTGATGTAGGTGGTACCTCCACTACACTTGATGTAGGTGGTACCTGCTCCACAGAGATCACATTGTTTTGCCAAGCCTTGAACATCATGTGTGCATTAATTCACCCCAACGTCTATTCCCATAATGCTAAGTACTTGTTCTCCACTCTGCTAGGATGGCTCACAAAGGTCAGAAACATCTCAAGGCACAAACGGGGGAAATATGAGCCTTGTGACCCACATGGCATAATGTGTACCAGCCTGCATGCTGCATGCCTCTGAATAGTCACAGGTATTTCCACAAGTTCTTCTCAGCCTAGGTGAGAGGGACCACAGCCACAGTCACCTAGGCTGTGTGTGCTGTCTGGTGCTCACTTTCCAGGAAACAGCAAGGAAAGGAGAATGCTGGCAGCTAGGGTGGAGCCTTATTCCTTCATACAAACTACAATGCTATATAACGTGGATGCCCGTCCCTGAAACATCTCTGCTGGTCTTTAAACACCTGGAAATTCTTGGCCATTCATGAGGTGGAAATGAACTCTTCCCTCAGCAGGGGGTGGACTTGGTGAGTGGCTTCTAAGAAGTTAAAGCATGGTGGGAGAGTTGGAGTATGACTATGTGACCTCTGAGTCTGCATCACCAAAGCATGGTGGCATCTTCCTTGGCCTCCTCTTGAATCTTCACCTGGGTAAACCCAGACTCCATGTTGTAAGGACACTCCAGCATGTGCTGGAGAGTTCCACATGGCTTTAGTCCCATCTTGGGAAGAGCTCCTCCATCTCCTGCTGTGACCCAGCCTTGGCTAACCTTCAGGGAGACCAAGTCAGAGCAGATTCCCAGCACAGACAAGTTGCTCTCAAGTTCCTGACTCAGAAGCAAACCTTTATGGCCAGTTTGGGAGTGTCTGATACTTAGCAAGAGATAATGAACACAGGCTCTCTGCTTTCCAGGACCCTGTGTTAACAACTGCTCTACTTCTCTTGAAGTTCCTCTCTTTACCCACCACATATTTCTGCCTTTGGGGGTCCTGGCATGAGAATGGGAACAATCACATTTATGGAGTGCAGTGAGGACCAAGTTAAAGGCTTTTAGCACAATGCCCCCAAATACAGGAGCACTGGTAATGTGAAATCATTTCATTTCTGGGCCGAGCATGCCTGTTGGGTGGCCTGGCTGCACCTGCCTCAGCATTGCTGATGACTGTATCTCCACCTCACGGGATTGCAGCTTTTGCGATGTCTCCCTGTAGCCACACTGTGGGGCAAACGGTCTCCAGTCTGCTTCTGAGAAGAGCCTATCAGTGCTCCTCCATCCCCACTGGTGTACCCGTGTGAAGCGCTCATCTCTATTATTTAAGTTCTCCCCAAATTTCTTAAGGACAGGAAGCCTTTTAGACTGAGATTTTCTCAGATGTGCCATACAATGTCCGAATACAAATGCCAACTTCTGCTTGAGCTTCCTGTGTCACATGCAAACATGGGCTGGTAGCCCTGATCAGCAGGAGACTTCTCAGAGGAGCAGAAACAGCATTGCGGAAGTCACCTGTGTTTCTTCCTCTGACCTTGGGAGTGTCTGTTGCCCCTTCCCTGGCTCCATCATCTGCTGTCATAGGGAAGCATGAAGCTTAACACAGCCAAGCTCTCTTCTGCACACGGCCCCATGGAGGCACCACATGGAGATTTTTGTGTCTTCTCTTAGCTCCATTCACAGACCAGTATCTGGGACAAGGCTGACGCTGCTGCCTGCTGAAAGTAGGACAGGCTTTGTAATTGTCATGATGGACCTGGGGAGTGGGTCTGAGCCTCACAGTAAGGCCTGTTGGTCTCTGGGCTATGTTTGGTGGTTGGTGCTGTCAGATCTGGGCTCCATTCAGAGATAACAAACGCATGGTACAGAAGGCTTAAATGACTTGAATCGAAAAGCTGGACTTGAATGCAGTTTCTGTTTTTAACTTGGCACCTTTGTGACAAATCTGACAAAAGTATTGTAGACATGCCACTGATTACATAAGCTGTTTTTAGATGAACGTGGCACATGCTCAGCACAAGGATGCTGGGACTCTGATTGACAGCCAAGCTGTTGGAAAACTGGGCTGGCCATGCCTCCCGTCTTCCTTCCTTCCTTCCTTCCTTCCTTCCTTCCTTCCTTCCTTCCTTCCTTCCTTCCTTCCTTCCTCCCTCCCTCCCTCCCTCCCTCCCTCCCTCCCTCCTTCCTTCCTTCCTTCCTTCCTTTCCTTCTTCCAACCTTTCTCTCCCTCCCTTTCCCTCTTCCCTTTCTTCCTCCTGTCCTCCCTCCCTTCCTTCCCTCTTTCCTCCTTCCATCACTTGTTTCTTTCCTTCCTTTTTTCTTTTTCTGAGAAGATGTCTTTCTCTGTAGCTCAGGCTGGCCTCCAACTTGCAGCAATTCTCCTGCTTTAGTCTCTCAGTGCTGGGATCACAGTCATGAGGCAAACTCAGATGCCCCCAGGAGAGGCAGTGTATGTTTGGCCGGGCTCTGCCATGCACTAGCTGCAATCTGGCCACCTGGCCAAGCTACTACTCACACTTTGCCTCAGTTTCTACATCTGTACAAGTCATGAGACAACAGCATCTCCCTCACAGGACTGTGGTGTGACTTCCTAGAGTCGATCCACATGTATCATTAATAATCTCTTGCCAAGGGTAAAGGCGTTAAGGATTGGGTTCATATTAACTCATTATGTTCACATTGTCAAAGCACCAGGTGATTCGCTCTGCTTTCCCATTCACATACATTTCTGCTGTCTGAAGAAATGTGGCTTGAAGAAATCACCCTGTCATTGAAGGAAGGTTAAAAAAGTCCCTGAAATATAATATAGAATATATATATATATTATATAGATAATAATATATATATATTTGTTTCTTAGGTGGAGGGTAATGAATAAGATCAAAGTGTGATGACTCATATGTGTCAAGATGCCATGGTGAAATCCATTACTTTCTGTGGTAACCTAGAAAATTAATAGAAATTCTTATTAAAAACAAATTTAGTTCTTATACATGTTTAGTTATTTGATAAAGCAGGACCCATATAACAGGAGTGGCAAAGCCATGTCCCAGCAGTCAGGGCTCTGCAGCAAGACATGTCCCAGAGGTCAGGGCTCTGCAGCAAAATGTGGCCCAGAGGTCAGGGGTTTGCAGTAAGACATGGTCCAGTCATAACCCCTGAATCTCAGACTGTGACATCTTTGGGGTGGACACAAAGATGGATAGACAGATGCATGAGGGATGGATGATGGATGGACAGGTCGAATGGTAAAGGTAGACAGGTAGATGGATAGACAATGGGTAAATAGGCTGATGAACAGTGGATGGATTTGTGGATGGACAGGTGAATGGATAATGGACAGATAGGTGGATGAACTGATGATGGATGAATAGACTGCTAGGTGGGAGTAAATGCCTGGTGGACAATGGATTGAGAGCTAGATGAATGACGGAGGGAGGGATTCCATTTAGAGCTGATCATGACTTCTTTGTCCAGTCCCACAACATTATAAGGAACAGGGTCTCATCTCTTCATCTTCTCCCTCATGATGTTCAGGGTCCCCAATTCCTTTCAAAGAAAGCCCTGGGCCCTGAACTGTCAGGAAGTACATGCTTGGGTCATACAGGGTCAGCAAATTGGTTGTTGCACCAGCATCACTGTTATCAGATAGGCATGATGGCAATGCAAAGTAGAAAGACAGGGGACATGTGTCTCCTCGCCTGGCTCTAGAGGAAGCCATGTCCAGGGGTTAATGCTCCAGTGAGTGAGCTTCCAGCAGGCTGTGGAAGTTTCAGCAGAGTGGAGCTTCCAGCAGGCTGTGGAAGTTTCAGCAGGGTGGAGCTTCCAGCAGGCTGTGGAAGTTTCAGCAGTGTGGAGCTTCTAGCAGGCTGTGTGGAAGTTTCAGCAGTGCGGAGTTCCAGCAAGCTGTGTGGAAGTTTCAGCAGAGTGGCGCTTCCAGCAGGCTGTGGAAGTTTCAGCAGAGTGGCGCTTCCAGCAGGCTGTGGAAGTTTCAGCAGTGCGGAGCTTCTAGCAGGCTGTGTGGAAGTTTCAGCAGTGCAGAGCTTCTAGCAGGCTGTGTGGAAGTTTCAGCAGTGCACAGCTTCTAGCAGGCTGTGGAAGTTTCAGCAGGGCAGAGCTTCCAGCAGGCTGTGGAAGTTTCAGCAGTGCGGAGCTTCCAGCAGGCTGTGGAAGTTTCAGCAGTGCGGAGCTTCTAGCAGGCTGTGGAAGTTTCAGCAGTGTGGAGCTTCCAGCAGGCTGTGTGGAAGTCAGCAGCGTGGAGCTTCTAGCAGGCTGTGTGGAAGTCAGAAGTGCAGAGGTTTCAGAAAGGTCTGGCCTGGAAATAGATGATCTGTTTTCTTTTTCTTTAAAACAATTTTTTTTTGTCTTTTTGAGACAGGGTCTCCCTTTAGTCCCAGCTGTCCTCAAGCTCACTATGTAGACCAGGCTGGCCTTGGACTCACAGAGATCTACCTGTCTCTGTGTTAGTGCAGGGATTAAAGGCATGTGTCACCATCCGGGGAGATGATCTCTTTTCAAGTCAGCTCTGGATTCACTACCTAGGTCATTTGGAGTGAATTATTTCACCCTTTACTGCTTTAGTTTTGGTTTCTCTAAAGTGGAGCCAAGGTCAGTAACATATTTGATAAACTAATCCAAAGACCCTGAGTAGCCAAAGCAATTCTGAGCACAAAGAGCAATGCAGGGCGAATTACTATACCAGATTTCAAACTATATTAAAGAGCTATAGTTATAAAACAGCATGGTACTGACACAAAAAATAGACCTGTAGATCAATAGAACATAATTGAAGACCCAAACTTGAGTATGTGCAATTTCAGCCACCCGATATTTGACAAAGGGGCCAAGAACACTTAATGGAGGAAAGGTAGCATCTTCAGCAAATGGTACTGGCAAAACTGGATCACAACCTGTGGAAGAATAAAACTAAACCCTTATCTTTCACCTTGTACAAAAGTCAACTCTAAATGAATCAAAGACCACAATGTAAAACCTGAAACTCTGAAACTATTAGAAGAAAACATTGACAGTAACCTACAAGATATGGGTATAGGAAAAGCCTCTCATTAAGGACATTCCCCAATGGAACAGGAGGCCAGGAATTCAAAAGGGCATGAATGGCCAAACCATGGCAGATTGGGAATCTACAGAGTGTGGTTCCATGGATAGGGCACCTACATTCAGCTTCACTCACCCAGGGCTCAAGAAACATTGAGGAAGAGGGGGTGGAAAGATTGCAAGAGCCAGGGAGGAGGTGCAATGCCAAATGGAAATGAACCCTTTCCAGCCCTGGGACCCTGTTCACATGAACCTGCCGCATTGGCATCAGCATGCACAAAATGCAAGCTCATCTGGACAAAAGCCCAGTACAGAACTGCAGAAATAGAGAGCAGAACCCTATCTTGGCTGAAGAAATTTTGAGAGCTGATTGGGGTTGGGGGAGGAAGAACTGGCCTTCTTTAGGACAGGGACTTGGGATAGGCTGACTAGAGCTCAGGGGATGAGTTGGCACTGAGGACTGGGTGGGGAGAGTAGTTTGGTGCAATGGACTCTAGCACTAATGACAGAACATGTGAACTTGATAGGGGCAGGGGGGAGGGTGGGGGAGGCTGCGGGAGGGAGCCAATGGAGAATCAGGTGTAAAGGCAATCAAGACTGATTGAATAATTATGTATGAAATACATAACGAATTCAATAAAAATATAATAAAAATAGTTTGGGGGCTAGAGAGATGACTCAGCAGTTAAGAGCACCAGTTGCTCTGGCAAAAGGTCTGGGTTTGATTCCCAGCACCAACATGGTGGCTAATAACCTTTCGTAACTACAGTTCCAGGGAATCTGACACCCTATTCTGACTCTGTGGGCATTGCATGACATGGGTGCACTAATACACATGCAGTACACTCATACACGTAAAATAAAAATAGTAAAAAAAAATACTTTGAATGGTAGCACCCTGAATGGGTGGATAAAACTCTTCTATAAGCCATAGGTTATTCAATAAAATCTGAACATCAGAGGTGGGCTACCTCTGAGTTGTTGGTTGGAGAAGCCTCTGAGATCTCCCTAGAAAATACAGACAGTTGGGCTTTGTGTGGGCCGGCTCCTGAGGCACAGGAACCCGGAAGTCACTCAGGCAGGTAGATTTTTGGGGTAGACTGTCTCCTGGGCTGCTGGAAGGGGGTTGCAACTCTGAGCCCTCTTGTAGGGAGTGGCTGTCTGGGCAGGACAGCCCTTTGCCTTTGCACCTGGTGACTAGCGGTCGGGTTTGGGTTTGGAGCCACTGCAGCTTTGTGCGGGCCGGCTCCTGAGGCACAGGAACCCGGAATTCACTCAGGCAGTTACCGGGGCATGGGCTAGGTCAGGCATATCCCCCCCTGCTCCCCCCCACCCCGCCCAAAGGGAATTGGTGAGAGAGTATCCAAGTGGACTTTTTTTGGAGAAACCTCAGAACAGGAAGAGAAGAGAGACTTAGGCTTCCAATATCCAATATATAAACAAAATTGAAAGCCTGAAACCTAGACAACTCAATATTCCATAAGTAAGGAGGAGGAAAGAAAAAAAAAAAGCATTGGAAGGAGGCAAGCAAAACCATAAGCTAACATAGGGAAAAGACATTTGTGATTTGAACCACAAAAGGGAAACCCACATGCCAGGGACACAACGAAGGGACAACATGGGAAAGGTGCAGGACAATCCTGCACCAGGCTCTACCAAACCTATAGGAGAGTGCTACAATGGGATCCCCTTGGAGGTGACCCAAGGAACAGTTCTTAGAGGAATAATTGAAGACCTATGCAGAGAAATTAAAGAAAATAAAGAAGAATTCAGAGAACTAAAGAGAGAATGAAAAACTCAAAAAGGATCTAGAGGGATACAATGACAAACTTCAGAAAGAACTAAAGGAAGAGATTGAAAACTCCAGAAAGAACTAGAGGGAGAAAAAAATACTCCAAAAGGAAATAGAAACACTGAAAAAGGAAGCCAATCAACAAAGTAAGGAGCACCAAGAAGAGATTGAGAAGCTCAAAAAGGAAATGGAAATACTAAAGAAAACAGGATGAAATGAAAAAGGAATTAGAACACTCATCCAATCAAGAAGAAAGGAAAGGAAAAAGCCTCAGAAGTGGAATAGAGGAAGGAGAACAAAGAATATCAGATATGGAAGATAACATGGAACAACTAAAAAGCTCAAATAAAGATTATGAAAAATTTAAAAATACACAAAAGTGGAACAACCAAGAAATACGGGACACTATGAAAAGATCAAACCTCTGCATCATAGGAATAGAGAAAGGAGAAGAATCTCAAGAGAATGGTATTGATCAGATCTTCAACAGAATAAAAGATGAAAATTTCCCCAAACTAAAAATAGACAAACCCATACAAATACAAGAAGCACATAGGACTCCAAATAGACAAGTTCAGAAAAGAAACTCCCCACGCTGTATCATAGTTAAAATGCTAGATGCCCAAAACAAAGACAAAATTCTGAAGGCTACAAAAGAAAAACAAGTCACATACAAAGGGAAACCCATCAGAATTACAACTGACTTCTCGGCGCAAACCATGAAAGCAAGAAGAACATGGAGCAAAGCATTCCCAGTGTTAAAGGACTATGGATGCCAACCCAGAATACTTTACCCAGCAAAAATGTCGACTATAGTTGAAGGAGAGAGAAAAATCTTCCTTGACATAAACAAGACGATAGAATACGTGTCTGGAAAACCAACTCTTCATAAAATACTTGAAGCAATTCAAAGGGCAGAAGAGAGGAGCAACAATCCTCAAACAGCTAGGAAAAGAAACTAATAAAAACATAACCATAGGAGCAAAATCAGAGGCTAGAAGTCCAAATGGATAATAAAGTGAAAGGAAGCAACATCCATCTTTCAATTATAACCTTAAATATTAATGGGCTAAACTCCCCAATCAAAAGGCATAGACTGGGAGAATGGATTAGGAAACAAAACCCATCTATATGCTGTCTACAAGAAACCCATCTCATTTCAAGGATAGGCACCAACTTAAGGTGAAGGGATGGAAGAAAGTATTCCAAGCAAATGGTAGCAAAAATAAAGTGGGTGTGGCTATCCCAATATCAGACAAAATAGACTTCAAAGCAAAAGAAATCAGAGACAAAGAGGGCCATTACATCTTTATTAAAGGAACAATTGACGATGAAGATCTTACAATCATGAATATATACGCACCAAACACCTGTGCACCTTCTATGAAGCCAGCATCACACTATTACCAAAACCAGGTAAAGATACAACCAAAAAGGAGAACAATAGACCCATCTCCCAAATGAACACAGATGCCAAAATTTTAAACAGGATACAGGCAAATCGCATAGAGACCCACATCAAGAAGATCATCCATCATGACCAAGTTGAATTCATACAAGAGATGTAGGGATGGTTCAACATACAAAAATCAATAAACATCATCAAACATATAAATGGACTGAAAGAGAAAAACCACACCATCATCTCAATTGATGTGGAGAAATCCTTTGACAAAATCCAGCATCCCTTCATGTTTAAAGTCCTAAAGGGAATTGGACTGGAGGGATCATTCCTCAATGTAATCAAAGCCATATACAGGAAACCCACAGCCAATATCATCCTAAATGGGGAAACGACAGAAGCATTCCCCTAAAAGGTGGGAACTCGGCAAGGCTGCCCCCTGTCACCACTCCTTTTCAATATAGTGCTTGAAACCCTTGCTAAGGCAATAAGGCAAGAAAAGGAAATTAAAGTTCTAATTGGAAATGAGGAAATCAAGCTATCTCTATTTGCTGATGATATGATTGTCTACCTAAGAGATGCTAAGAACTCTACCAGAAAACTCCTAGAAATGACTAAGTGCTTCAGTAAAGTGGCAGGATACAAAATAAATCTAGAAAAATCAGTAGCCTTTCTTTACGCCAACAACAAGCAACTGAAGAAGGACTACAAGGAGAACTTCCCAATCACAATAGCCTCAAAACCAATAAAATACCTAGGAACAAACCTAACCAAAGGCACCAAGGATCTCTACAACAAAAATTTTAAACCCCTGAAGAAGGAAATTGAGGAAGACATCAGAAGATAGACAAACCTCCCATGCTCATGGATTGGGAAAATAAATATAGTAAAAATGTCCATCCTACCCAAACTCGTGTACAGATTTAATGCAATCTCAATAAAAATCCCCAAGAGTTTCTTCACAGGCTTGGAAAAAAATCCTTAATTTCATTTGGAAAAACAAAAGACCCCGAATAGCCAAAGCAAACCTGAGCAAAAAGAGCAATACAGGGGGATCGCTCTACCAGACATCAAACTATACTACAGTGCTATAGTCATAAAAACTGCTTGGTACTGGCACAAAAACAGACCAGTTGACCAATGGAATAAAACTGAAGATCCAAACCTGAGCACATAACAATTTTAGCCACCTCATATTTGACAAGGGGGCCAAGAAGACACAATGGAGGAAAGACAGCATCTTCAGTAAGTGATGTTGGCAAAACTGGATCACCACTTGTAGAAGAATGAAATTAAACTCCTACCTCTCTCCCTGTACAAAAGTCAATTCCAGATATATCAAAGACCTCAACATGAAACCCAAAACTCTGGAGGTGATAGAAGAGAAACTTGGTAACAACCTACAAGACATAGGCATAGGAAAAGACTTCCTAAATCAGACAGCAGCTGCACAAGTAATAAGATCGACAATTGATAGATGGTAGCTCATTAAACTCAAAAGCTTCTGTACATCAAAAGAAACAATAATGGAAGTGAAGAGAAAACCCACAGAGTGGGAGGAAACCTTCACCGCAGATATATCTGACAAAGCATTAATTTCCAGAGTATACAAGCTACTCAAAAAAACAAAGAAGAAAACAAATGAATCACTCAAAAGATGGAGCAAAGAACTGAATAGAGACTTCACAGAGGAGGAATTAGAGATGGCTGAGAAACATCTTAAAAACTGTTCAACATCACTAATAATTAAGGAAATGCAAATTAAAACCACTCTAAGATATCATCTAACTCCAATAAGACTGGCCAGGATCAAGAAAACAAATGATATCAAGTGCTGGAGAGGTTGTGGGGAAAGGGGAACACTCATCCATTGCTGGTGGGAACGTAAACTTGTACAGCCACTATGGAAAGCAGTGTGGAGAACCCTTAGAAGACTCAAAATGAGCTTGCCATTTGACCCAGTCATACCACTCCTGGGCATATACCCACAAGACTCATCTAACTGCAGAAATACATGCACAGCTATATTTTTTGCAGCTCAGTTCACAATAGCAAAAAGCTTGAACCAACCCAAATGCCCTTCAACTGATGAGTGGATAGAGAAAATGTGGTACATGTACACAATGGAGTTTTATGCAGCGGTAAACAAAGACAACATCATGAACTTTGCAGGGAAATGGATGGAGCTAGAAGACATTATATTAAGTGAAGTAACACAGTCCCAGAAAAACAAACGATGAATGGTATCCCTCATATGTGGATGCTCGCACCAATAATCCAGTTATAAATATTTCTTGTGGAGAGGGATGCATATTAAAAGAACAACAACAGAAAGACTGCATCAGAAAACTGACTGAAATGGTGAATCGGGAAGGGTGGGAGGGGCGGGAGAGGGACACGGGTGTATTCGATTAATACATATTTAATTGACATGAATTCAACAAGTATCCAATTTTGCCCAGACCCTGTATACAGGTTACATGGTGTTTTAGGACTAAATAAAAGTAAATATGTGTATATTAAACAACACTGGTTTAAAGGTTTTGATAAAAACGGTAATGCACCTGAGTTAATTGGAAATATAAATTGTTGTTGTCCACATTTATTTTACTTAAAATCTGTATAACAATAACTTTGGGATTGGCACATACAAATGTTCTCTATAATTTTTCTGTTGTACAGTATCACCTTGTAGCATTCTCTTTTACCTGTAGGATGATTTAACTTAAAAATTAAGTTTGCTTCCCAAGTTAACCACATACTGTCACCCAAAACAGCATGGGTGAATTTGATGAAATCTGCACCTTGATTCCAGCCTATAGGTATGTGTACTATAACTGCCTTTTTGAGACTCATGGGTCAAAAAAACAAAAACATAAAATAAAAAAGGGGGATACAGATAGATACGAAACCTTTTTGTCAAAAACCTTGCAATTCAAATCTTAAAACTAACTACAGGAAAAGATTTGTATGTTCCAATAGGTCAAAATTTCACCAACTTAACAGCTGAGAAAGAAAAGATACAGCTTTGCATTGTGTAGGATGTACCAGGAAGTGCCAGCAGAAAGGTTGGCTGGTCTGAAAATTGAAAGAAAGAAAAGCCTCAGATTGCTACAGACACCAAACCCCTCAGTGGATCCTACTTCTAACAACTATTTATAATGAGTCCTAACGAAATTTACCTTCTAGGTGCCGCAAGGTTTTAATATGAGAGACTTTCCTACCCCCCCCCGTAGAACAAGAAGAAATATGATGATGATGAGGTCGTTATCTAACTGTAAATTGGAGCCAACTGTTATAGAGGTAATCTCTTATAAAACTGGTAAAACTGCCTTCTTTAATTGACTAATAGACATAGGAACTGTGAAAAGGATTATTCTCTATTCAGATCCAACTATAATACTAAAGTCTCCTTAAGCTATGTACTTAAGCAAAATATGTTAATACAGGAGAGCTCTGACATCAGCAATGGATTATTCTACCAAGGAGATGTTGGCCAGGGGATCCAAGCCCCTCCCCCCAAAAAAAGGTAAAGCCTTCTTCCCCATAAACTGGGATACCTGCAAGAAGAGAGGCAAGAAGGCCCTGCTGTTGAAGACCTGATGTAAGCATGGGAAAGATGCATTGAGACTGCACTTGCAAGTGTACAGTTGGTCTCTGAAATACCAGAGAGTGTTACCAAAGGCCACTAAACCAATAAAACAAATATAGGTCTCCTTGAGTCAAGCAAGACTCCTCCGTCAGCACCAGCTACACCTTACTTGCCTGGAAATACTGTGCAGCAGTGGCAGCCATATGCCTATATATCCCAAATCTAATTGGCTATTAGCTCTCTCCTTGGAGGAATAACCCATGGCTGATGCCACAAGCTTATGTCCTCTAGCAGTTAGGAGATGTTATAAACCACAGTAAGACCCTGTCATATTTTACAGAAAGAAATTAATTCATGGATTAACATACCATCCAAACATGTGTGTCTATACCGAAGTAACCTACCATAACAATTAGTACTGTTTAAATACCTATATATCTAATTGCTTATGCTTCGTTAGTAGGATTGGAAGGTTATTCCTGGACAAACTCTCAGCCCATGAAAGGAAACAGCCAGAATTGACCAGAGTCCAAGACAACAGCTCCAGAGAAAGTAGACTGTTTTGCTTCTCGACCACCTGTGCCCCTTTTCTAGGCCTAGGGAACAAACTGAGGAAGAGGGGGCGTGGTAGAATGTAAGGGTTGTGATTGGGGTGAATGGTGAAACTACAGCAATATAGTCTGGACACTCATCTGATCAACTTGATTGAACATAAAAGCCCTCCCCCAGCTGGATGGTGGGACCCTTGGGCTGTGTGGGTTTTGGCACAACTGCTTGCAAATTGGTTTTACATGAAGGATGCTTGTACTCATAAATTATTACTTATTGTTAAAAAATGAAAAAAAATAAGTAATTAAAAAAAATACAAACAGTTGTCACTACTGTTGGTTGTTAAATGCTAAAACCCTATTGTTGATGACACCATGTACCTTGGTTGCAGAACACAGAGAAATCAAACTGGAGCTGGGCTCGAGGCTTCCTCCCTGCTGGTAGCCCTCACAGTGCTGGAAGGTGCCATGCAGGACCTGGGGAACATTGCTTGCAGCAAGCAGTCCTAGTAAGCTGTGAAGCACCACACTGGTGCCATAGTACCAAGTCTGTTACAGGGTAACCACCTGGTTTCTGATTGGATTTAATGTCTGCTCCACAGGAGAGAGGGAAGTCACATCTGGTACTATAAAACCAGTCAGAAGGCTATGGCTGGGAAGTCATAGGGATGGGGAAACTACTGCTGTTGACTTGTTAACTGGACGTGATGTGCCTGTCAAATCGCCTTCTCTGTACTCGTGTTCATGCCCATAGATGAGTGCTGGTGTCAGCTCTGCTCAGAAAAGCTTCTCCTTGCAGACAGTGGAAGTGACTGCAGAGACTGCTCAAAATGCTGAGAAATATGGCAGCTGAATTCTCAGCCATAAATGGGTCAGCTATCTCACTCCCCCCGCCCTCAGGAAACAGTAGAAGGGGTGGAAAGAATTTAGGAGCCAGTGGAAGTGAGGGAAACGAACCCTTCCAGAATTCCCTTTCCATTTCCTTCCTTTTTTCCTTTTCTCCTTCCCTCCCTCCCTCTCTCCCTCCCTTCCTCCTTTCCTTTGTCCCTCCCCAACACAAACCTTGCTCACTTCTCCCCCTGCAGGCCACTGGGGGATCTACACATCAGAGTTACTTGAGTACCCTGAGGACCTCCGGGTTCTGTTCTGTCTCAGTCTGTGAATGCTGAGACAGCAACGGTTTACAAATATTGACCCTTGGATATCAACCAGAACAGATGGATAAGATATAAATTCAGGATTTGACTTGGCTAAGGGTGAGTCTTAAAAAGTAACCTATATAGGGCTCTCCTGTCCTCCTGAGCTTGAGCCATACTGAGTAATATACCCCAATGGCATTAAGGCCCCTGCGGACCCCAGGAAACCCCTGGCTTCCCGCTGGATTCCAAAGCCCAGGCTGCTGCTGCACCCGGAGAGCTCCTGAGTGTAGATGCACAACCACAGCAGCTGTGGGGCCAGCATCATCCTATTTTTATTTTATTTTGTTTTATTATTTTTTGAGCAGGGTGTTATGTACCCCAGGCTTGCCTCAGACTCACTATGTAGTGAAGGATAACCTTGAACTTATGATCCTCCTGCCTCCCCAGGGCACAGGTTTGTGCCACCAAGTCTGGTTTACGTAGCCTTGGGGACTGAACAGGGCTTTGTGTGTAGCAGGCAAGCACCTTACCAGCAGAGCTATAGCTCCTATCCCTCACTGGAAATTTTAACAGCTGCCCCAAATTGCCCCAAAGTGATTCTGTTAATGTACTCTCTTTCTAGTGAGAACGCGTCTCCTTCCCTTGTACCCGATAGCATCAAATCTCAGTACATTTGCCCATCTGATGGAAGCAGCTCTTTCTCTTAAATGGCACCAGTTAAAACACAGTGGGGCAGACTCTACACACCGGTTTGGCGAGATCAGCCAGATAAACCAAGGAGTGAGCTAAACCAGTTTCAGGATGTCTGCAAACATGAGGCAGATGGTAGGGACAACCCTCAGAAGGTGGCGAGTCCCACCCCATCCTGCATTATCCCCTGGGGGGGGCTGCTGGTACCCATGCGTGTAAATGAAGAATGGGCACTTCTGTAGCCTGGAAGGTGGGAATTGAATGGGACTATGGCAAAGCTGGACTTCACCTTTGCCTGGAACTGACAGATTTTTGCAGGAAAGAGGGTTTAATTTTATCAGTAGTTAAAAGCTGAGCATGTGCACTCATGAGCAGGTATGCATGTGTATTGCATGTGTGTGTGATATTTTTATATGCATGTGTCTGCATGTATGAGTTGTGTATATATATATATGTATGTTCCTGAATGTGGTGTGCATTTGTGAGTTGTGTTTATGTGTGCATGTGTCTCTGTGTGTGCATGTCCCATGTGGGGTATGTGGGTATGTATAAAGACAGAACATATTGCCCCCCAGAATTTCTCTGCACTGTTCTTGGAACTTTCCTCCAAGTCTAAGTGTATGTCCAAATACAATTCTTAAAACAAAACAAAACAAAAAACAAAACAAAACAACAGAACACCCTCTAGCTTTTTAGAGTGTCTGGTCTGGCTGCCAATTGCCTCCAGTGCAGTGGGCTCTGGCCTCAAGGTCTGAGGATGCTATCTTTGAGAGGCTGTACGCAGCTGGGTGGGAGGTTCCAGCAAAGGAGGGCTGAGTGGCCTGGATGCCCACAGAGGGCATCAGGACCCATGGGCACCTCCGTCTGCCACTGAAAGAGAGCAGCTCCTTCCTCAAAGAGACCATCCTGCAGGCCAAAGCCTCTGGGACTGAAGTTCAAAGGAGTCTTCTTCAGCTTCTGGGGGCTGCTGTTTGGCTGGGGATTTAGAGGATTACCCAGTCCTTGTTGCAGGCCAGGGATACCCAGGCCTCAGGTGCAAAGATGCCTTTGATAAGCGCCAGCTCTTTAGGGTACAAACAAAGGAAGGCCCAGGCCAGCTGGGCTGCCCAGGAGGAGGCCACTGTTGATCTGTCTTTCCAGCCTTAGGAAAACAAATACTTGATATTCCAAAGACTGAGTAAACTCATTAGAAGGGTATTGGGCTTCCTGCCTCCATCCTTTCCAGCTCTGGAAGCTTCTAGGCCAGGTCCTGAGCAGGGACAGGAGTGAGAGGAGCAAGAGTGGAAGGCAAAGCCCCCTACGCTAGGTCCCCCAGCACCCTCTGAAAGGCAAAGTCCTCCTGTGCTAGGTCCCCCAGCACCCTCTGAAAGGTAAAGCCCCCTACGCTAGGTCCCCTAGCACCCTCTGAAAGGCAAAGCCCCCTACGCTAGGTCCCCCAGCACCCCTCTGAAAGGTAAAGCCCCCTACGCTAGGTCCCCCAGCACCCTCTGAAAGGCAAAGCCCCCTACGCTAGGTCCCCCAGCACCCTCTGAAAGGCAAAGCCCCCTATGCTAGGTCCCCCAGCACCCTCTGAAAGGCAAAGTCCTCCTGCGCTAGGTCCCCCAGCACCCTCTGAAAGGCAAAGTCCTCCTGTGCTAGGTACCCCAGCACCCTCTGAAAGGCAAAGCTTTCTATGCTAGGTCCGCTAGCACCCCTCTGAAAGGCAAAGCCTCCTGCGCTAGGTCCCCCAGCACCCTCTGAAAGGCAAAGCTTTCTATGCTAGGTCCGCCAGCACCCCTCTGAAAGGCAAAGCCTCCTGCGCTAGGTCCCCCAGCACCCTCTGAAAGGCAAAGCCCCCTATGCTAGGTCCCCCAGCACCCTCTGAAAGGCAAATCCCCCTACGCTAGGTCCCCCAGCACCATCTAAAGGCAAATCCCCCTACACTAGGTCCCCCAGCACCCCTCTGAAAGGCAAAGCTCCCTACGCCAGGTCCCCCAGCATCCTCTGAAAGGCAAAGCCTCCTACGCTAGGTGTCCCAGCATCCCTCTGAAATTCTTCCCTGGGACTGGGGTCAGGTGTGAGTACACACACACACACACACACACACACACACGCGCGCGCGCGCGCGTGCGCGCACACACACACACATGCATGCACACACGCACTCACACACGCACACACATGCACATATAAGCGTGCACGCACACACACGCACGCGCGCGCGCACACACACACACACACATACACACACACACCCCTTCTTGCTGCTTAGCATGACTCCTGGGTCCTGGCCCTTCTGAGATTCCGCCAAGGGAAGGAGGTCTTCCATACCTCTGCCTCCCAAATTTTTGCCCAGGCCAGCGCAGGACAGGGCTGACAGCCTCGTCACCAGTGGGTAGATTGGATCCTGGGTCTTCAGATCTCCCCTGCCCCTGAGATCTCGTCTTCCTCTTCCATAACATATAGCCAGTGACTTAACCAGCAGGAGTTTGTGTAACCCTTGACCCCCAAGTCCTCAAGAGGCTTTTCTTCTGCTTGGCCATCAGGCACCTTGGTGTCCCCTCCTCTTCTAAGGACATTGTCACTTTGGATTGGAGTTCACTCAGTCAACCTCACTTTTAATTAACCACCACTTCAAAGACCCTGTGTCCAAATGCTGCCAGAGTTGGGGTGCCAGGTCAAGGCTTCAGGGTGGAGCTGGAAACACAGCCTAGCCAAGAGAAGTCCCTGCCCTGGGGGCTCAAGAGGGGAATCCTGGAAGAGGAAGCCAAGTGCAGACTTGCAGAAGCAGGTGCTGGGCTACAGAGTGCTGGAACATGGTGACCAGGAGCCACACCCACAGAACCCCTCTCTACACAGTTGTGGCCAGTCACTGCCCCAGCACACCAGTTCTTGCTGGAAAGGAGATTTCCCAAGGACACAATGCTGCTGCAGTCTTCAAATGTTGACAGTTCTTGTTTTAAACAGGCAGCAGACTGTACAAGAAGCATCTGTAGACCAGGTGTGTCCTCCAGGGCCCAGGTTGCAACAAGTGGTTTAAGTAGAATTAAACAGAGGAAATGGCGTGGTGGCCATAGGCCTGGGGAGCAGAGGGGCATCCAGCAGTGGTCACATGCATGGGCACACATCCAGCAGATGTTTCTCTAACCTATGAGTTGCCAGCCACGGTTCAGGCATGTAGGAATGGACACGTGCACACATATAATATTTATATAGCATGCATGTACTGATACATATGTGTACACATACATGTTTATAATAGCACATGTGTATCTGCACATGTGTGCTCCATATACATGCACATACACATTCACATGTGTATATATGCACTCCTGCATGTGTGCATGTATGCATATACTTCTATGAGCATGCATATGACTTTGCAAGTATCCTTGGACATGTGCATAAATCCATGCAAACATGCTCATGTGTGTGCATGTGTTTATACGTATGTGTATATATGTGCCAAGGGTACATGTATCTGCACATGTAAATGTGCTTTAGTGCATACATGCACATGGGTACACATATAAACTTGTTCATGCTTATGGTGTGAACACATTCAGATGCACACATGCAAGAACTCACACAGATATGTGCATACACTTACTTGTGGGGATTGTGATGTGTATGTATGCATCTACATATATGTATAAATATGTTCACATGTTTATATGTGCATGCATGTGTCTTTGAAAGTTTGCTTGCATAGGGCACACGTGGGTATGCATGTGGGTGTATGCATGTGTGTATGTATGCTCATGTATGCATAGCATTATCCATGTGTTTGCACATGCATATACAGGCCTATTTATAGTGTACACATGTGCAGATACATGTGCATATGAACACACATGCACGAGTGGGGGCTGTGTGTCTGCATGGGTGTCTCCCTCACTCATGTAAGGCTGTGTTTCCCTTTCCTGAGCCTTCCTTGGCCCTGACAGGGTCTCTTTCAGCCCTGCAGGCCAGGCAGGCAGCCTCACCTCTTGTGGGGTATCTGGGCAGCTAGGCTGTGGAGGGATTGCAGGGACTGCAGAGATGCTGGGAGAATTTTCGAGGGGGTGGACAAGTGGAAACAAGCAGGGAGGAGCTCATGGGAGCCCCTGAAGTGGGGAATGGAGTACCTTGAGTCAGCTTGTCAAGTTCTGGCTCTAGGGTATGTGTGGGGGGAACCTGCGGTTAGTAGTGGAAGTGCTTCTGTGAAGTCAGCTTCCCAAACTCAGTAAACTGTGTTTGTGAATGCTGCCTCCTGGTGGCAGCATGTGGACACTGCAGGCACCCAGGTGAGGTCTTCCCATCTGACAGGCAGCGCTGTGCCAGAGCCTAGAGCAAGACTGCACACAGGACAGTAATGTTTGCAGAGTGGAATTTGTGTGGCCTCTGGGGTGGACATACATGATCAGGAACAAACTCTCTGGCGGGAGCCCAGATTTCTCTGTGCAGCTCTGTGCCTTGGGGCATGGTAAGATCACTGCCTTCTGCTTCAATTTCCCATTCATAACGGATGGCAGTGCTTCAGGGCAGCATGAGGACTGGGCGAGATGGCATCTCTGGGAATTCTTCCCCGAGCAGGCTCTCAGATAGCCATCACCAGCATCTGGAAAGTGCTGGCGACACTCTCTATGAGACACAGATGCTTGGGCTCCCGCAGCTGGCACTCAGCGCCTCTACTCAGAACAGGTCCACTGCGTCCACGCAGGCTATGTACTTTTCTACCTCATGGGCTGTTGCTGGGATGTGGGAGGACATTCTGGGGGGAGGACTTGACTGTAGCTAGGCAGGAAAATCTATCGTCTATCTGTCACCTGTCATCTATCAATCTATTACCAACTACATCTATATCTATCATCTATCCTCTATTTCTATCATACACACATGCCTATATATCAAAATAATAAATTTCACTGTTAAAGATGCCAAGTGGTAAAAGAACAATATAAAATAATGCTTCCAAACTCTATGGAATGCAAATAATTGACACACTCTGGAATCTATAGCCAACCTCAGGCCACAAATGACCTGCAAGCACCATTTCACTGACAGACAAGATCTTTCTAACATGACCATGGATCAATCTCATGTTAGTAAGACTAATGTAACACAGGGAGTGTGTTTCTGGGTTTCTCCTAGAGGTGGAACTGCAGAATGCAGGACCCCTGGTAAGGAGCCTACTTGGGCATGGAGGGCCCTCTTCAGCTAACCCTGGGGTGGACCCCTGGCATAAATGAGGTGCTGGTCTCTCATGTCAGTCCAGACTTGCAGCTGACCCCTCTCCTTTGTTGCTGCCATCGTTACCCTCCCAGTTAGGCCAAGTTCCTCCTCCCAGGGCTCTGGGTGAGTCCACACTGGGCCATCCTGGGCAGGTTCCCCTCCTCCCAGGGCTCTGGGTTAGTCCACACTGGGCCATCCTGGGCAGGTCCCCCTCCTCCCAGGACTCTGGGTAAGTCCACACTGGGGCATCCTAGGAAGGTGCCCCTCCTCCCAGGGATCTGGGTTAGTCCACACTGGGCCATCCTAGGCAGGTCCCCCTCCTCCCAGGACTCTGGGTGAGTCCACATTGTGCTGACCTGTGTGAGTTCACATCTGCAGGTATGTGTACCATTAGCCTCTAGAGACCCAGGCTCACTGGAACACTTTCAGAGACTTCCTGTGGGGACAGGGGCTCAGCCCTAGCAAAATAATACAGAAGCAGTTGTTCTTTACTGTCCCAAGGAGCTGACTTTCTGCTATAAGGAATACCCTGTCTCTCCACTATTGATGGTCACCTGGGTTAAAGCCACAGACACCTCACCTCCTTTCCCTGTCATCCCCTGGCCTTAGAGACTGTGCCTCTGATCTCATACTTTCTGTCTATGCTGTGTTGCCAAATCCCTTCCAACCCCAGGACCTTTGCACCAGCTCTGTCGTCAACCTATCCATTGCCCCCATCTTCACAATATGGCCTCTCAGAGTTTAGACTCCAGCCAGGTGTGGCTGTCCCTGGCCCATTCCTCCAGGCCTCTTCCTGCCTAGGATTCTTTCCACCTCTTCTCGGTAGACAGGTGAGGAGGATTTTGCACCATCCTGGAGGCCACTGTGCATCCCACCAGAGTAGGGGCTGAGTGTTAGGAAACCCAGCTTCTCCCGCGTTAGCCACGCTCACTCTGGACACCAGAGAAATTCTATTCATTGATTTCCATGTGTCTCTCCTTTGTCAATGAGGCTAATGGTACTCGACTCTCAGGGCTGGTGTGAGGACTCCAGGAACTAACTGAAGGACAGAGCCTAAAGCCAAGCTGGTACCTAAAGTGTTCAACAAATATCAGCCACTAGAATTCAACAGAAGGAGCTTTAATTAATTTATTTATTTACTTATTTATTATTTATGTATTTTTGGAGACAGGGTCTTCCTGTAGCCCTACCTAGCCTGGAACTCTCTATGTAGTCCAGGCTGGCCTTGAACTTACAAAGATCTGTCTGCCTCTGTCTCCCGTCATGTACTTTATAAAAGCTGAATTGAAGCCGGGTATGGAGGTGCCAACCTGTGACTTTAGCTACTTGGGAAGTTCTACAATTTCAAAGCCAGCCTGGAAAACTTCGTGAGACCTTATCTGAAAGTAAAAAGCAGAAGCCCGGATGGGATGTGCTCAGTGTAGAGGGCACCTGCACGGCTTGAGCAGGACGAAACAGGCGAGCAAACAAGCAAGCCGCAGTTAAAATTGCTATGCGCACGTCAGGCAGCAAGGCTGTGACGAACGACGCTGGTATTCCGAACATCCATGCCATCGCTTCCCTCGAGTTCCAACATCGCCTGAGAAGAAAACCCTGTGCAGTGTCACCATTCACTCCCTCCTGGGCTCCTTTCCTTGGTGCCATCTGAGAGAATTTTTCTTCTTCCCACATGAAACAGCCTTTGAGCCTATGAGTGGCAGAACAACTGGCTCCTCTGCCTGCCCCTCACCTGTTAATGACTACTAGGCACACAGAATGTGAGCTACTACAATTCTGGATGTGTGTGTGTGTGTGTGTGTGTGTGCAGGTACACATAGAAGCCAGAAGAGGGTGTTGGATTTCCTGGAGCTAAAGTTACAGGTTAGTGAGCTGCCTGATGAGGATGCTGGGAACTGAACTCTGGTCCTGTGGGAGAATATCAAGCAGTCTTAATGGCTAGCTATTTCTCCTGACCTCAAATGGCTCTTTTAAAAAACAGTTCTGGTCTTGGCTCAGTGTGTCCTCTAGGTAGGAATGACCTTTGTCCTCTCCTCTGTGAGCTATCATTCTAGATGTCTCCCCAGAAGCAGATGAACTCCCATATCCTGGGTCCCTCCTCACACAGTCAGATCCCTCCCCCACACCCTGCTTTCCTATGTCAGCCAGTCTCTGGGACTCCCCTGGGGCAGGTGGTGCTGGTAACTTACTCCCCATCACCTATGACGTGGGCTAATGACACCCATCTTGCAGGCTGTCATTATGAAAGCTATTAAGCTATGTTCTCAGATGGAGACTTCAAGACACCTGAAATACCGCTCGCCTTTGAATGCTTCAGTGTCCCATGGACACGGATTAAACCGTTAATATTTCTAAGTGCTCAGTGATGCCTAGATGAAAGAGACCTCCTTGGGCAGACCTGTTATTATCTAGATTCTTGCTCCCTGGTTGAGGATGCTTTTGCATTTCTCTGGGCTGGGTTGGGGAGCAGGGGTGTGGGAGGCTCCATCTGAAAGCTGACTTATCTCCTCTGTTCCCATCTAGAAAGCCACTTGTTGCTTGCCTTGCCCCAAGCATCAAAGCTCTCCTGGAAGGAATGCAGAGTCTGGGCAGCTTGCTGGCAAAGTCTGGGCAGCTCGCTCAGGCCACTTGCCAGTTTATGTAGTCTACCTCTTCTCTTCTTTAGCTGTTAGGAATTTGGACCTAAAATTGCAATACATTTTTGCAAAAGCATTTTTATTAAAAATTCCACAGAGCATGATGGTAAAATTATGAGATGTTTGTAAGCAGCCATGATCTCACCCAGGAGACGGTGTTCCTGCTCCACCACCGGCTGTGGGTTCCTCCTCCACGGGAGGTGACTTCCTCCTCACACCATCAGGACTGCTAGCTTTCAACACTGACTCTGGGCAGACAGCAGCCCTGGCTTCTGATCAGGATCTACTATTTCTCATCTGCATGTGGTCTCTTTTCTTCCTGGCCGAGGCACTCACTTGAGCAGCTTGAGGGAGGAAACAGAACTCATGAGAAATGTATGTGAAGATGCTGGGTCTCCCGGAGATCAGCCTTAAGTACCCAAGACAGTAACAAAGCACGTTTCTATTAGGAGGAATCTAAGCTGTTGGCCAGCACTCAGGACAGGACAGCCAGGCTGTTGGGGTCTGAGTGGTAGAGGGTTATTGATCAGCAGGCCAGATGATAAGGTTGGGTGGAGTTCCACACCCAGATGTTCTTCTTTACCCCCCAGGAGCACTTCCCATCCCCACGGCCCCAAAGCCAAGACGGTTGGTAACATCAGGAACCACTGGGGAGGAGTAACTTGATTGGTGCTCAGGGCACGCAAATGGGTTCCTTCAGGTGACCAGGGATCTAAAAGTCACCACGTCCTTGACGACCCCTCAGGTCAGTGCCATTTACTTCCTTCCCATCAGACACTGGTGTAATGGGCCACTTCTCCCTCCTTTTGAAGCCTTCATTTCTGAGCTGACTGTACTTCACGCGTGAAGCCAAGTCCCACGGAGCTCTGCCAACTTGGGCGGGTCCTGCTCGCAGTGTGCGTGAACTTCACACGGAAGCAGAACAGAGGGACGACTTCAAGGCTTCGTGGCCCATCCGATTTCCATCATACAGGTCCCCAGGGGAGAACTGCAGCTTCACTCAAAAAGAATCTCTTAGAATTAATGCCCACGCTCAGCCCACATCTTCTGAGCATGAGCCTGGCCTGTGGCTTACACACAGAACATTCTGGATGAGGGGCTGCTGGGGACTGGCTAGCCAGAGTGAGCCGTCTGACCTTCCGTGCATACTGGGGGTTCCTCACTTCTCAGCTCTCTCTCTTGACTTGCAGAGGCTTCTCCATAAATTTTGTCCATATGGCAAACTATGGGGGAGATCAGCTGATGAAGAGTTGGTTTCCAGGCACTGGGGGGTTTGTTCCTGTCACTTTGGGCCTGGGGGGGGGGGCAGAAGTCACATGGGAGAGTAAAGCCACTCCCACCACAGCCAGGAAGCAAAAGAGAAAGAGGGAGACCAGAGTGAGTTTGTGCATGTTTATAATCCTGAACTGGGTAGTAGAGACAGGAGGGTCAGGAGTTCAAGGTCATCCTGGGGTACATGAGACCCTGTCTCAAGACAGAGGAAAAAAGAGAGAGAGAGAGAGAGAGAGAGAGAGAGAGAGAGAGAGAGACTAAGTTTCCATAATCTCCTCGAGGTCATGCTCCCAATAACATAAAGATGTACAGCAAGCCCCACCTCTTAAAAGCACTACCATCTCAAAGGGCCACCCTGAGTGGGGGACGGTTTTCTAACATGGAGATCGTTGGGGGGGGCATTTCAGACAAGATTACCTTGAGCAGCCTCCAAACACAAAGCATTTTTCAAGCTTTAGTGCCAGATACTTTTTGTTTCTTTGACTGAACAGAGAGCCGTAAGTGGAAAGCCATGAGTACAGTAGAAACCCTTAGATCCAACCTCAGAGAATCCACAGGGCACGGTGCTTTTGCTATGGCCCAGCCTGCACAGTCATGCAATCCCTTCTAGGAGAATCTTGGTGTGGCTCCAACCTGGACACATGTCCCAGAATCTGCCCAGTATGTTTGCTCAAAAGCCAGTTATTACCAAAGGATCCCAGATCTTCCAGAATGAATTCGGAGGGGGAAATGTCTTCACCATATATGAATTTAAGTTACATTTAAAGTGGATTGGGAGAGAAAGACTTCTATAAGTTGGTTATGCTTTATAATTTAGTAGGAAATCTGACATGCTGCAATCTGCTAGCATTGTGACTAATCAACATCAACAAGACCAGAGCAGAATGCTAACATTAAATAAAAGAAGTTGCTCTTTTCCTGGGACCAGGGGCTAGCAACAGTGACCATTGTAGACATGGCTAAGGTTAAGGCCCTAGACCTTCTAGACAAGAAGACAAGAAGGAAGAACTGCTGAGACAGCTGGCTGGGCTGAAGGTGAAGCTGTCCCAGTTGCCTGTTGCCATTGTGGCAGGTTGCAAGGGGTCCAAGATCTGTGTGGTTGGGCCAAGGGATGGCTTAGCTGATAAGGCTGCTTCCTACTAAGCCTGATGACTTGAGTTTGATCCCTTGGACTCATGAGGTGGAAGGAATGAACTGACTGACTCCCTTAAACTGTCTTCTGACCTGCACACACATACAGTGATGCACACACAATAAATGTAATGAAACTATTAAAGAAAAAGGTTGCTGTTGGTGGTACACATCTTTAATTCAAGCACCCAGGAGGCAGAGGTAGGAGGAGATCTGTGAGACAGAAGCCATCCTGGGCTGCATAGTGAGTTCCAGGCCAGCTAGAGCTATAGGGAGACCCTGTCTCAAAAAATTAGGAACATGACTTTAATCCCAGCACTCGGGAGGCAGAGGCAGGCAGATCTCTATGAGTTCAACGCCAGCCTGGTCTACAGAGTGAGCTCTAGGCCAGCTGGGACTAAAGGGAGACCCTGTCTCAAAAAGACCAAAAAAATTAGGAACAAAACAAAAAAGGTCCAAGTTGTCTTCAAATCCAAAGCTCATGTCATCACCATCATTAACAGACTTGGAAAATCCCAAACCCAAACCCAAACCCGAACTCCAAACCAAAACCAAAACCAAACCAAACCAAACCAAACCAAACTTCAGGGAAGTGTCAAGGTGGGAAGTGCAAACTCCAGACCTGCTGCCCAGGAGGACGCACCATCACTGTTCACCAAGCTGCACCCAACATAAGGCAGTGGACAGAGGTACTGACCTGCTGTGTAGACCTGCTGCCCAGGAGGACGCAGCCATCACTGATCACCAAGCTGCACCCAACATGAGGCAGTGGATGGAGATGCTATCATCCCTGCTGCGCAGGGCTGTGTCAAGGCCCGAGTTCACTGGACAATAGAACAGAAAGCTGCTTGGAAAACAGCAAAGTCACAGTTCCTCTGTCCTCTGGAGGAGAAGTGTTGACTTGCAGGAAACCAGGCAGCTTACTGTGCTTCCAAGCATTTCGTTGGAGATCCTTGCTAGTTTTTCTCGGAATTAAAGGCATCTTCTAGAAGCAATGTCTAGGCTGCCTTCAGTCATACCCACCCAGCTTGTTAAATGTCATGTCTGAGGCCACAGCTCACAGAAGGGGCACAAGTTTGGGGACAAAATTGATCTTTTTTGTATATGTGCATGTATGCTGGTCATGTGTGTGCTGTTATGCGTGCATGCATGTGCACATGTATGCACAGCCTCAGAGAATAGCCTCAAATGATGCATCTCAGGTACCACCCTTCCTTCCTCCCTCCCTCCCTCCTTCCATCCTTCCTTCCCTCCCCTCCTTCCCTCCCTCTCTCCCTCCCTCCCTCCTTCCATTCTTCCTTCCCTCCCCTCCTTCCTTCCCTCTCTCCCTCCCTCCCTCTCTCCCTTCCATATTAGATTTCATTCTATAGATGTAGATACCCTGAGACTCACTATGTTTTTCCTGACTCTGCTTCATTAACTCTCTAATGAAAGCCATGAATCACCACACCCTACCTAATCCTGCCTTCTGATAGGAATATATATCAAAGTTCTTTATGACAAAACATAACAAACTACAATAGTATACATTTCAGTTGCCAGGACATTTCTACTTCTTGTTATATTCTGGTGAAACCGATGGAGATAAATGATCATATTTGTTGCTTTGTACACTGTTATTTTTAACTGTTGTTTCTACCCTGGTTTCATTTATACATTATAATAAATAAAAGAAAAATTACCACTTTATATCAAAACAGTTTCATGTGTGAGAGATGGAGATTTTTTTCAATTATATTTGAGGCACTGTGATCATAAGTATTCTCTCTTCTAAACCGGCAAGTGAAAGAACAAATGAACATGTGTATAACAAATAATAAATCATTTGTATTTCCCTCTCAATTAAATATTTAATGCTTTAAGTTAAAAAAATGAAGTAAGATAAAACTAAACCTACAAGAAGTTGGAAGAAGAGAAGAAACTCCAGAATGTTCTCCTCTGGGTTACAAACATCTGCCAAGGCAGGACACCCCTAATATACCTCACATATGTGCACACACAATAATAGTAATAAAAACAATAATGATTATGTTGGGATAGAATTTTAGGAAAGACATAGTAAAAACTGGAAGGAAAACTAAAGGGATGTGTTGAGAGGAAGAGTAAAAAGGAAGAAATCAAAGCATCTTATATAACTACGAGGAAAATGAAACAAAAGCACCCTAAAAGGAAGAATAAAAAACACCATGATCAACAGCAGATTGAGAAACTAGAGAACAGCTGGATGGGAGCTCAGTGCTGTCAGTGCATTGTGCAGATAACCACAGAGATGGAAAGTCATTCTGGACAACAAGCAATCAGTCAAGAGGAGAAAGAATGAAAAGAAAGCAGTAGAGAAGAAAGCAAAAGTAACAGACGGAAGGGATAAGCAAATCACGAACATAAAGCTTGAACAGAAAGACCGCATAAAGAGAAGAAAACGAAAAATAATTAACATCACATCTCTAACGCCATACATCCGGCAAGATCTTCCCTCAACATAATTCCATCACTTAACGAATCCTTCCATCCTTCCTCTTTCCCTCCNTCTCCTCAATCACAAATCAATATTCAAATCCTCTGAACTGAAACAGAGGCACGGGATCTCAACCGGTCTCTCCCCCCTGTCAGCAGAGAGTATATGCAATCAACCGAAGCACTCCATTAAACCAAAATTATCCGTGCTTGTAATTTGCATAAACATGATTCCCCAAGATGACCCGGTGTTTGCGTTTTATCATGGCTCACCGTGTACACCCAACCAGCACACACTGGATTTTTCATGGTTCTCTCCCATCGCTTTTCCTGGTTCTATGCAGAGCTGGTCGGAACATCGATGCTTGCACCATGAGGATAGTGGCTAAAGAAGAGTATTGTATCTTCAAGCAGCTTAACCATAGGACACCAGGAATTCAGTGCGTGACACACATAAGGCATATGGATTACCTGCAAAGTCCATGGAAGGTGAGGTTCGGAGATAGTAAGCGTGGGACTATTACTGAGGGATCTAGAGTGAAGACGTTCCCAGGAGACTCAAAGCAATCTCTGTTGTTGGTACAATCCCGAGCTACATCATAACAAGAGAACTTGGAAGAACAGACGGACGACTCTCAGATGGGTCGGGCAGATCAGGCCTAAAATACATAAAATAAAACCCTCTAGGCGTGAGAAAGAAAACCGAACAAAACCAGACAAGATGAAAAGCATTTCCAGGAATGCTCACTTACTGCCTTTAAAAAAGATAAACTTTGTATCTAAAGCATGGGAGGCAAACCAGGTGTGCACACTCGAGACAAACTGTGCAACATTTTACAGGAAGACTCCCAAAGCAAGAACTAGTCATATACATTGGAACTTATTGGAACTGTGAATGTCAGTTTCTTGGCAGCTGACCAATTGGATTCTGTGATACAATCGTGTGACACTCAGTGGGCTTGGCGCTTACTAGCCAAAGTGTAGTTATGTAGTGCCTGTTCTGTGTACACTATGTGTCCCTCCAGACTAAGTTATCTTCATTTGAACATATATCCCATGGCTATGTAGGAGTGCTGTACTTACCATCTGCGAGTCACATTATCCTGCGTTAGATATTTCTCCGAGTGCATATCAGTATCCCCTTCAGTCTTCTTCCCAAGATAGTGCCAGTACTCATCAATGTAACCTCTCGATGTGCCATAATGATTCTATCACCGGCATATCATTCTAGAAACTACTCACTCTATGTTGAAAGTAATATACCACTAATAAAAGTTCCCCTATGGACTACTCGTCAGCTTGGTTGCGTGCTTCTCATCCTGGATATCATGATACTGTACTGATTTTCTTACAACTTCCAGATGTGGATTCAACAAGAACAGTATTAACGTCACAATATAAGGAGAGTCCGAATTCAACATCACCTGCATCCTGCTCATGTTCTAACACCATATTATCGTGATTAGACAATGAAGGCTTCAAGACGCAATAATAATATACGTACCCACTGTTGTCTATGATCTATCTATTTGCCGAAAGTAAAGAGAGATCTATAACTGTGTTTGCCCAGGTGCGTGCATTGTGAGAACATAGGACGTGCGCCTGCTCATCCGTGATAGCCACAACGCTATACGATGCTCGAGACCTAGTGGTAACCTCACACTGGGTAGACTGGGTGTCCTTCCAGCCTCACTGGTGCACAATTCACGAGAGTCACTTTGCCGTCCTTGCCGGTAGTGAAATGGCTAGGATTAAGGACAATCTGCCACCATGCACCCATCACGCCTTAGAGAGGACCATACTCACTGTGAAGCAAGTCGTGTGCGCTGCTGTCCGCCACCAATCCACAACCACCCAGAGCAGCCCTCTGTCAGGTAAGTATGCCAGTCGTCGATGGCCCCTCCAACAGTGACGTCTCTATACTCTGCTAGTCTCTAGCATTCGATCAATCATTAAAGTAGATTGCATGATTCTCATCACAATGCCGTACCCTTACCTTACACAAAACTCTCGCTAATAGAGATCAAATTCAAAAGTAACTGTTTCACTCCATGGTAGACCAAATACTTCCATTGAAGATCTATGTATTGTCTATCCAATGTAACTAGGAAATAGGCACTACTGTCAGCTCTGCCCATATGTTAAGTGAAGATGTGTTATTATTGGTGTCACAATTAAAAGACAACGGATAGTATGATCATAAGGAATTCAATGGTGGAACAATAGGTTGACAAATGACTGATAAAATATCTATGATGTGGCCTTCTTTTGTTTTTTTTTCCCCTTCTGGCCTACTTATTTTACTTTATCTTTTAAAATAAAAACTTTATTTTATGTATAACAATACAATTTGCATATTAAGTAAGATAATAGAATGCTTTGATATAGTTTTAAACACAATTTTAAAAACCACTTTTTCTTAAGTGGGCCAGTGTGATGTGTTTAGTGACTAGTCATGTCTGATTCCTATTGTGCTAATGGCTAATGGAATCAAGAGAAAATTCAACATCCATAAATCACTGTCTTAAAGGAATAACAGGTGTATTTGGGGGCACTACAAGGACATTTCTCTCCACCTCAATACAAAATTTCTGAGATATGGTCTATCCTTGGTCTGAAGTTCACCCAATAGGAGAGGGTGGTTGGCCAGTGAGCCCCAGGGACCCATGCACCTCTGCAGCACCCCCCCCCCAGTACTGAGGTCACAAGCACACCACCACACTTGGCTTTTTGACATGGGTTCTGAGAATGGAACTCAGTCCTTATACTTGCAAGGCAAGTACTTTACCCACTGAACCATCTCCTCAGGCCTATAAAAAGTTGAACTTTCACTGAGGGGCATCTGGGGACACAAACTTGACTTTATTGGCCTTAATATATTTGTCAGAATGCATGAAATCTAGTGTGGGAAACCATAGGGAGTGCAGATAGGAGAGAGGGTGTAAAGACGATTAAGATGTACTACTGTGTAAAGTGCATAAAATTCAATAAAAACATACGTTGAAAAAAGTTAATCTTATGAAAACTTATCCCCACATTTGATGATTGAGAATAGTTTCCAACAGCCTCCACTCTATATAGTATTGGTTTCTACAAGGAGACTTTTGAGGGCAGGGACACGGAGTTGAAATTTTAAATAACTGTATAAGATTCAAGGTTCACGACAAAATATCAAAACTGTGGATGAGGTCAGAGCTGAACAGAGCATCACTGGAGCCTGAGGCAGATGGAAAATCATGGAGCAGATGCCAAAAAGCCTTCCCCCATCTCCTCATTTTTCTGTGGAGAGAAACACCATGCTCTTAGATGGGGCTTAATTAAATCTTAGGGAAGTAAAATGATGACTTCTGTTATGGTATAATTAATATATTTACACAGAGTGTAAGGCTTTATACATTGGCTTTCTCCCCTTTTAATATCTTTAACGACTTAATGTTTTAGAAAAATAATCATTAGAGCCACATATAATCACATGTGTAAGACACTTAATTTTCCTTTTGCTCCGGGCAAAATCAAGGCGTGGATGTCCCTGATTCATGGAACAACTGAAACAAATCTTGCAACATGAGAAACATTTTGTCTCTTAAGTAGCTTTGGATGTCCAGGACCAGAGAAAGCTACACATTTAAATATTTAAACCTGATATTAAAGGACATGTGAGTATTTATCAGCCTTCCTTCTCTAGCTTATAAAAAGGGGCTTTGTGTTTTCAAAGTGCCCATGAAGTGCCTGTGACAGCTGTTGCTTATTCTCTCACAGGATTAGAAAAGTGTGGCCGACAGCTTGAATCAAGGCCAAACCAAGGATATTTGAGGTGTTAGAAGATGGTCCTGCACTTGTGCCTTTTCTGAGTGGTGCCACTAGAGGGCAGCATCAGCCACTGCTTGTCTAACCTGGGGCTTCCACTGTGATTCATTCATAAAAATAGGGAGGGCTACTTGTGCCCCTTTTCTTTTTTTTTTTTTTTTTTTTTTGAAGCAGGGAATTTTATTTTATTATTTATTCTGTATGTGTATGAATGTACTGTCTGCATGCAGGTCTGTGCACCCGTGTCGTGGCAATGCCGCGGAGGTCAGAAGAGGGTCTCAGATTCCCTGGAACTGGAGTTCTCCTGGAATTGGAGTCTCAGACAGCTCTCGGCCACCATGTGTGTGCTGGGGATCGAACCCGGGTCCCCTGTAAGAGCAGTCGGCGCTCTTAACCGCTAGGCCATCTCTCCAGCCCATGCCCCTTTTCTAAGGCCTAGCGAACAATCTGCGGAAGAGGGGTGTGGTAGAATGTAAGGGCTGTGATTGGGGTGTGTTCCAGTTTGTCTTCCATTGCTGTGACAAAACACTCTGACCAACACCAACTTGGGGAGGAAAGGGTTTATTCAGCTTACATCTCCTGGGTCACAGTTCATCCACTCAGGGAGCCAAAGCAGAACTCAGGGCAGGAAACCTGGAGGCAGGAGCGAAGCACAGGCCAGGAGGAATGCTGTTCACTGGCTTGCTTGCTCCTCTGGCTCATGCCCAGCCTGCCTTCTTATACCATACACAACTGCCTGCCCAGGGTGGCACCATTCATTGTGGGCTGGGCCCTTCCACACTGCTTGGCCATCAGACAAGACTCCACAGATGTGCCACAGGCCAATCATCAGGGAACCAATTCCCCAATTGAGGCTCCCTCAACCCAGGTGTGTCAAGTTGTCACAAAGCTATCCACCACAATTGACCCCTTGTCAACTTGACACACAAAACACATCACTATTAAACCACACCTTTCCATTTCTTATCCCCAAGTATGATGTTAACATAATCACAACCTAAGACAGTACAACCTTAAAAGTCCCACAGTCCTTAAAATGCCAAACACTTAAAAGTTCACAGTCTATTAAAAGGCTCTTAACTGTGGGCTGCTATAAAATCCAAAACAAGTACTGTCTTATTTCAAAGGGAAGAATCAGGCTCTCTCAAACAAAACCTAAGTCCTCCAAAGTAGTCAAGGCTGGCAACCTGGGACCACGACTCTGGGCTCCAAAGGTTTTGGCAGCTCCCCTCTTCTTCCTCTGCGTCCGCAGCACACACAGCTATCTCGCAGGTCCAGGCCGATTCCATTCCACCCCTGCCGCTGCTCTTGGGGGTCGTCCCATGGTCCCGGCATCTCCAAAAAGCTGGGGTCGCACTGAAACTGAGGCAGCACCTTCACCAATGGCCTCTTCTGACTTCTCCTGGTGCAAAGCCTCAGCTTCTCTCCATGACCCCTGCAATCCTGGGGTCTTCACTGCAACCGAGGTGACCTTCCACCAATGGTCTTTCCTGACCTCTCACCGGCCAAGCCTGGCTGCTCTTCTGTGATCCCCTCAAATTTCAACACAGGAACAATAGGGAGACTCTTACACATTAACAAGTCCTGCTTCTGTCTTGACATGGAGGCTCAGGCCCGTGTTGGACCACAGCTTCTGTGTGCTGACCCTGAAGAAATTCTTCCCAGAAGATTTCACCACAGTGATGCTGGTCTCTTGTTACTTACAGCTGATTTTTCAGCCCCAGCTAACCAGCATCAATTGTCCCAGTACAACAAAGATTTCACTTCAGGTTCTGGTCTCTTGTTACTTACAGCTGATTCTTCAGCCCCAGCTGACCAGAACCCACAGATTACACAGTCCTGATGATCTCTGCTCCCCTTTGAAACTAGAAACTTCACAAGCCAGGCCTCCATCTTCTACAACTCCTTCAGCAAAACTGCTCCAAGCTCCACAGCAACAATCTTTAGGCATTCAATGATCTTCCCAGCCCAAAGTTCCAAACGCCTCCACAATCCTTCCCCAAAACACCAAGGTCAGGTCTGTCACAGCAATACCCCACTCTTCTGGTACCAATTTCTGTTCCAGTTTGTCTTCCATTGCTGTGACAAAACACTCTGACCAACACCAACTTGGGGAGGAAAGGGTTTATTCAGCTTACATCTCCTGGGTCACAGTTCATCACTTAGGGAGCCCAAGGCAGGAACTCAGGGCAGGAACCTGGAGGCAGGAGCTGAAGCACAGGCCATGGAGGAATGCTGTTCACTGGCTTGCTTGCTCCTCTGGCTCATGCCCAGCCTGCCTTATTATACCATACACAACCGCCTGCCCAGGGTGGCACTACTCATTGTGGGCTGGGCCCTCCCACTTTGCTCGACAATCAAGACAATACTCCATAGATGTGGCCACAGGCCAATCCAATGGAGCCAATTCCTCAATTGAGGCTCCCTCAACCCAGGTGTGTCAAGTTGACACTAAAGCTATCCAGCACAGATGAATTGTGAAACTACAGCAATATAGACTGGACTCTTATTTGATCAACTTAATTGAACATACAAGCCTCTCCAGCTGGACAATGAGGACCTTGGGCTGTATAAGTTTGGGCATAGCTGCTTGCAAATTGGTTTTATATGAAGGATGCTTGTATTCATTACTTATTACTTATTATTAAAAAAAATAGGGAGGGCTATACAAGAAATGGATAAAGGGAAAGAAGGAGCTCAAGAGAGGGGAGATCATAGGAGACATGCACTATCAAGGGTGAAATGGAGAAAATGGGGGTAACTTTAACTGGAGAGAGAGGTGGGAGGGCTAGACAGAGAGAGGAGGGTAAACACTGCTTGGCTGGTATGAAAAGCCAAAAGGAAATGTATTCGTTTAAAAGCCTACTGAAAAATTACATATACAATATTTCTACATGAGTCCATGTGTCCTTGTGTATGGCTGAAGGCTTTATAACAAGAAACAATGTCAGACGGGAGAAACCTCCCTTCGAGCTGTTGACCAGGGTAATCCAATAGACTCCCACAATTACACAGGCTATAGCCACAGCTTCAGATGGCCTCCCAGAACTTGAAGGTAAGACCCTATTGATGAAGTGAGGACATACTCTGACACAGAACTTGGAACAATGGAGCCAGAGCTGACCTACAAGAAGAGCTGACCTTCCTGAAGACCGGCTCTCATAGTTTTAGAGGACAGGACACTCTGCAAGCCGCTAAGGGAGAACATCAATGGATGATTCAACACCAGCTTTAAGTCCTAATAACAATGACCAGCACAGCAAAGTATATTGGGGCAGTAGTGACACTTTTACCTTAGAGGTAATCAACAGCTACCTAATTAGACTTAAAGCCCACTCGATTGAAGGGAACTCATGTTTGGTACTGTAAACACAGCCAAATACACATGGATGGAGAGGTCATAGACCTTCGAGAAAGCCTTAAGGCTTTTACCTCCCTAGACAAATGTAATTTCTTACTTTATTCTAAATATGGATCCTTATATTAACAGACAAGTATGCCAGGCAACACCCATTAAAAAAGCATCTTTTTCAACAGACAGACAATTACAGAATTCCGCAAATGGTCACACACAGAGAATAAGTGTCTGTGAAATGCCCACTCCTGCATGACACATCTACAGTGGAACCTCTATACCTGAGGCTCATAGAACATAGCGGAACAGGAGTAGAGAGAGGACTGATGCTTCTCTCAGCTCTCATCAATGAAGCTCCCTCATGCAACAGAGGTTCAGGAACACAAAAGGTCACAAATGGCCAAAGCATAGAGAGTAAGAGTCTACAGAGTGTGGGTCCTTGGACAGGACTCCTTTATTAAACCCCACCCACCCAGGGCTCAGGGACCATTGTGGAAGGGGGGGAAGATAGGAAGAGCCAGGGGAGGAGGTCCATGACTATATGGAAACAGAGTCTTACAGGCTTCTGGGACCTTGTTCATAAGACAAGCACAAATGGTGTCAGCATGCATAAGACCCATGCAGACTCAGTCAAAAACCTGGTGTAATACTGGGCAAATGGGCAGTACACCCCAGTCTTAGCCAAAGAACTATTGTCAGCTCAAGGTGGAAAGCAGACGGAAACATAGTTGTGTTGCCTGTTCTCTCCAAGGCTGTCCCAGAAAGCTCACATCTCTCATTTCAATTACTCTGTTGCTTGTGAGCTAAGTATCTTACTGGTAACATTGAAATCTCAAATGCTGGTGGGCACATACCCACTCACTGTTTGGTCTCTGGCAGGTTGATTTTGCTAAGGAAAACATGCAACGGCTGTAAAACTCCTTCCTTGCTGTGGTCTGTTGTGTTGCTGACCTTCTGAGTGGGTAGAAAGCTGGCTCCTTAATGTTCATTTTGCTCTAAGTTTTTGGTTGCAGTGTGCGGAAGAGGGGTGGAGGGAATGTGCCTCCTAGCCATCTGCACAGAGCTGCGCTTGTCCTCACCAGCCCTGCGTGGTGTGTGTTCTACTCTTTGGGCAGCTTGGTAGTATCTGAGATGTCTGCTGATCTTACCACAGCACTAACGGGAAGAGGATGGTCCACGTGTGACTGTGTGTCTCTGTGTCTGTGTGTGTCGGTACCAGTGCACAGCTGCTCAGCTTGGGAGTGATCAGAAGCATTTATGGGGAGCCTGAGTGGCTTCTGATCTTACCTTGTCCCACATGGCTCCTGCTCTTAATACAGTAGCAGATGGGGCTTCCTGGGCACCAGACCTGCAGGTGCTCTGGGAACTGTTCCTGGAGGTCACAGTCATTCTGTTTTTGTACTTCTTCCTAGGTCAACACCCAGTTTTCTAGGTAAAATTCCTTCTGTCCCCAAGACAGCCAAACTGGTTTCTACCTCCAGACATAGGGCACTTGACTCTCCATTCCTATGCTTGAAAGAACTGCCCAGCCTCTGTTGGGTACCATGAGTATCAGCACAGAGCCACAGTGCCCTGTCCCAGCTAGCCCTAACATTGCCCAGCAACTCTTGTTGACCTTAGCCAGACCTTTACTTGCTGCTGACCGTTGTTGTCCCTAGATTTGGCTCAGAGTAACATTTCATCTCATGTGCATCCATATCTCAGGAGAAGAAACACCCGAAGGTGGGGAATTAAGACCACAAAGCATGATGGGATGGGGTGAAAAAATTCCCATCCTGGAGCTGGAGTGGGACCAAATGGAACCAGCACTCTATCCCTCAGTGACATGGGATGTCATCCCTCCAACTATTAGTACTCCATGCAGAGTGTGTGTTGAAAGAGAACACTCACAAAAACACAACTATCACACAAGTGTGAACTCAGAAGTATGGAAAGACAAAATATTGTTCACAGATATCCATATAAGGTGGACCCAGACATGGCCATCAGTCCAGAGGGGAATACCCAGGACAGACATTCATAGGTCAGGGATGGATGTGGATGCTTGGATGGTGTGATGCTCTGAATGAGAATGTCCCTCATAGGCTCCAGGTCTTCGGACATTTTGTTCCTGGTTGGTGGCGCTGTTCTGTGAGGACTTAGGTGGTGTGGCCATGCTGGAGGAAGCACATCAATGGGGTGGGCTGAGAGAGTCTGAAAAAGCCTCGCCAATCTCCAGTCTCTCTCTCTCTCTCTCTCTCTCTCTCTCTCTCTCTCTCTCTCTCTCCTTCCTGTGCCTGCTTGAAGATGTGAAGCTCTGCTCTCTGCTCCTGCTCAGGCACCTCCTGCCTCCCACCATGATGGACTCTAATTCCCTTGGAACTGTCAACTATAAACTCAAGTAAGCTCTTCTTTTGAGAAGTTCCCTTAGTTATGGAGGTTCTGGCACAGCAACAGAAAAGTGACTGATTCAGATGGACCCGAAGGCCATCTTCTTGGGGCTGGACTTGGCCAACTTCCCCGAGAGGACTTGCATCTAGGATTCTATCTGTATCAGTTGTTCTTGCAACTGTCATGGAACTAGGGGATTATAGAGATGGAGGCCATGGAAACCTGAACAGTCTTGGGGATATCCCCTAGACAATTACAGTCTTCTACTGAAGCACAATTTTTCCCACACATGGCAATTAGATAGTCAGTACTAAATAAATTAGTCCATTGGACATGCTTGGCACAGATCTGACCTTGTTGTCTGTGATAAAATTGCAGAGCACAGTGATGGCTTGTAGCAGGGTCCCAGGAAATGAATGAATAAGCAAACAGATCAAGAAATTCATGTCTGAACCCTCAACTCCTGGAGCAGAGGCTTATATTGGCTGCTTGTGACTGGTTAGCTGTTACTGAGACTGATGAAGCCATCTCAAGATCTCCAGAAAATCTGCATCTGCACCCACAGCCTGGGAGCTCATAGGAGGAATAAGCCAACAGACATGGCTGGCCAGTGTCCATGGTCCCTTGGCTTGCACTGTTAGTGTAAATCGTAGTTTTCTGCCAACCAGGGAAGTGAGTGGCCTAGAAAAGTTTCATAATGTGTCTATGTTGGGTTGGTTTTGTCGTTGTGACCGAATGCCTGCCAAGAGTCAACTTAATGAAGGAAAGGTCTATTTGGTTCACAGTTCAGGGAAGGCACAGCAGTGGGACCAGCTCCTGCCAGTGGCAATGTGAGGCTGCTTGGTCACTTCTTGGTGGATCATGAAAGAGAGGGAGAGAGGGCGATAGGGAGAGGGAGAGGGAGAGAGGGAGAGAAGGAGAGAGGGAGAGAGGGAAGGAGAGTGGGAGAGAGGGAGGGAGAGTGGGAGAGAAGGGGAGAGACAGAGGAAGAGAGAGGGAGGGAGAGAGGGAGGGAGAGAGAGGGAGAGAGACCTACTGGTTTCTTTGGATGGAATAGTGAATATCTTCCACCTTAGACAAACTTCTATGAGCTTTGACTCAGTCTGCACCTGAATAATTGTCATTGCACCCCAGAGCTCCCCAGTCCCTCCACATCACCCAGCCTCAACTGGAGACAACTCCCAATCTCTCTTCTATCATTGCATGTTGAATCTTTGAACTGCAGTGTTTTCTGCTTAGGGAGTCAGACAGTACATATACTTATTTTGATGTGGCAGCTTCTGTTCTGAATGATGTTTTGAGTTCAAAGTTGATCTGTACCCTAGCTTCATTTCTGTTGCTGTGATAAAAATACCATGAAAAAAGCAACCTAGGGGAGAAAGGTGTTTATTTCAGCTTCCAATTTCAAGTTACAGTTTATCACTGAGGGAAAGTCAAGGCAGGGATCCAAACAGCTAGTCATGTCACATCATGGTCAAAACCACAGAGCGAAGGAAGCAGAGCGCTGGCACGTGGGTTGCATGCGCGCTCAGACCACTTCTCCACTCCCGTACAGCTGACGACCTCTGCCTAGGATGGCGCCGCCCACAGTGGGCGGGGTCTTCCCACATCAATTAACAATCAAGAAAATCAGCCCCCAAGCATGCCCACAGAACAACTAATGTAGAAACTCCTCGCCGAGACTCACTTACCAGGTGATTCGATGTTGTGTCAAGCTGACTGTTAAAGGTAACCGTCACAGATGTGCGCCTTCTGTCTTTTCATAGGAGACTTGAGTAGACAACTTTGATGTGCTACATTGCTTTGTCTTCTATTTATAAGGCCATTTAAAAATATGAATTAATGATTGGATGCTAGTTTTGCACTTCCTTCTCCCTTCTCTTCATTCTACCATCCCTCCCCTCCCTCCCACCTTCCCTTTCCCTCCATTCCATTCTCTCTCCCTCCCCTCCTTCTCTCCTTCCTTCCTCCCTTCCTCCTTTCCTTCCTTCCTCCCTCCCTCCTTCCTTTCTTCCTTCCTTCTTTCCCTCCCTCCCTCCTTCCTTTCTTCCTTCCTTCTTCCATTCCTCCATTACTCCTTTCCTTCCTCCCTCCTTCCCTCCCTTCCTTCTTTCTTTCCCTCCCTCGCTCCCTCCTTCCTTTTTTCCTTCCTTTTTCCATTCCTCCCTTCCTCCTTTCCTTCATCCCTCCCTCCCTTCCTTCTTTCTTTCCTTCCTTCCTTCCTTCCTCCCTCCCTTCCTTCCTTCTTTCCTTCTTCCCTTCCTTCCTTCCTTCCTTCCTTCCTTCTTTCCCTCCCTCCCTCCTTCCCTCCTTCCTTTCTTCCTTCCTTCTTCCATTCCTCCCTTCCTCCTTTCCTTCCTTCCTCCCTCCGTCCCTCCTTCCCTCCCTCCCTCCCTTCCTCCCTCCCTTTGCTTTTAAGATGGAGTCATGCAGCCCAGGCTGATCTAGAACTCACCGTATAGCCTAAACTCACAATCTTCCTGCCTCATTCAGAGTCCTGAGTGCTGGGATCACAGGCATGAGCTGCCACCTTGCCTGGCTGGCATGGGAACTTTCACTGCAGATCTGCAGTCGGCAGCAGCACTCCATGGTTCCACTCGTGGACCACAAAGCTATTCTAGGGGAAGCTCTGCCTCAAACTCTGTCTGTGATCACGGTCTGTGTAGCAAGGTTTTATGATATCAGAAATCGTATTCCAGCAGCAGTGGACCCAACAGCTATGCTAATTCCTTCACATTTTATTACAAGGCCTAACCAACCATAAAACAGATTGGCAGATATAGGGGAGACAAAGTCCCATATTTTACAACCCAATGACAATAGCTCAGCTCACATTCCCACTGAGGGTGATGAATTGTCCTGGCATTTCTGAATGTGGACATTCCCCTCGACTCCAGAAATGAGACCTGGTAGTCAGGGTGATGAGCGTCTGTAGCCCAGCCCATTTAATCTTCCTAAGTGGCTCCCCATTCATGTTTCTTCTAGATGGTTTATTTAAATGGCTGTATTTCCAGGCCCTGGGCTGTACATGGCACCCAGAGGCCAAACTGCTTGAAGTAAGTTATCAAAGGTCGAGATAGGCTGGCTGAAAATCCAACTTTCTGTGAAACATATTTTTCTCTGGGCCATAGATGGATAAACAACTCACAGAGGCATCACTGACAGAGCATCAATTGTAAGCCAAACACCAGGCTCAATATTTAGCCTCCCAAAATGCATTGCTGTCCAAGGACTAGAAGAAGTGCAGATAGAAATCACTTTGTCTCTCTCTGTCTCTGTCTCTGTCTCTGTCTGTCTCTCTCTGTATTCGTGTGTTTCATGTATGGGGAGTGCATGTGTATGTACATATGCATGTACATGCATGTGCATATGTGTACGGAGGCCATAAGTCAACCTTAGGTGACATTCCTCAGGTGCTGTGACTCTCACTGGGCTGGGCCTCAGTGGTCTAGGGTAGCTGGGCGAGAGCCCCAGGGGTCCATCTGACTCTGCCTCTCCTGTGCAGGGATTCACGCATGCACTTCCACAGCTGACTCTGCCTCTCCTGTGCAGGGATTCACACATGCACTTCCACAGCTGTCTCTGCCTCTTCTGTGCAGGGATTCACACATGCACTTCCACAGCTGTCTCTGCCTCTCCTGTGCAGGGATTCACGCATGCACTTCCTCAGCTGTCTCTGCCTCTCCTGTGCAGGGATTCACGCATGCACTTCCACAGCTGACTCTGCCTCTCCTGTGCAGGGATTCACCCATACACTTCCACAGCTGTCTCTGCCTCTCCTGTGCAGGGATTCACATATGCACTTCCACAGGTGTCTCTGCCTCTCTTGTGCAGGGATTCACACATGCACTTCCACAGCTGTCTGTGCCTCTCCTGTGCAGGGATTCACGCATGCACTTCCACAGGTGTCTCTGCCTCTCCTGTGCAGGGATTCACGCATGCACTTCCACATCTGGATTTTCCATATGGGTTCCAGAACTCAAACTCAGGTCTGCAGGCATACAAGATGGTCATTTACTGACTCCAGCCTCAGAAATCTTTGTTTCATTTTCAGTGGATCATTGTAGTTCGGACAGGACAGACGATCTTAGCCACTACACACACTGATGGTAAATACAGTGAAACTCAGAAATTTTAATTCCAGGAAATGGATAATCTTAATCTGAAACTTCATGTAAGAAAAATCCACACAGATAACAGAGAATGAAGAGGGCGAGGAGAGGGGCTCTGCAGTTACCTTTCTTGTCACTGTGACAGCCCTGACGAGAAGACACTTAAGCATGGAAAGGTTATTTTGGCTCCTGGTTTGAAGGGACACAGCCCATTATGGTAGGGATGGTGTCCCAGCAGGAGCAGCTCACAGCCAAGACAGCAGGAGTGTGAGGCTGCCTGCTCGCACCCCCACAGGCCAGGACGCAGACAGAGGGTGGGACACAGAGCCGGGCTGCTAACTTCAAGGCCTGCCCACTAACAGGGACCCACTTCCTCCAGCAGGGACCTACCTCCTAAAGATTGCGTGGTTTGCCAAAGCAGCATGGGCAGCTGGGGACCAAGTTCAAACACACGAGCCTGTGGGGGACGTTTCATGTTCAGGCTGTAAGATGCTGTGAGAATGAATGTGTTGAAGGGCAGGTTGAGATGCTGGGAGAAATGCCAGGACACTGTTCCCCGATGCAGACATGCTTTTCTGTTGCTGTGACGAAACACCTTACCAAGGCCACTTACAGAAGGAAATTTATTAGGCTTAGGGTTCCAGAGGGACAAGAGTACATCCTGGAAGGGGAGGGGTGGGGGGTGATGGCAGGGGTGATGGCAGGGGGGATGGCAGGGGGGATGGCAGGGGGGATGGCAGGGGGGATGGCAGGGAGTGGTGGTGGGGAATGGCAGGGGGGATGGCAGGGGGGATGGCAGGGGGGGATGGCAGGGGGGATGGCAGGGGGTGGTGGTGGAGGATGGCAGGGGCAGCTGGAGCAGAAGCTGAGAGCTCACATCTTCAAGCAGGTACAGGGAGCAAGCAGAGAAAGAAAAATTGGAAGTGGGGCAAGGCTATGAACTCTCAAAGCCTGACCCCAGTGACGAGCTTCCTCCAGTATGGCCACACCTCCTAAAGGTTCCAGGACCTCTGCCAGATAGCGCCACCAGGGACCAAGTGTTCAAATGCTTGAGCCTGTGAGGGACAGTTCTCGTTCTCACCAGGGCAGAGGAACTCTCCTCTGCTCCCCACACTGCTTCAAAGCATTGTTATGCAGGTGCTTCTGGAATGGGTTTGGTTTCTTAGGAAGTGAAAATGACACTAAGACCCTGAGCCTGATTTTAAGGCTAGGGCTTTGAAGCAGGGGTGTGTGTGTGTGTGTTTGTGTGTGTGTGTGTGTGTGTGTGTATGTGTGTATGTGTGTGTGTATGTGTGTGTGTATGTGTATGTGTGTATGTGTGTGTGTGTGTGTGTGTGTATGTGTGTGTGTGTGTGTGTGTTTGTGTGTGCACATGAAGGTCAGAGTCACTCTCAGGTATCATTCTTCAGGAGCTGAGCATCTCAGGTTTTTTTTTCTTAAACTTAAAGAAATATTTTATTATTTTATGTATATATGTGTATTGCCTGCATGTATGTAAGTACACATGTGTCATGTAATGGCCATGGAGGACAGAAGAGGGTATTGGATCCCCCTGGAACTGGAGTTATCTGTTCTGTGGCTTCTGGGTTTCAAAACTGGGTCTTCTGCAAGAACAGCCAGTGTTCTTAACCACTGAGCCATCTCTCCAGCTCAGCATCTTGTTTTTTGAGACAGGCTTCTGGCTAGTGAGCCCCGGGATCTGCCTGTCTATCTTCCCAGCACTGAGGTTACAATCACATACCATCATACCTATTTATGTGGATCTGGGGACCAAACTCAGACCCTCATGTTTGTATGGCAAATACTGACTGAATACTGACTGACTGAGCCACCTCCCAGCCCCTTCCATTCTACCTTTGATGGGGGCTCTCCTTGCCTGTAAAGGCTACCTGCCATCGGATCCTCTTCCTGTGGGGACCTGGAAAGGGTGCAGTGATTTACCCAAGTCCCTGGTCCCCATGCTAGTTCTAGACCCTGCTGCTCTGTTCCTTGGTTTTCTTTCTTTTTAAAAATTATTTATTATTTTTATTTTATGTTTTATTTTATGTATTTATGTTGTCTGAATGTCTGTAATTGCACTCAGGTGCAGTGCCTGAGGAAGCCAGAAAAGGGTGTCACATTCCCTCGAGCTTCCGTTAAGGATGGTTGTTAGCTGCCATGTGTGTGCGGGGAACCAAACCCTGGTCCTCTGCAAGAGCAGGCAGTCCCCTTTATCACTGAGCTGTCTCTCCAGCTTGTGTTGCTCAGTTTTTTTATCTGTAAAGTAGAAGCAGTACCAATGTCTGCTTTACGAGGTCACTGGAGACTTGGATATATTCAACATGGATGGTATTAGATATGATTTACACAATACACGAAGATCTATATTGAATTAGTTTCTTGGGTATAGAACTGTGCCTCTCACATGGAAAGCATTCTAGATCATTAATACAGTGCTGGCGAGTGTTTACAGCAGTGCCCCCCCTCATGTGGCACTGAGTGTGTTGTGATAATGGCTGTCCCCGTGGTCTTCACAGTATCCTCTTCGTCACCCTTAGTTCCACATGGAGACTGCACAATGACAGGGCTTTATTTTCTGTATCATTGATATTTCAGATCATAGATTTTGTTTTCCATCTAAGAAGATTCGCTTGTACTAAGAGCCAAATGACCCTTATAATTCCTTCACTGCTGAACACAAGCATGCATTGTGACCTGGCACTGGCTGCATTATGAATTTAGGAGCAATGAAAGATTTTCCTTGATTTTTACTACATAACCTAGGCAGGGGTATCAAACCCATAGCCTGTGGACTTCATAGGGCCCAGGAAAGCCATAAATGTGGGCCAACACAAATCTGTAAACTTACTTGAAACATTATGACCCTTGTATTAGTCACTTTTCTGTTGCTGTGATAAAACACCATGAACAAGGAATTTATAAAAGGAAGAGTTTATTTGAGCTTACGATTGATGGTTCCAGGGAATTAGAGTCCATTGTGGTGGGAGGCATGGCAGCTGGAGCTGGAGCTGGAGCAGCATGCCAAGGGTCACATCTCGCAATGAGCACAGGAAGCAGAGAGAGAGAGGGCGACTGGGGACCACGAGGCTTGTTAAACTCACTAAGCCTGCCCCCCAGTGACATACTTCCTCTAGCATGGCCACACCTTCTAAGACCTCCAAAAACAGTGCCACCAACTGGAGACAAATGTCTGAACACCCAAAGCCTATGGGGGACACTCATTCAAACCACCACAACCCTTTTCTTTCTTTCTTTTTTTTTTTTTTTTTTTTTTTTTNTGCTCTGTAGACCAGGCTGGCCTCGAACTCACAAAGATCTGCCTGCCTCTGCCTCCCAAGTGCTAGGATTAAAGGCGTGTGCCACCACGCCTGGCAGGACCCTTTTCTTTTTCTATATAACTTCGTCATGCAGTTCTTGAGCATGAACTCTGTAGATGACGATATCCTGAGCCAGTGTCATGCAGAATAAACATTTGCATGTGCTTGCAACCTGTGGGCTATGAGTTAGGGATACTCCTAGACTTAATGTGTGGCCCAAGACAATTCTCCTTTCTCCATGGTGGCTCAGAGAAGCCAAAAATTTAGACATTCCTGACCTGCAGAACCACATCTGCAGGTGGCGACTATTCCTACAGGCGCACTAGTGGGGAAGTAGATGTTTATTTGTTTAGGTGTTTTGTGTGAGGATCTCACTCTGAGGCCCAGGTTACCCTTGACTCTCATTTCAGCCTCTTGAGTGCTGGGATTACAGATGCAAGCCATCATGTCTGGCTGAGAACATTTTGAAAGACTTTATGAATGTCCTTACATTCAATACTCGGAAATTTGCACTGAAGGGTCTCTATTCTTCCCAATTGGATGGCAGGGACTGAAGATGTTCTATCTGCAACCCAAGGTCATTGGGTTAGTAAGTGGCAAAGGTGGAACATGGAAACCCTGTGAAACTCCACACTGGAGGCCTGAGTACTGAGCCACACTGCAGATCTGCCTTGCATATATCATATGGTGTTAAGCAAATCTCATACCAAGATTTGAAAATCAGGCTATTTTAAACTGAAACACTCAATTTCCAGCATATTTTTGAAGATTGGTAAGATCTAGCAGCCTCAGGTACATGTTCCTTCAAGGAGTTGGGTCTAGGGTAGCCATTATGTGACCTGTCTCTACCTGCCTAACTGTCTTCCTGACCCAGTGGCTGTCATTGTGATTTCTCTGCAATTCTTTGTCTAGTAATAAAAAGATTTCATGACACCCATGCTCCAGCAAAGCTGGAGAAGAGAGACAGTTTAAGAAAGTCAGGTGTTAAAAGAAAAAGGAGAGGCAGGCAATTGTTTGTGGAAGGGAAGAACATCCCTCTGTGTTTGACATGAAGTCCCAGTGCATCCGTGTGGAAGGAATCACATCTGGCCAGTTTCACTTGCCTGGCACCCATGGTGTTCATGCTGCTTACTCTTATTGCAAATCCTTTGTGTTAATTACTCAAGGAAAGAGATGGCTCTCGAAAAGGGAAAGCATGGGAGAAATGGTTTACCATGCATCAGAATCAGACGACAAAGGTCACATGATTAGGGGGAACTCTGAAAAGTGTTATAGCATAGAAAACTGACATAGCAAAGGCTTGGACTAGTAAGAATGGATGAGTCTCTCAACAAATCCGATGCTGGCAGCTAAAGTCTGAAAGAACCATAGTAGGATATGCTGAATGACTAGCACCCCAAGGGATGATCATGGTGGTAATAGTGAGGATAATTACAGTGATGATAATGACAAATGATGAAGATGATGATGATGATGATGATGATGATGATGATGATGCCAATGATAGTGACAGTGGCGATGATGGGGATGAAAGTGGTGGTGGTGATGATGGCAGTGATAATGGTGATATCCATGATAAATGATGGTGGAGGTGGTGGTGATGTTGCTGCTGCTGCTGCTGCTGCTGCTGGTGGTGGTGGTGGTGATGATGATGGTGATGATAATGGTGACAAATGATGAAGATGATGATGCTTACAGTTATGACTGTGGAGACCACTGAGATGATGGTGATGATAATAACTATGATAATGGAGATGATTATGGCAGTGGAGATTTTATAGAAAATCTATGTCTGGCTTGTGATTTTTATGATAGCTCTATAATGTGACCCATTCATTGTTAGCCCAAGTAAATTTTGTGCATGTTGTGGCTCAGGGCTCATGTCAGGTGCCATCTTCTTCGGTCAGAAGAACCAACATGGTGGTTATGTGTGGCGTCATTGGACCAATTTTCTTCTTCAGGGACTAACTGAGGTCCAAGCCAACCTATGGCTTCCCTGTACTAGGCAGGTTTATATTGCAGTTTTCTTTGAAACAACTCACAAAGCAGTGAGGATCTGTTTCTAGATCCTGGTTGCACACAGGCTGCAGCAGAGCTGAGGGTCTGTTTCTAGATCCTGGCTGCACACAGGCCACAGCAGAGCTGAGGATCTGTTTCTGGATCCTGGCTGCACACAGGCTGCAGCAGAGCTGAGGATCGGATGTGTTTCTGGATACTGGCTGCGCACAGGCCACAGCGGAGCTGAGGATCTGTTTCTGGATCCTGGCTGCACACGGGCTGCAGCAGAGCTGAGGATCGGATCTGTTTCTGGATCTTGGCTGCGCACGGGCCGCAGCGGAGCTGAGGATCTGTTTCTGGATCCCGGCTGCGCACCGGCCGCAGCGGAGCTGAGGATCTGTTTCTGGATCCCGCTGCACACAGGCCGCAGCGGAGCTGAGGATCTGTTTCTGGATCCCGCTGAGCACAGGCCGCAGCGGAACTGAGGATCTGTTTCTGGATCCCGGCTGTGCACAGGCTGCAGCGGAGCTGAGGATCAGATCTGTTTCTGGATCCTGGCTGCGCACAGGCTGCAGCAGAGCTGAGGATCTGTTTCTGGATCCTGGCTGTGCACAGGCTGCAGCACAGCTAGCTCGTGCTCTACTCCAACTGGATGCTTGCACTTGGACTGTGCCACTTGTGGGTCCCCCAGAACCCACGCTGAAGGAGCACCGGATCCATGGGTATGCTTCTCTTCTTCTGGAGGATAGAAACTTCCAGAAGGGTCAGGAGATAACCCCTGTGACCTGAGATATCCCATGCTCCGGTTTGGTTGCACTCTATAGCAATATGAATTCCATGCAAGAGTTGATTCAGTGAGGAAAAATGCCTATGAAACTGTGCATAGAGGCAAAGACAGAGCAGGGGGTGAAGAAATTTGGGTCAACAACATATCCCAGCCACCCCTTCACAGGAGGTTTAGAGAGGCGAAGCAAGTCTGCTGAGCACCCTGGGAGCAAGCCCAGATCTCTCCCCTAAGTTGTCCATGGTGTCCCAGTGTTTCATCTTTAATTTTATTTCTGTTGGTCAAGGGCTGAAATCATGGTATCCACTGAGCCTGAGTGTGCATGTGCCAGTTAAGAGGCAGTAAAGCACCATGGGAAAGCACATAAATGCTTGATCTTGTGCTCAGATCCTAGGTTACCTGTGTTGCTTTCAGCAAGCTGTTTCTCACTCTAAACTTCAGTTTCCTTGCCTGAGTAATAGGGACAATAGCTGTGTCTGTCTCATATATGGTCAGTCAGATTAAATGTGTTATTGTGAACAAAATATTTTAGAACAGCATGTACATATTGTTGGTCCTGGGAAGTTTGTCGTGTGTCCAGCCCATGTTCAAGGCCACAGCTCAGCTGAGGTGGGTGCCCCTTCTACAGGCTTCTTGAGATGGCTCAGCTTCACTTCTGGAAAGATGATGTACAAGAAAAGATACAAATGGCAGGCCAGAGGCCAGAGCCAACTTATCAACAGACTCTTTGGTCTTTTGGTCTGTCTAGAATGTGAACAACATTGAAATGAGGTCATTTAAAACTTTAACAATTTCTGGATTCACTTAGAAAACTAGGGAAGACCCTATAAAGCTGGGCCCTTTTCCCATAGGGCACAGATAACCTATGACCCTGAAGCAGCTGCCTGAGCTGGTGGGGCAGGAAACCCCAGTTACCTTAGCATCCCCCATTACTCCTAAGATGGGCTTGCATGCTAATCGGCACACATGCTTTCATTCATATTGTGCTCCTGTAGGTCAGGCAAGCTCTGTCCACACCCCAGGTGATTTAGTTCCCCCACCAACTCTCCAGCAGCTATAGCAACAACGCTCTCCTCATAGGACTTTTAGAAGTGAACTAAGCTCAGGGATAGAGACATTAGACCACTGAGGACACAATATCAGCATTTGCTTCAGTCAGGCCACTTTGCTAAGGTGGGAGACATGCTTGTTTGTGCAGTGACTCTGACAAAGCTGAAACAAAGAGGCACAATTTTATTTATTTATTTATTTATTTATTTATTTATTTATTTATTTATTTTGGTCTTTTTGAGACAGGGTCTCCCTGTAGCTCTAGCTGTCCTGGAACTCACTCTGTAGACCAGGCTGGCCTCGAACTCACAGAGATCCGCGTGCCTCTGCCTTCCAAGTGCTAGGATTAAAGGTGTGTGCCACCACACCCGGCATTTATTTATTTCTGTATGTGTATCAATGTACTGTCTGCATGCAAGTTTGTGCACCCGTGTCGTGCAATGCCGCGGAGGTCAGAAGAGGGTGTCGGATTCCCCTGGAACTGGAGTTCTCCTGGAATTGGAGTTTTAGACGGTTCTCGGCCGCCATGTGGGTGCTGGGGATCGAACCCGGGTCCTCTGTAAGAGCGGCGCTCTTAACCGCTAGGCCCTCTTTCCAGCCCAAGAGGCACAATTTTAAGGACATTTTATTTACAACTTTACTGAGGAGGAAACACACCACCAATGAGCTTCATTACTATTCCTGCTCTCCCCAGTCTTTAATCACAAACTCACCAGGAAGGACCCAGGAGCTGTGCGGGGTGGGTGCCCAATGTGCTTGCCTGGTCTCTGCCCACCTTTTCCTAACCTGTCACACAAACCTTCCAGAGAAATAAACAGCAGCATGTTACCATCAACAGGGAAAAGGGTAAACGTCTAAATCCAGAGCACGCACCCCATCCTGCTGTTATCTGCCTTATCCCTCTCCCCAGACAGGCCTGATACACCTGCTGCCTCTCCCCTGCCTCTCTACACGACTCAGTATGCTCTAACAATCTCTGCAATCAAGGTCTCCACTCAGACAGTTTCAGGTTCATCCACTCCGTGATTGCTCCTGCCTCAACTCTCCAGACACTTCCTATTTCAACACCCTTGGGCCATGTGCCTAAGATTCCTGAAGGAAGAGAGGAAACCCAGCTCTAACTCAGGGTTGGGGACTGCCTACCTGGAGGGGCTTTGCTTGGAAGACCTGGAGGAAGTCTGCTTGGAGGAGCGGGGCTGAGGAGTGGAGAAAGTCCTGTTTACAGTAACACGCGATCCTGGATCAAATTCCACCTTAAACCCAGAGTTACATTGACGCTTCTAAGGCAAAAGGCTTGGCTGAGCTCTGTGGATGCAGCTTCTGGGCTGGGTTTTGTGTGGCAGTTTTAGGTCTTAATTAGAGGTGACTTTATTCCTGAGAGACACTTAACAATGTCTGGAGGCAGATTTAATGGTCAAGTAGGGGAGGAGGTTGCTACTGCCATCTAGAGGCAGAGTTTAGAGATTAGCTAAATCCTCTCAAGTCACAGATGCATACTCCCTCCCCAGGGTCAATTGCCTGACCCCCAACTGCTCACAGTGAGGAGAGCCAGTCCTCTGTGTGTGCTGCATGCGAGTGTGTGGCCTTATGTGAAGCCGGAGCAGGACATGGACTCGGGTGTCTTTCTCCATCACTGTGCTTCATTGCCTTGGCAGAGTCTCTCACTGAATTCCAGCTCGCCATTTTGGCTAGGTTGGCTGGCCAATGAGCTCTTAGACTTCACCTGCTGGCCAGGGTTGGGATTACAGACTCACTGTGATGCTCTAGTCTTCAGGCTGGGGCTAGGGCTTCAAACTCAGGTACTGTGCTGGACAGCTTTACAGTCAGTTTGACACACCTGGGTTGAGGGAGCCTCAACTAGGGAATTTTTTTTCCATTGGACTGGCCTCTGGCCACATCTGTAGGGCATTTTCTTGATTGTTGAGTGACGTGGGAGAGCCCAGCCCACTGTGGGTGGTGCCATCCCTGGACAGGTGGTCCTCTGTTGTATAAGAAAACAGTTGCACTTGGGAGGCAGAGGCAGGCGGATCTTTGTGAGTTCAAGGCCAGCGTGGTCTACAGAGTGAGTTCCAGGCCAGCTGGGGCTACAGGGAGACCCTGTCTCGAAAAAAGCCAAAAACAAAACAAACAAAACAACAACAACAACAAAAAAGAAAACAGTTGGGAAACCCTTGTAGGGGGTGGCTGTCTGGGTGGAGCCACCCTTCCCCTTTGCAGCCAGTGCCGGGTGGGTTTGGTTCGGTGCCTTTGTGTCTTTGTACGGGCGGGCTCCTGAAGCACAGGAGCCTGGAAGTCGTTCCAGACAGGTAGAGTTTAGGGTAGATTGACTCCTGGGTTGCTGGAAAAGGGTCTAAACTCTAAACCCTTGTAGGGGGTGGCTGTCTGGGTGGAGCTGCCCTTCGCCTTTGCAGCCAGTGCCAGGTGGGTTTGGTTTGGTGCCTTTGTGTCTTTGTTAGGGTGGGCTCCTGAAGCTGTCAGGCATATCCCCGCCCCCCTCCCCAACTGGAATTGATGAGAGAGTATCCAAGTGGAGATTTTGGAGAACCTTCAGAACAGGAAGGGAAGAGTGACTTAGACTTCCAATATCCAATTCCAATATATAAACAAAATTGAAAGACTGAAACCTGGACAAGTCAATACTCCATAAACAAGGAGGAGGAAAGAAAAATAAAGCATTGGAAGGAGGCAAGCAAAACCAGCTGCTAACATAGTGAAAAGATATTTGTGATTTGAATCACAAAAGGGAAACCCACATGCCAGGGACACGACGAAGGGAAAGGTGCAGGACAATCCCGCACCAGGATCTACCAACCCTGTAGGGGATAGCTACAATGAGATCCCCCTGGAGGTGACCCAAGGAACAGTTCTTAGAGGAATAATTGCAGACCTATGCAGAGAAATTAAAGAAAATAAAGAAGTATTCAGAGAACTAAAGAGAATGAAAAACTCAAAAAGGACCTAGAGGGATACAATGATAAACTTTGGAAAGAACTAAAGGAACAGATTGACAAACTCCAGAAAGAACTAGAGGGAGAAAAAAACAAACTCCAAAAGGAAGTAGAAACACTGAAAAAGGAAGCCAACCAATGAAGTAAGGAACACCAAGAAGAGATTGAGAAGCTCAGAAAGGAAATGGAAATACTAAAGAAAACACAGGATGAAACGAAAAAGGAAATATAACACTCATCCAATCAAGAAGAAAGGAAAGGAAAAAGCCTCAGAAATAGAATGGAGGAAGCAGAACAAAAAATATCAGATCTGAAAGATAACACAGAGCAACTAAAAAGCTCAAATAAAAAATATGAAAAATTTAAAAATACACAAAAGTGGAACAACCAGGAAATATGGGACACTATGAAAAGATCAAACCTCTGCATCATAGGAATGGAGGTTTGCAGGAAAATAGCTGGAGCTAGAGGACATCATGCTGAGTGAAGTAACACAGTCCCAGAAAAACAAACCACAAATGGTATCCCTCATCTGTGGATGCTACTGCCAATTACCTAGTTGTAAGTATTTCTTGTGCACAGCCCCATGAGCTTTTGTCCAAGCAGCTGGGAGTGATGCATATTGGAAACAACAACAAAAACAACAACAAGAGCAGAAAGGACTGCATCAAATAACTGACTGAAACAGTGAACTTCTTCTCAAAACAGTCAACTTCCACATGGAGAATATTGAGAAAGAGATGAAAAGCATGCTTGGCAGAATGTATGACATCTGGTGGGGTGGGGGGATAGGGTGAGGGACACGGGTCTAGATTTGATTAATTAATTAATTAATTAATTAATTAATTAATAAAAAAAGGAATAAAGGAAGGAGAAAAATATCAAGAGAATAATATTGATCAGATCTTCAACAGAACAATAGATGAAAATTTCCCCAAACTAAAAATAGACAAACCCATACAAATACAAGAAGCACATAGGACTCCAAATAGACAAGATCAGAAAAGAAACCCCCCACGCCATATCATAGTTAAAATGCTAGACACCCAAAACAAAGACAAAATTCTGAAGGCTACAAAAGAAAAACAAGTCACATACAAAGGGAAACCCATCAGAATTACAACTGACTTCTTGGCACAAACCATGAAAGAAAGAAGAACATAGAGCAAAGCATTCCCAGTGTTAAATGACTATGGATGCCAACCCAGAATACTTTACCCAGCAAAAATGTTGATTACAGTTGAAGGAGAGAGAAAAATCTTCCATGACATGAACAAGATGATAGAATACATGTCTGGAAAACCAACTCTTCATAAAATACTTGAAGCAATTCAAAGGGCAGAAGAGAGGAGCAACTATCATCAAACACCTAGGAAAAGAAACTAATAAAAACATAACCATAGGAGTAGAATCAGAGGCTAAAAGTCAAAATGGATAATAAGGTGAAAGGAAGCAACATCCATCTTTCAATTATAACCTTAAATATTAATGGGCTAAACTCCC